>JAVJGG010000074.1:78224309-78374171 GCA_035590195.1 Aviceda cuculoides
AACCCCCTACCAGGCCTTTTTTTTTTTTCCATTCTGTGCCCATTTTTAGAAGTCTAGCTGATATTTTCATGTTGGTGCCTACAAAGTGTTTTTCACTAGTTTAAATTTGTTACTCTCAGACAGATTTCAAAGACATTTCATTACTAGAAAAAATTGGCCAGTGAACACGTTGGCCACTTTATGTATCAGAGGGAACTTTTCATATGCAAATCATATGAACAAAAACTTTTTATTAAGGGCACATTCATAAATAATTTACCAAGGGCTACAAAATTATTAATAGTCAATAATCTGATTGTTACCGACTCAAACAAATAAATGGATGGTATAGTGTGGGTAACATCTTTTATTAATATGTTTATATTTATCAGATGTCACTTCTGTCAGTAGCAAGCTTAAAATATTGACTGATCATTTCTGAATCTTTCAGTAGTGTTCTATATGAGCACTTTTCAAAAAATATTGACCTATTCAATAATGTTCACTTTCTACAGTCCAATAAATGCTTCTAAAATCATCTACACTTGCTTCTTCTGGGATATTTATAAAGAAACTTATACCAGCATCTCAAACTGTGACAGACTTTTCCTTAAAGCAGACATAAAAATGTGGTTTTGTCATGTAAACTCACATTCAGTAAATAAGAATTTTGGTTATCAATTTTAACTTCAGGCTGCAATTAATTCTTTTATTGACATTCAAAGTGATTAAACTGTATTAATAATCCCAGCTACAAAAGGTGTCTCTATCGTCTTCTCATTTTGTGTCTAGAAAAGTAACAATCAGTTGCTTCGGGTAATGGGACAATCCCCATTCAGTTGGATTTTTAAGAAGTTTATGCTATATGCATACAGATATTTAAATCATGTGCAAATCTGGGGAACTTATATGGGTGGGGTTAAGCACACATGACACACATATTTGCTTATTGATAATTTCCACTAACTATATGTGTGTGTAGCTGTGTCTAAATAGCATGAAACAAAATACGTTCAAGGATAACTCAGTAGAGTTATGAAGAAAGCTTTAACAGGCATGGTTCTTAAATTAAAGTACTAGGATATGATGCAGAATCAACAGTAACGGTAGTGAGCAAAAATATCACCCCACAAAGTACAGTGTAAACAAAATGATCAGCAACCTCCCAGCCTCAAAATAAAAAATAACAACAGCCTCGATTCATAAAACAGGCAGGCCTCCTTTGGCTCCAAAATAAATACCAGCTTGTCAGACTGTTTGACTATATGAAGCACCTGGCATGCTCTTGATACTATCCAGGTTGTAAATCATAATGAGAAAATATCACAGACCTGGGCTCAGTGACCCATGTGGTTCTCTTCATCTCCGTGTTCCTGTGATTAACTATTCAAACAAGACCTACAGAACCTGGCCTGACTGATGTGCTTATCTTTAGATGCTCAGGAATACCTCTCCATCTGTTTTCTATGTATCCATCCCTGTGACACCTGGGATAATTAAGCATTAAAAGTGCAGGCAGGACTTCAGTCAGCCTGCTTGAGCTATTGCAGCCTGAGCTTCGGTTCAGACCCAGATCTTTAGATGTATTTAGCGGTAGGGTTCTGCCTTTAATAAAGCTCCTAGCTTTGCCTGATTTTCAGATGCTGAACCGCTTCAAGGTGCCTGAAGTTCAGTGGAGAAGATGTACGTCCAGCAAGTTTCAAAGAGCCAAGCAGGTCACCAGCTAGGTCTTGAGAGGGTTTCTTTGTAAGGAGCCTCATTTAGGCACCAGTTAGGTGTTCAGACATCCTCTGTCCCTAAAGAAATTGAAAGACAGATGTCTAAATACCATCACGGATCAAAATCCCAGGTGCTTAAATTCATATAAAGGTCATTACTTTTGTTACTGTAGAAGACATTTCTATAGTCTTTCACAGAGTCAAAATTTTCTCTTTCCAAAGCAGGCGTACAAGAAACACCTGAGCCAAAAGGCTAGACACTGCAGGAGGTAGGGTGCCACATGGGAAGCAGTCAGTTAAGAAGACCTTCACTCCTTGGGTTTTGCTTTTCTTCCTTACGCTTCAGAAATGACATTTGTTGAAGAATTTTTATTGTGTCTATTGAATAAATCAGATATATTTATAGTAATGCTTTATTAAAAATATCCTTCCTATTCTACCTCCTTGTGTTCACATTCCACTGCTCTGCCTGGCTTTCTTCACTTCTCTAAATATTTGTCATTAGGTTATTTGGGGGGAAAAAAAAAAGAAAAAAAGAGAGAGAGAGAGAGGTCCATACGGCTTTCAGGAAGAAAAGCCTTAAACAGGCTGAGAATTAGTTTATACGTTGATTTGTCTTTTATGCTGTTTAGAAAGCCTTAACTGTGAGACAGAATTTTTTGTCATATATCATGCACACTCTCACACTGAAGCAGCCTTTATTTGACCTCTTAATCAATCTGAGTGCCAGTGCAGGAAAAAAAAGAGGGAGATACAAGATAGCTTATATAAACGCCAAGTTGGCTGTGTTCCTCTGAACCATCTGCACTTCTAGCCATGGTCAGACTAAATGTCTGCTAATGGCCCCCTTCTTCTATGATCCATTTATATGTCCCTCTTTCTCTTTTTTCCTTTTTTTTTTTTTAAGTGGAAAACAAATGGCATTATTGGACCTGCTCCGCTTCAATGCAGCTATGAATTGCAGGCCTAGAAAGGCAGCCAAGGAGAAGTCAGACAGCAAAGCCTTTCTGCTTAGAGAAGCAAGGCCAAAACTGCTGATTTGGCTTCATTGTGAAACATGATATATTTTTTTTAATCTATAAATTTTAATGTGGTCCTTAGAGGACATATTTTGAACTGATGCTTTTTCCACTTCTTTTCTTCTTCCCCCACCCTTTAGAAGCAAAGAGGTTTGTTGGACTTTTTCAGGGTTATAATTACTGGACCTTGCAACTTGTTAATATAGCTGCAGGTAGGATGAAACCTGAAATCAATGCAAATGATACGTGGCTGATAAGAGAGTGGCCAGGATTGGTTTCCTGAAGCATTAGGTTTTGGCCATAAAACAAGGTATTCTCAGTAGTGCTTTGATACTAGTGGAAGGTGTATTTTGTGAGAAGCAGGAGAGGGGAAGTGGAGAGGAGCCAGCAAAACAAGGCCCTGAGTCCAGCTGGGATCTCCAGGTACTCCTGTATTATAAATAACAATTAATCATTGTTCTCTGAAGCTGGATATGAACCTTTAGTGCTTCCTTTTAGAGCCTGGCTTTTTGAAACAGCCCATCTTTGTGATGTTAATTTTCCCTATGGTCAAAATACTTTAGTAGTCAAGTATTGACTCATTGCCAACAGCACTGACCCATTATCAACAGCTTCCACATACATCTGTAAGGATATGTACCCAGTCTCGCTCTTCCTAGGCTGTGTGGATGAGACCCTGCTCTGATCTGGAAATCCCGTCGTTGGGTTAGCGTAGCACTGGGCCAAGACCCTGCATGAGGAGGTGTGCATTACCCTGGGAACAGCTCTTCATTCACAACGTAAGGAGGACTTGGACCCAAACCTGGCTCACACCCTGTGAGGTCGCTTGCCATGCTGAACCCTTCCCTGTAATTTTTTCCTTTTGCTTATGGTATAAAAGCAGCCAGACAGGGCACTCCTGCGATGAGCGACTTCTTAGGAAAATGCTAACAGAGGAGCTAACAGCCGAAGTGTCGGGATCTGGGTGAGTCTCCTGAGGGTGTACAGCGCGGGACTTGCCTGCTGAGGGCTGCTCCTTCTGCACACAACCGTCCACCCCTCTCCCCACCGTTCTCTGCTGCCTTGTCAGGAAAAGGAAAGAAATCAGGGGAAGCAAGTGGCTGTTAATGAAATCAGTGCACCGGTGTGTCGCGTTTCAAACAAAAAAAGGATACTAAGCTACATCAAAAAGGCATTACGGAAAGATAAGCTTTCAGACTTCCTCTCGGTGTCTTTAAACCGTAAACTAACATCTACATGTGAACCACCTCTCCTAAAACCTGCCTAGGGCCCGTGACTGATTTAATAC
The DNA here is from genome assembly GCA_035590195.1 of Aviceda cuculoides. Taxonomy (NCBI): domain Eukaryota; kingdom Metazoa; phylum Chordata; class Aves; order Accipitriformes; family Accipitridae; genus Aviceda; species Aviceda cuculoides. Next base: position 78,228,314 of record JAVJGG010000074.1, read on the forward strand.
TGCAATATAATCACACCATCATAATTTTCCCCCCATTGAAGTTGAGCGCTGGGATCTTCAAAGGTACCAAGGTTTTCATTGAAAATCAGTGGGAGTTGGGTCTCTAAATACCTTGGAAAATATTGACTGAGAATCTTGAATTAGAGACCCCAGGTGCATATTTCGCCACCTATACATGGATTCGCATTTTCAAAGGTGCCCAGCACTTAATAGTCCTTGCTGATGTCAGCAGAGGGTGTGACATGCCCAGTCCTGCTGGAAAGGAAAGCTGCAGTGGGTACTGAGCCCTGCCTGCTGTTTGTTAGGGCCAGATTATTAAAATCAGCTCTCCCATGTGTTGTGCTCCTTCCCGCCGCATGGTTATTTTGAGTGCGTCATCTTTTCCCCTCCACCCAAATCACAAACGGAGACATTCAGCACGAGGGGCTGTCCTCAGATGAAGTTCACCTTATAGTCAATTAACCTTGCAGAAAAGAGTATTTTTTCTCCATCTCCTTTTCCCACGAGACCTCTCTGCGAGTGTGTGTGTGTGCGCACACGTGTGACCTTTCGGAGGGTCTGATTTTCTGGGCAAAAAGCCAAACGCTACACTTTCTTCCCAGCCCTAGGCTGTTTCAAGCCTTGGTGAAGACAGCAGGTTAGATCCATCCTTTGTGTAAGGTCGGACTCTGACAGTCTTGGCAGCGGGGAGAGTTTGTATTTGGAGTTTCTTAAAATTAAAAATAAAAACAATGAGGAATGCACTGAGTGGAGGCTGCTTTCACCCCTTCACTAAGTTAAGCCCTGATTAGTAGAGGGCGAGGAGGGGTTCCCAGACATGTTGCAAATGAGGCTTGTTGAGCCGGTGCTAACCGTGTTTTTCTGTGGCAGGTGTGCATTTCCCGGCAGACCCCAGCCTGCAGTCTATTCATGAGCTGCTCTCCCCACAACCTTGCCTTTGAGGCCCCCAAGGCCAGGTTTCAAAATTGCTTCCTTCAATTTAATCCTGAGTTCAATAGAACTAAAACAACAATGGAAATCTCAGCGGTGGAGAGTGCAAAAGTAAATTGCCAGTATAGCTTAGAAGTTAGAGATGAGCTGTGCCTCCTCTTCCTCTGTTCTCCTGAAACTGCAGGGGCTGATTTATATGTATAGGCAGATCTCAACTTGTGAGCAAAATCACGCAAGTTCACATCGCCAGGAATAACACCATTACTTTTAATGGAAATAAGCCATTCATGACCCAAAGCTCACACAATGTGTTGAATACATAAAGTCTAAGATTTCCTTCTAAAGAAATATGCTGGGGATTTTTGTCCCAATCAAAAAAAAAAAAAGAAGAGAATTATTGTGTTAGGCTTTCTCTTCCCTGTGAAAATCTTCCTCTTGGAGGCAACAGGTACTGGTTATAAAAGCAGGAAAAATTAATAGTGAATATGACTATGAATAACATAGGAAGGATAAGTCTTGTCAACAGGTAATAGTAATTATTGCAAAGTTCAGTTCCCAAATAAGTAGAGTCAGTGTAAAAATAATCAAGATCTTCAGCCAGTCACCAGTTTTAGTTATTGCAAATTATTAATTACGATGGCTTCCCTATTTCATTTGATATAATCTACTGAACTGCCAGGGTTATAGGTCATGTTCTTATAGGACATCAAACTGTTAAAACCATGAGTCTCCTGTTTCATAAAGAAATGTTTGAACAGGATTTCTTACAAAAACATGGGAATAAGACTAAAACAATGAGCCCTGTCTGTATGTATTAGATACACCCTGGCCCTGATCTTATACCACTGAAGTCAATAAGAATATGGCTAAGCCACTTGTGTGGAATAGGTTCTTGGCTGGGTTTTATATATTTCCTTTCACTTTCTAATATTCTTGCCCAAAGCTTTATGCTATGAGATTTGTAATTGCAACAAAGAGGATTAGTTTAATATTGTTTTGCATCTGTGTCAATGCATGTCTCTCAAAATATAAGAATAACTACGACATGGGACAAACTCTGAAGTACATATAAATCAGTGTGGAGTAGCCCAGAGAACATCGAAGGTGCTACAATATGAAGCTAATGAAGAGTAATAGAGGGAGGAATATAGCAAAGAAAAAAAGTGTGTGCCATGGCACGCACTGAAGAAAGCATTTGTTGATTTTAAAATGACATCTCCTTCCCCCCTACAGTCAATTCATACAGCCTTCTAATAACATAGCCAGTCATATGAATAAATAAACAGGTGCCAGTAGGACTGACTTTTGGAACTGGGGATCTGTAGACAATTCCTCAAGAATTTTTTTGAGAAAATCCCCCAAAGTACCACATAAACTCATACACTGCTGTCAAATGAGGATGGCATCTCACATCAAAAGACAAGAAAGAAACAAAGATAAATGTTTACTCATCTGACCACAGTGAATACCCAGGATACCTTAGCAAGGGTGTGAATAACTGAAACACAGGTATCTGTACAGGGCTTAGTGTAAGTACCCAAAATGTTGGTTCTTTCTTCCATGAATGGCTGATCCCATAGTTTAGAATAAAGTAAGTGTTACAGGCTTGTGGCCAGCTTTTAAACTCATTATCCTTTTTGATGAAGAAAAGCATTAAAACATTACTTTTAAAAACTTCTGAGAACCTATTTCTATAAATTAGATTGTTTGCTGCTGCGTATCATGCTGCTATTACTGTACTTGTAGTTACAGCTCAAGATGGAAAAAATCTACTAATTAGTTGATATTCCCTTTCAGTTGTTTCTTTCAAGTTTTTTTGTTGGTTTTTTTTTAACTTCTTTTTATACCAAAGTTAACTTATGTTCTAAGGTTTTATCTCTTCTTTATAGAATAAAAGAAGGTGATTGAATAGAGACACAAAAAGGCAGGAGAATTTAGCCCTTGTTTCTCAAGTCCAAAGCCTGCTGATGTGCTTGCATCAGTGATTCTTAGCTTCTCTAGCTCAGGAAGCATGGTATGAATTATTCCTTATATTACAGTACTTCCCAGAGACCCAACTGTATTGGCTGTGCCCAGTGAACACTTAGGCTTGCTCTTTCTCTCCCGAGTTCACAGTCTAAATGGAGATGATAATGAGTTGAGGGGGGGAGGGGGAACACTCAACAGGTCATTTGTTTTAGAAATTAAACATGGATCTTCCAATTCAGTGTGGACTGGAGCTGTTAGCCCTGCTTTCACCTGTGTGTTGAAGATGTTTGGAGCCCTTATAGATGTGACTGTGTACTCAGCCTGTCACTAGATCACTACCAAATTCTGCACAGCCTACTAAGTGTTCAGGTACTATGGTAATGAGCTCAGTCTAAAATCCTCACCAGATAAAAAAAAGACAGGCAGAATGACCTTTAAATCCCCTTGCCTTCTTTTTGGCATCTTATCAGCATTTTACAGTTCTGTCTTAATATGTGTAGAGGGTTTCATAATTCATTTCAGCTATTGAATCCAAATATTAAATAACTGGAGAAATACTCACAGCCACTTCATCCAGAGATATTTGTATTTTGAGGCCTGAAATGGGTTCATCCATGGCAACCATTTCTAATGACTCAGATGGTATCAAGATCACAATGAGCAGAGCGCTTCATTCCCAGCAGAATATAGTGCACAATGTAGCTAAACCATTCTCATAATTGCTGTCTGCAATTTAAGATGAGTCAGAGACAAGCTCTTTTCCTTCTGTCAAAATCAACATCCGAATCCTTTTCAAATAACCTTCATGTTCTCTGGAGTGACTCCTCTCCTCCCACAGGATTTGTTGGCAATTCAGTGAGAGTTTAAAGCACTTTGGGTAAGGGCCCCCCTGTAGTGCTCTTACTCACAGGGCTGTGGGCAGGGATGTGGTCTGTCCTCAGGAACACTCTTCACGCAGCAGAGAGGGGAGCAGGAGACATGTCACGATGGTGGGAGTAAAAGAAAGCAGTACTGATAGTTCTTCTTTGGAGGTTTGATCTCTCCTTCTCCAAGCACCAGAGAGTCTCATGCTGTCAACCTTGAAGGGGATGAAGAGTAGAGCTATTTCACCAGTGCTGCTAGATTTGAGCCCTTAACTTGGACTGAAATTTGTAAATGTCAAGCTTTTGATTATATGTCAACATTTGTAGAGTGGTGGAACCAAAAGATGATGCCTTTGCTCTTTAAGGGAATTTCCTATAGGTTTCAACCATGTATTTTTTCCACGTAAGACCAGTTCCCTCATTTAAGGTGAGTACCGATCTGTTCAGGAAAAAAGATGCTTAGTAGTAACCATGAGCATCAGCCATCTGTAACACTGCTGATGAAACCTGAATAAACCTGGTCTGAATCAGTAGAGACTGGTCACCTCTCTTTTGAGAAATCCTTTGACTTGAACTACACCCACCTACTGGTGGAAGAACCATCCTACTGTAGCACCAAAAGTATCTGAAGGAATAAGGTTGTCTAAAACTTCAGGCTACCTAAAAGTCTCAAACTTTAGATGGACAATCCTCCTGAATGTAGTCAGTGTCTAGTAGAACTGATGGTGAAGAGTCAACACAGTTGTATAGTTCCAGCATGGAGTTAGGCTCTACCAGCCAGAGAGGGATGTGGACAGAGCTAGTACTGCAGACTGTCTTCAAAAGCAAAACATAAGTATTTTCTCAGTTCTGAACAAATTATTGTGTGGTATAATATCGCCATTGCAATTAAACTGTTGGCCCTGAAACGTCTGGGTATAAGTGCTGTGGATTTCACCTGCTTGTGGAGAGATTCCTTTTTCCTTTTCCTGGAACCTAGTTACAGCAATGACAGATAGAGAGAGATACTCTTGTGATTTATATCACAGCTGCCACCACAGTATGTGATCATTTGTGGTAAGAGACATGGATGCCAGTAATCTAAGAGTTACTTAGATTCCGAATCCTATAATGTGTTGGCAGAAATCTTATGACTCCATTAAGTTGTGTTATACTGTATGGAAAATAGACATATCAATCATCTTCGGTTACATATTTAGAACTCGTGATATTTAAAAGAACAATGATCTTTAAGATACAAAAATAGTATACTCAATTAATCTATTCTGCTCTCTAACAGACTTAGTTCGAGTTACATGGCAAGGAAATTGTCCCAGTGATTTAAATCCACAGCAGGGAGTACTAAAATTAACATAGTACTGAAGGTTAGGTGAGAATAATGTGCACGCACGATGAAGCTGTGATCTATCCCAGAGCTTTGTGCAGCCTACAAGAAACAAAGACAAAGTAAGGGAGTGCTGGATCATGCAGTATGAAAAGGAATGACATTATGGGTGATGACATCCTTCTTTCCAAGCAAGTACCCTGGAAGTTTGAAACCCAGGAGCTGAACTTTTCATTGCAGTTAGGGAAATCAAGGCAGTTAGGCAAGCCAATGGGGATAGACTGCATGGGGTGCACAGAGAAAGGTGGTAAATGCATTATTTCGGAATGTGTGGCGAGCAGAACAGATGATACAGAGGAGGAAAATGGCAATGGCCAGTGGTCCTGGAGGATTCTAGCTTCAGAGACATCACAGTGCAGGACAGTTTTATTTTATGTTTGTCTCCACCATTCTGTATGTAAAATCAGGTGTTCAGCAACAAGGGGAACACTGCAGGAAAAGCAACTTTCTTTTCTCTGGTAATGTTTTACTCTGGTAAAAGGGGGGAAAAACAAAAAAAAGAAAAAAAAAAAGGGAGCCAGAATGAAGTAGGAAGTGCCAGACTGGATCAGACACATGGACTAGCTAGTGTTATCCAGTCTCCAGCAGCAATCCAGGACAGATGCCTCCAAGGAATGTGTACTAAGCCTGCAGAAGGCAGATGTTGGGTAATCTGTTCTCAGTGAATGTTTCATCCTAAATCATAACAGTTACAGATTGGTCTAAACCCTGAAACATGAAGTCTTACATCCCTTTCACAAAGGTTTTGTTAGCATTATCTATGATCATTCTGGATATTCCTGTTATTTGTGCAGAACTTACTAATTTCTTGGCCCTAATGACATCTTGTGGTAAGGAGTTCCATAGCCTGCTGCCAGAATTTCAGCCTTTCCTTGGGTTTGAATTTCTTGCCTTTCCATTTATGCAAGTTTTTCTGTTTCTAGTTGTTTTGCATAAATGTACATAGTTCATAGCTTATTCTTGGGTTTCATCTTTGCATGTGCCCCAGAACTAGATGCTGAAGCTCTTTAATATTGAAAGGTTTCATGGGATGGACTAAAGGCCTCTATCATCTACAAAGTCATAAGGTCATACAGTTACACATCTGCCTACGCAGTTGATGATTGTTATTGCAAACTTCATCTATTTCTGACAATCAGGATGTGAAAGTATGAGTTCAATTACAAGAAACAAGAATTTTACTTTTTCCTGTGTCACTTATCTGGACTTTGGCATATCTCTAAGGGTGGACACAGTTACCATATACAGTGATCCCTGACCATCCTGTTTTGCTTTGCATAAAAAAATGAAGAAGCCAGATGGTTCAGAAGAGGAAATTTAGGTCAGTTATTTCAATGTATTACCAAAGGCATTTTAATACTGGGGGTGGGGGGGACGACAACAAAACCAAACCAAACCAAAAAAAAATGAAAAGCCATGCCTAAGGAGCCCAACTTTCTCCTCCTGTTTCTGGGGACTTTGTAGTTTGCATAAATAGATGCAAACAGAAGTGCTTAGAAAGGGAGAGACTAAGGTGGGATCTAATTACACTCTTTGACTACTAAAGAGTATTCACAGGTATGACAGACCCAGGCTCTTCTCAGAGGTGATCACCAGATACAGCAAAAGAAATAGCCACTGGGTGTAAGGAAACCTTTTTCAGTTGTAAAGTGGTTATATCTGGAAGCAGGTTGTGCAGATCTCCTTCCTCAGAGATTTTCAGAACTAGATCTAACTTTGCAGCATAACTTGCCCTGAGCAGCAGGTTGGACCAGATGACCTTCAGAGGTCCCCTTCCAACCTGAAGTATTCCATAAATTTGTGATACTGTATGATGCCTACCTGGGATTAAGCTACCTGAAATTTATCCAAGGTCCAAAATGCTATTTAGGATTCGACTCTTTAGAGCCCCAATTCAGGTCTCTCTCTCAAGAGAATTTAATGTTTCAGAAGAAAAAAAAAAAATTAGGAAGATTTTGCCCTCCCACAAACATTGTCCAATGCTAATTAAATTCTGTATTTGATCTTTAGTCTCTGCTCAGTGATGAACCTGCTGCCATGATAGCCTGACAGTTATTTGGACTTATGACTGTAAGGAGATTTAAAGCTGAGGAGAGATCAAACCAAACTAACTAAAAAAAAAAAATAAACATCAACATTGTATTTTTACTACAAATTTAAAGCATCAGAAGAAAGAGCTCAGATTTGATGAGTTTGGTTACTCCAGCAAGTGCTGATCTGAAGCAACAGAGTAGTTCTAAAATTATACCTATATCTCCTCTACTTTTCATCACAGAACAGTGCTTTGGCACTGACTAAAACCTCCTTCCTGATAATTAAGGGAGAGAAAAAGTTCAGGGTTTGGGGTTTTTTGGGGGGGGGGGGGGGGCGGGTGTTGCATAAAACCAAGTTAGAAGCCCATAAATTGTCTAGTACTAGGTAATGTAGCATGGTTCAAAGATCTTAGAGCCAGTACTCAGTGAAATTGGTGCACTCCCACAATGCAGCTCAGAGGTGCTAAGGCCGTGTTAGATTTACATATGAAGAATATATTCACAGTGCAGGTCTGCTGGCATAGGGACATCTAATCCTGTTGTTCACTGGTGAAAGAAGTTCAGGTCACTGTGTCCCTTGGAGACTTAGTGAAGAGCATCGCGGAGAACAACATTAGTGATGAACGGATAGAGTGATGGTGTAATTAAATCTGACATATGTTGTTATAAATCAAAACTGACAGAAGTCCCAGAATTATTTTAGAAATATCTGTGCAGGCTGGAATGTCCAAGTCTTTCAAGCAAAACATAAAACCAAAATCCTGACCCTTCTTGTCTTTAATGAGCCTACAACCATATTTTAAATAACTGAGCTGAGCATGTGAGGACCGAGGGCAAAGCATTTCTTGATCGAGGGCAGCAAGATACACATTAAAAAGAGTGGGTAGATCGAGGTTTTCCCTCTCCTAAGGATGCAATATAAAGCTTTCATCTAAAAAGTGGCTGTCATCATTAGGTGTATAAAGCTGGCACCTGGACTTATTTCTGTGCTCCCAGCAACAAGATAAGAGGATGTTGATCAGATCGTTCAAAAATATATACCTTAAAAAAAAACAAACAAAAAACAAAAAAACAAACAAAAAAAACCCTCACCCCTTCCAGAACTTTTATCTCAAGAAGATGAAAATCTGGAGACCCTGTGAAATTTGTTAGGGACTTTGCTGATGTCACTGGTTCTCCGTGGAAGCTGTTCACATTCTGTGCTGAAAACTGGGAGAATAAAATTCATAGGCAAGCAGGCTGTCTGGAAGTCAGATCATGACCTCCTTCCTGCCCTGATTTCCCAACAGTTTTGATTGGAAATAGGATTATACAGTGCTTCCTGCTCTGAGGGGAGGGTGGGATTAGGTGACCTCCAGAGGTCCCTTCGACAAAATGACTGCAAGATTCCACGATTCCCCCCTAAACAGTTGTGTAATAGCAAAAAGTATCCATCACACTTGGCCATAATTCAGTTTATGCTTTTTTTTCCTAGCAAAGATTGAACTAAAGAATGATACAATTTTGCAATTAAAATAAGAAGCTTTAATTAAATTGTGTTCTCTCCTTTCTCCTGAGATTACACAATCTTTGAGTTTCCACTGACAATATTTCATACTGATACACCACAGGGATTTATTCTTAGAATTTTTTTTATTCTAGTTCTAAATGCTCCATGAGAAGAAAGGAGTGGCTTCAAAGTGAGATTTTCTATGTTTCCTGAAGTTTTAATCTACTGAGATTTCTAGTCACTTATTAGCTATATGAGATGAAAACAGGAAGGCCTAGTGGCAAGATTTATAAAATCAACCCAACATTGACTTGCAGAATATAAGTAGTTCATAAACCAAGAGAACTTCATCAGGATGTATATGCTTTCCTTTAGCCATTTCACCTCTTTTCCCACAATGACCAGAAACGCTACAGTATCTTCTTGTTTTTTAATTACATTTTTGCCAACAAAACAAGGCAGTGGTTTACAAACATTGTCTCTTTCCGGTTAAGTCATGAAGACCTATCCTGTCACTTTTCTCTAACGAACCGATCGTCTTCCTGAGTTGGCAAGAGCTGAACATTTTTTACCAGGCCTGCATGTGTAACTGCCTTACAAAGTACTTAGGATTGGGTATCAGTCAAAACAAGCATATGTGAAAATTTACCATTTTAGCAGATGGAGTCAGAACAGCTCACTTGCATACAGTAAAAGCCTTAATATTTCCACAGCTGGCAAGTTTCCTGTGGTCTAAAGGATTGGAGCTTTTGCTTTTTGAGACAGAAGAACTAAATCAAGCTTTAATTCAGAAAACATTTTGTGTTTAAAATCTCAAGACACTTTAGAGATCTTCCCCCCACCCCAGAAGACAAAACCAAAAGCTTAGGCTATTTGGGGGGAAAAGTGTAGCTTTCCTCCTCTGCCCCATCCATCCTGAAGTGAAATCAGTGATATTGTGAAAGCTCAGTTTTGGCTTCTGCACCTTTTTTTTTACAATCAGACTTTTTTTGATGCTGTTCTTTGGCCAGAGATCTCACCTCTTGCCTCTCCTGGCCAATATAATTGTGTCAACAGAAGTCTGCAGTACAGAGGAGATCAACTTCTGAATTTTATTGTGTTGCTTCTGTGAAGTCCAGTGTAACAGGAGAGTGTGTTATGAAACAAGCCATTAATATTACACAGTTATGAGTCACTTAATACACACGGATTTTGTCAAGAGCAAAAACCCTTTCTTGGAAACACTTTCTGTTGGAAAAAGTTAACTATTTCTGATAGCAGGTTCTTAGACTAGAATTGTCTTGTCCAAGAGGAAGTCAAAATCTTTTTATAACACAATGTAAATTAAAGCTCATATTTGTTCACACATTTCTTGACAGTCAGAACATTTTGAACCAAAAGAAACTTTGTCAGAGCTAAAAACTGTTATGGGGCTGCACTTGTTTCAAAGGACGTTAGAAAGGAAAGGCTGATGTTTCTCCCACTCTGCATGACTTGGTGTAGGCACCAACATGAGGTTTAGAACTGTGGGCTTTGAGCTTTTTGCCCTGGCACAGAGGTGGATGAAGAATGGACAAATCCTGTTCAGAATCAGCAAGAATAAAGTCCTGAAAATTTGCCCCACATCTGTGTTTTAGCTACAAGGCACCATCTCACCTTGAACTACAAGGTTCAGCTTTCCTTCAGAAAGTGGATGTTGCCACCTCCACGGTGAAGAAGTCAAATGTCACATTTTCTTCCCAATGGGACCTTCCTTTAAAGCAGAAAAATACCGAAATTGAGAAAGTTGCCTTGAAATGGATCTGTCACTATCCAGTCCCCTCTATTTGAGTACGACCTGCTGTTTAAGCACAGAGGGGGACTGAGAGTCTTGGGTTCTGGTTCCAACAGTTACCACAATGATGTTTTGCCTTCTACAAAAAAAGCCAAATCATGTTTCCCCACCTTTTATGGCTGGTAGAGCTAGGTGTTGTTCCAAGGGTATTTTGATGCTTCCAGCCATATGTTTTATTATTCAAAAGCAGTATTTCAAAGCAAAATGGCTTTCAGTTGTCCATCTTCCCTGTTTTCTACAGGCTGCTGTTGTACTGCTGTTATGCCCTGTAAAATCTCTGGTCATACTGTTCTCTGGCTAAATAAAAAAGATTTGTCCCACTGACTGTATGTTGAAACTACAGTTGTAAGACTGCTTGGCTAAAGTCTAGCCGTATTCAGGCAAATAAGTGACCGGGTTTCACAGATGCTATCCATACACTCACAGTCTAGTTATGGTAGTTAATACTTCTTAAATATAGTAACCAGAGAAAACCCCACATGGATCTTTGCGTTTGCTTTATACAGTCCTGAAGTGTTTTGACGAATGCACCGGGTACTTTACACCATCTATCCAAGTGGACGGTTTTGGCCCTCTGTATTGATAGCAGCTTGTGAAAGCTATGGAAATATCAATCACTTCTCTCTACAGCAGTCCAGCTGACACACTTACTGGGACTCACGATGTGAAGATTCAAGGCTCCCAAAGGACTCACACCTTGCTTCTTTACTACCACAGCCATCTAAATCATGGTGATTGCATGGTCCCAGCTACACATGGAAGATGGTGCCTTTCATCCCAAATTGCATGGATGTAAATGAACCAAGCATTCAGATCTGTTGTGTCACATGTCTGCTTCATCTTCAGTATTTGTACTGTACTTTTTTTTTTTTTTTGCCACTCTTTTCCATTTAATTGTGGGACATTAAAAACAAAACCACAAAATCAAATTGATTTTAAATTTGTTCTTAGCAAAAGGAGGCTGAAATAAAAAACCTGAAGAGCTCAGCCCTTGCTGAGCACAGTCCCTGCTGAACCAGGACCACCTGCCTTCATCCTAGATTCACTCTGGCCACTCCTGCTTTCCCACCACCTCTTGCTAATAGCGTTAGATATCAGACACCTTCTTAAATTTCCACAGATCTCCTGTTTCTTTTCGTTAAAGAAAGCACCCATTGATGCAGACAGCATTTTTCCCTCTGGCTAGATTACACAGGACGCAATGGTGAACCTCCAGAGAGCACTGCCTTGATAGGGAGCTGGTTCCCTGTACAATATTTTAACAGAGAAACATGCAAGGGAAAAGAAAAAAAAAAAAAAAAAGGACAGTTATCCTGTGTAATGAAAGCTCAATGATTTAAAAAGCAGCAGTGTGTGCGTGAGGGAAGGAAGGGAGGCTGGGGGATGGGATGGCAGATTTCACTTGCCAGACCAGGGGTAACAAAAAATTATCCTGATCCAATAGAGCATGTGAAAGGATATTACCAGGGTATGAAAAAATTCTTTCGGGGGGACAGAATGTATTTTCTCTGCCCTTTCTCTAAAGCCCTGTTATTTTGCTGTTCTTTGCTTGCATCTGTTAAATGCTGGAATGTCTGCGGGGACGATTTGAAAAGCTGCACAATGTCAATTAAATTTGCCGAGCAGTATATCTTTTTGGAGTACGTGTGACCTTTTCTGTTTGTCATTTCCTGGGCATCACACCAAGTGATCCTCTTAGGATGCTGGCTTTGTGGAGCAAGCCCACAGCAGCAGGACTGCAGGAACTGCAGGTTTCTGGGACCGCTGCCAACCTCCGGATAATTGCCATCAGCAGGAAAGAGCTAGAAAAGCTTGGCTGAGTCCATCTTTTACAGATAGATTGACCCCTTTCTGCCACTGCAGAATCACAGTCAGAGAGAAACACATATCCAAAAAGAGAGAGAAGGGAGGGGAGGAGGGGGAGAGAGGAATGATTACAGCAGGAAGGCTACATCTGATCTGAACAGGGGAGATTTGGAGGTTACACTCGCTGCTTCACTATAGCCAATATTTTTAACATCTTCTGTTTTAAGACAGACGAATCTAAGAATGAAGCTTGAATGCTGAGCTCTGTTATAATAAAACTGGTGCTTCTGTGAGAGCAGAGTCAGTGCTCTGAGGGAAGGGTGGGAATTCAATACCTTCGTGCCACACATCTGATGGGAAATAACAATTTGAACATATATGCAGCAAGCAAAAGAGAGAGAATGAATGCGTGCTGAAAGCCACTGCAGGTGCTTGGAAAGGAGAGGGGGGACAGCAAAAGGAAGGACAAAGACGCTGCGTGGCCACTGTTTGGTAGCTAAGCTGAGATGCTTTGAAAAACAGTGAGAGCCACAACTGCACCCTATGAAAGCTGGGAGTGGAAAGCAGTGCCCTTAATAGCCCCATGTCCAGCAAGTGGCTGATGGGGGTAAGTGGTGGTGACACGGCCAGGCAGCGATTTCAGCAACCAAGACTTCAGATGTATCGCTTCCCCCGCACGCTCACCCTCCTGAGAACTACATGCAGGGGTCAGCTTTGGTGCTGCAAGCGAATACCAGCAGTGACCACAGGGCGGGAGCCCACGAGCTCAGCGTGGGAATTTCCAGGCGGGTGCTGGGTTCCCCACCTGAGCAAATCTCAGTAGAGGTGGGTCAGGCAATGGTTAAAGTCCGGCTGAAGTATCAAACCCTAAGCAATCCCAGACTGTGAGGTCTAAGTCCAGTTCTAACTCCACGTGGGAATGGAAAGAGGGGAGTGGGTTAAAGAGGTGTCCCTTCACTGCAGTTGCGTGTCCTGCTAGGTACGGGCACTGCAATTCTGTCACCTCTCCTCTCCTGGAGGAAAATCCTTCCATCACTCGCTGAAGTGGAGTTGTCATGCAGAAAAGAGCACGTTTGAGCCACAGAAATGTATCAAAGTGTGTGTGAGCTCTGATAATCAAGATCTCTATGGAAAAGAAAGCTTCTGGGACAGAATCTCTCCGCTGTGTGTTTAGGTCAGTACGGTCTCTATTAATATTAAGACGTTTGATGCTACAAAGGACGTAACGCCCAAATTCATTCACTAGCAATGCTTCTTTTTCTCTTTCTTCACCCATGATCTCTCAGTTGCCAACATAAATAATACTTGGGTTACAGTAATGTCCTGTGGCTCCAGACTGGGAGAGCTTCAATGCATAAGATGCTGAGCAAACATGTATGGAGGCACAATCCTGTCAAATGTTATCCAGTTCATATAATCTGTAGCTATATTCCTCCCTCTAGAGAACACACTCAGCTCGGCAAATGCTTGGCCTGCTCCTGTATGTGACACTCAATGTCAGTGAGTGACATCTCTCAGATGATACTTTATTGGTAGAGCAGGTGTGGGTGGCGAGGGCTATATTTATAAAGCGGAGGTCTAAAAATAGCTTTGCAAGCCTCCGTGCTTAGCAGGTCTCAATCATTTACAGATCAGATTTGATTCTTTCACAAGACCTTTCTCCCTTTCCTCCACTGCTCACAAACTCTTACCAGAATGAGAAAGCCAAGGGGTGCTTCCCCGGATCACCAGCAGAAAAGCCACACAAACTGGGATACAAAATCCGTATCATTCATATGAAAGAAGTTGTGCATGTCAGAGCTGTTTCCAGGGCCGTACATTACAGGGCATTTTTTTTACAGAAAAGAAGGCAAATTCCCTGTAAGGTTAGCATTGCAGCAGCTTCTATCTGCCATAGCCCCAAAGTTACTGTAGACAAGGGCAGATGAACATATCACCATGAACTAAGCAACAGTGCATTTATGGCATGTCACCCACTCTGTGCTACCTCTGCCTATACACACCCAGTCCTGAGGAAAATGTGGGATAATCTTCTCGTGGACTAGCATGAGTAAGAGCATGTGTGTGATACTCTCCAGAGGATAACTGGACTACCCTGGGGTGACTTGTCACTTAGCCCTTGTCCTGCCACATTTTTACTGATAAGCCCCCTAAGCTGTCGAAGCAGTTTGCCGCTCTAGGCAGTAAGGATGTTTCTGAGAGCCAGAGGGTAATTTAGGGCTGTTCAAATGATGTCCAACCACCAGCGCACCATCTGCAATGTTTGGGAATTGGTGGCTGCACTTAAAACTGCACTTCCACATGAAGATCCTTCCAACTATTAAGATTCGACGGCATCTTCAGAGGTTAGTATGGGTTTACACAGAGAACATCCTAGACAAGGCAGAAAAGCAGTTTAGGCATTTTATTTTGTGCCCAGGATGCAAGTTTGAATTTTTTCTGGAGATGGCCTCCATTTAGTCTTCCTGTGGATATGTGCTGGGTGCAAAAGAAGGTGATGAGATGCTGGTCTGCTGGCCACCAAAACTGGTGCTTTCTGCTCAAGTTAACTTGAAACGCATTGCCAGACCTCAGCTTGTAATATGCTATTCAATTACACTTTCCATGTGCTGCTTAGAGTAATCCTAGTCTGAGTGTGGTCCGTGGTAAATATGAGGGAACAAACTTTAAATTTAAGATGTCTGGAAACCCATTTGTTTATTCCTTGGAAATTAAACAAGTGGGTTTTTTTAATAAATATATGTTAAGAAACTATATATTGTGGCCGGAGGTCCTGTCACCATCTACAAAGTCATTCACTCCTGTGGGCAACATGTAAAAAGGAAAACACCTCTATATTTCATTTTGTTTCCATTTGTCACCTCCATTTACAACGGAGGCATGTAAATTATTTAAATAGTCTCACTGAAATCAGGAGGACGACTCACGGGCTTACAGGGAGGCACGTGGTGGAGGGCTTTACCAAATTACCCTCCAACGCCAGATGCTGGAAGACACAGTGTTGGTAGCTGTTGGCAGCTGACCTGAAGAAGTTAAGCTTAGCAGTGAACGGAGCCCCCAGGCTCTGCAGCTCAGCTTCGTTTCCTCTCTTTAGCACAAAATATTTTAAAAGAAACTGAGACCAACAGCTTTTCCCAAGCCAACAAAAATAAAAATGCTTGCAGCAGGTGAGGTGCAGCATGCCTGCTCAACTCCAGGCTGCTCTGCCAGGGAATTGGGGGAACGGATGGTGGATCGACAGCAATTGAAAGGTGGGCGCAGAGCAATAGCACCATGGCTGAGATTCAGACCTGGAGCAACAAGGCATCCATGAGAACGATTGCAATTGTTGACAGTGGAGAAATGTAATTTGTGTTTTCCAAATGCAGCCTAGCTCCTTAAAATAAAATAAAAAGTGTCACACGCAAGCAAATCCCTCAGTTCTTTCAGCTACCTGGCCAGTGAATAGCTGCCCGTGAGCCTGCTATATAATGACATAAATCCCGCAGCTCAGGCAAGATCCCCTGAATGGGTTTGATTAAGGACTAGTGCATCTTTACGAAAGTGAGTCAACTAGACACAGATGTTTTCACTCTTTGGTGTTGTAGAAGCAAAAGTCTCTCCCCTCCCTCCTCTTTCTGCCTCCTCCAATCTTCAGCTACATTTTTAATACTTTTTTTCATCTAATTTTATTTGTGTATATTAAAGGGGCCTGCTGTAGACTCCTAAATTGGGGGAAGAAGAAAAAGAAGAAATGCCAACACATCAGTCCACATATAGGCAAGCCGCTTACAAACTTGCTCATAAATAAACTACTCCCAGAAAACTTCCCTCCTCAGTGGAAATCCGAGGCTCACCCACTTAAATCCTTTCTAAAAGCAATGCAGTTTGCACTGTATTTGGCTTGTGTTAACAAATTTAAGTTGTCCCAGGCCAAGAAAGAGGGGGAAAAAAAAAAGCTTACAGCCCTTCATGGAAAGTGCCCCTCTTGGAGCTCCCTTAATGTCAAGAAAGAGGGAATCAGACTAGAGACACTTGAGTTACACTCTGCTGTAGCAGGCAAGTCCGGCATAGAGTAGACCCCTGAGACAGCAAAAAGTCACCTGGGACTGTTTTCTTTTTTAAACTATTTAGGAGAAAAAGTATGAGTGTGTGTGCGTGTCCCCTTCCCACAATTCTCTGGTGGGTTCCTCTCTGCAGGACCATCCAGATGAGAACCATCAACCTACCCTGAAGCCCCTCCTGCTCCGGTCCTCTTCCAGATACGACGTTCTCCCAAGCTGGTTTCTGCTGACACACCCAATTTACCTGAGATACTGAATCACCCCCAGTGATTCTGCTTTAGTGCCATTTTTGCGTCGAATTCCCCATAGTCACTTGTGCAGATCCGCCAGTACTATCATGTGCTCACATAACACCTCCAGCATGCAGGATGACAAGTCACTCACCCTTTTTCATCCAAATTCCTGCTTACTGCTCATGCTGCCATTACTTGTTTCACCAAAGGCAGGAAATGAAGGATCATCCTGTTGTTTTTACTGTCCTACATCACTCTTCTGCCTCTCCATATTTTCTTAAAATTCCTCTCATATTCTCAGGTCCAAAGCGAGAAAGCTTTGGATTTCTCACACACAGTAAAAAAGACACTCCAAAAACCAACCCAAAAAAAGAAATCTACGGTAGTAGTGACTTCCACTCCATTTATTTTCAGGAGCTTCTTCTTGAGCACCTTTGTACAGCCCAACTACTCAAAACATCAAGCACTCCATATTCTGCAGAGTGCCTTACAGACCTGGCATGTTGGCAGTACCAGAGCTGAGGCACCCAACATCACCAGTCACTTTGTAAGAGCTACACCAGTAGCAATGATACCCCCATACCTTCCCTTTCCAGCATATAGTCTCCCTCTTTGTGCAAATGGTTGTTTCAATTTTGAGCTCAAATTTGGTGAGCTGAGCGTCATTTATGGGTTTGGATCCTGCACGTTTTGAGACAGAGCTGCATGGATGTCCAGGAATGCAGAGTGCTATGACGGATTGTATCTGGTATATTTTCTTATTGTAGGTTATAGTCATGCAAGAATTGTTCCTGGGCAGCAAAAAAAAGAAAGCTGCTTATTCGCATTTTTCCCAGTTGCTGCAGAAAAAGGAATCTGGGAGGCAGGAGAGGCTGTGCTCTCCCTAAGGAGCTCAGAGCATGTTCATCTGTGAGATCTGTAGTGCGAGGAGGAGTGTGAAACACCCAGCAAGAAGGAGGTCTGCAGAAAAAAAACAGGTCTAGGCAGAACACCAGGCTTCAGATGTGAAGAATAGGAAAAGGCTTGTCCTAGGGTCTGGCAGGGCTGATGCAGAATTTGTCACCACTCAGGAGGCCACTAACACAGGCTGGATTGAGGAAAATACTGCCCATGTGTGACAATTTGTTAAAGAGCTCTGTTGTTAGGAAGAAAAATTACTATGAAGAAGAGTTATAAGATGTGTGACCTATTCCCACAACTATCTTCATGCTGTTCCCCATGCCACCAGTTGTGTCTGATATTGGGATCAAAATATCGTCACAGCCCTGTACATATGCAAGTTATCTGTAGCTCCAACTTGAGTCGCTTAGTCGCTGTTAGCTCCCTGGAAACTGGTGAGAAGAGACCTGTGGGTGCTCAGGATACTTTTGGTGGGTTTACGTTGAGCATCAAGGTTACAAGAAGACCAGAAATCAAGCAAGTTGTTTGTGATTTCGCAGCATAAGTGTCACATGTGAAATATCCTATTCTCTCCTCTGTTTTGGGGAGCCTTTTCTTTCTCTTTTAAATAAGACAAGTACAAATAAGTTATCATTTTATTCCTTCTTTTCAAGGGAACTTGACTGTTGGAGAACTGAATTAATTTACAAAATATTGAAATGTTTCTTTCTCACTCATCCTGGGCTAGGTGTGAAGATTTTACCTTCTAGTTCTCAGCTACCAGGTACTTTCTTTTCTCACACAATAAATGAACAAAAAAACCCCTACCTGTTACCTCTATCTCCTTTGAATTTCTCTGCAATTTAGGAGAGGCAAATAATGACCTACTGCAAAAGCGGGAAATAAATTATGGGCAAAAATGGTAAAAGCAAAATATTTCTCCTCTAAACATGTTGTTTTTTACTTTGTATGTCTTGGCAGCCTAACCTTCTGAAAACACCCACCTGAATTCTCTGCACTCAACAGAGCAGCCCAAAGATAACCCTCCAGTAAATCCTGTGTGACTGAAGCTGTAGGAGCCTGACTGTGAGTAAAAACATTTTAAATATGATTGCTATACCTGTTAGTAACCAAAGAGCTCTTTTAGAGCAAATAATTTCCTTGGAAACATCTGAATCCAATCACCGAAGCCTGGGAGCACACATCTATGTAATACCACTGCTCTCGTCTCCACATTGTCCGTCCCCTGCCTCTAAAGAAAAGACTTTACCCTGTCCATCTATCATTTAAATGGTAATGAGCTAAATGAATTCCACCTCACTTCTGAGCTTCAGAGTAAGCTTGGGTTTATTTATTCATTTAAACACACAGGGACAAGTTTGACATTGCTGAACGTGCCCCAGATTTATGGAAAATAAAACTGTACTAATCTAGTGCGATTATTAGTTTTTCTGTCGGATGTCTCCATGAGTATCCAGAGATGTGAGTTTGCCCTGCAGTTCTGTTCTGACTGGAACAGCATCTCCTGAAATGTAAATGTTATCTTAAGGTCATATGCTGATGAAAACTACTGTTTTGCCAAACTCTAATTTCTTGGTCATTTGACAAAGCAGCTGCTGTGCAGTTATATGGCACAAAGAAAGCTATTAAAGATGGATGAGTTACGTGTTTGATTTGGCATATATTATACTGCTTCTGAAGATAAAAATTAAGATAGATGATTATTTTACTTGATTTAACTGAGTAAATAAAAGACCTCTCACAAATATACATACAGGAATGATACTTCTAAATGAAATTGTTCATCTATACCTTATGTAATCCTCTGAGTCCTTCTGTGAATGCATTTTAAAGGAACAAAACAAATACCCTAATGTCTGATACAATTAATTTGTAGCATCATAGAATGTTATTGAGAAAATTTCCTGATTTAGAGGAGAATGCAGAGATTAGACAATTGTGTATGTCGTGACAGTAAGCTCTGCAGCTGATGTACATTAATAAAAATAAAAATTACAAGGTTTAGGTAATCAACAGCTGGTGTCAGCTGGTACGGTACCACATCAGTGCCTCCAAGGTCTGTGAAGATTATTTTTTACCATCTGGAGGATATCTAGCATTGGCCAATGTCAGAAGGACAATGTTGGAGGCTGCTGCTGCTGCTTTGGCAAACCAATACGAATGCTCACTTGTACAAGTGGGAAACATGCAGTGTGGAGTCAAGAAAGACGATAATACGACATGTTTTAGGAGGTGGTGCTGTCATAGCTAGTCATTCAAGGCTTTTTTAGTGTGTGAGAAGGTGCTGATACAGAAATCATGCTGCAGGGATGTAAGTCTTGGGTTACATGAAGCTCTGTGTCCAGAAAGAGCTGGAGTGTTGGAGTTGTAGCAGGGTTTGGTTTCCATGTTTGAGCTCTGAGAAGTTCTAGAAGCAGAGATGTTCCTGGGAGCAAAACGTCTGGTGATGGATGGAGAAGGAAGTGTTGCCCTGCACATCGTTTGACCTTTGTCTTGCAAGAAGAAAGGTCAATTATTCTCAAAAAAATATCAACAGTGTTTTCTCTCACTAAAAATTCTTCTAGTTCAGGAATACTTTTGGTACTTTGCAACAAAGAATTAAAAAACCCTAGAGTTTGGGATTTCTGTGGCCTCTTCATTTCTGTTTTCTTTTCCTCCCTTTTTAGTTACGATGTTCAGAGGGGTTCCAAGTGAGGAAGATAATTTAGCATTTAGGATAAGAATTTGCTTATGCAGTACATACAGCAGTCTTTTACGTATTAACCCTCACATAGCCAGGGAGGTAGGAAAGTTGTCCCAGTGAGAAATAAGCATGAATAATAATGAAGGACTGGCATTCAGATAAGAAATCTAACTCAGAAAGAGTAAAATTCATCAATATTCAAGACAATGAAAGATATGTTTCTCTAAAACTTTTTCTAGTAGGCTGGCGAGGGATCTCCCTCTCCTGTTCACTGATGACTTTGATAGATCACATGTCAGTAATTAGTTTCCAGATCAAGATTTGGGATCAAAAAAGCCTTATGGATATATTTTAAATAGGAGGGAAATGTGAGTATGAAGCATCTTGTGTTTAGTGATTGCACCGTACATTTCAGGGGCGGTGTGGTCCCCGCAGCCAGCTGCAGACAAGGAGGGATATCCCTGCTTTGGGACAAAAGAGACTTTTTCTGCTAGGGATTGTGTGGGACTTCATTTTTTCTCATGGCAGTCTGCCCTGTTTTGTTGCAAAAGCCACTAGTCTACTAAAAGACCTCAAGAACAGCAACACACCTTGCTCTGTGCCTCGGTTTCCTAAAACAGGATGGTTTACCTTCCTTATAAACCACTTTTTTGTTTACCAATGAAAGCTATTTATTAATAACTTGCAGCTCCAGCTGTCAGCCCAGCCAGTTGACCTGCTGCAGTCTCCATGGGATGGGAAATGTCTTGCATGGCATTGCCTCTGCTCATTCCCTGGTGCAGCAGTTCTTTATGTCAGTAGAGACCTCTACCACGATGAGAACATATTGCACTTTGTGTGTGTCTTAGAAAATTCAATTCACATGCTGAGGTTTCCTGCTCTTGCAATTTACTTCTTTGAATTAGCTAAGATACCTCCCTGTGACACATAATTCTTGTGAAACTTGTTAGCTCTCTTTAAAATAAGTAAATAAATAAGTAAGCAGGCTGGAATTCATTACTGAAATCGAGTAACAGCCCAGCAGAAAATTCAACAATAAAACATCCATGTCGTAAAACATCAATATTTGCAATAAACCATGAGCTGAGAGAAGGCATGGTAAAATAGCTTCTTCCACTCACGAAATACCACATCCTCATGACAAAAACACAGCAAGACACAAACTGAGCTAAAAGGGAATTACCAGTGCTGCAAGGTACCTGCACAGCACCTTTTCCTTGCTTAATGGAATTCCTCTTCAGGCAGAACACATTCCTTCCCGAGAGCTCAAAGTATGGAAAAAGGAGCCCAGTAATGCAATAAGGCTTATGTGCATCTACTCTGTGTACAAAGGCTTTATGCCACCCTCGTGGTCCCAAAACATCCACTTAACATCCAGCTGACATTTAGGTGTAAAAACAAGTGATATGGCACTCCTTGTCCTAGCTGCTTGGACCTTATTGCTCTGTCCCTCCAGTATGTAAGCTCTGGTTATGTTTCCATTGCTATATAGGGCTCTGTTCTTCACCATCCCTAAGATGGAGGGATTTTAAGGCTGAAGGATCATCTTGCTTAGATCACCTATGTCACAGGTTATTATGTTTCACCCAGCTGCCCCCAAGATTGATCCCAGTAATTGATGTTCAGTGAAAATTCTCTTCCAGAGAGACAGCCAGCTTTGATTTGCAGGAAGGGTGAAATGAAGAACCCGCCACTTTCCTTAGCAGTTTGTTCTGGCTTGTAATCCTCCTCAGCAAAAAAGTTAATCTCATTCTAAATCACACTGGTCCCTCTTGTGCTTTCCTCTGTCTGATTAAAGAGCCCCTTTCCACATGGGTTCTTCTCTCCACACTAATATTTCTCCAGTAGTCAAATTACCTCTCCATCTTCTCCTTGTCCAAGAAAGCAGGATGAGTTTGAAAAGTCTCTTGTTCTCAGGAATTTTCTCCTGCCTTCGTCTGCCTCTTTTCTGAGATTTCTCCTTTTTTTTTTTCTTTTCATTTTTGAAAGCAAGCAAACTGGGATGCATGCAATATTACCATTTCACTCACCCTGATTTTGGATGCAGGTGCAAGGCTGCAATCAGATTCTACTGAAGCGGGAATATGCATATAAGAAAGAACCGTGACTTTTAACATTAAAGGCTCTGAAGTACAGTATAAGGAGTATTTATACAGTACATATAGCATCTATACATACAGATAAATACGTATAGATTTAGATGCATCTTGACTCTGCAGACAGCAATAGAAGTAACTATTCTGTAGTAGTGTGAGTTGTGCCTTCAGGTAAGTTTAGGTGACAAATGCCAGTAAGGGAAACACAGGCCAAAAGAAGTCAGAAGTGAGATGTGTCAGAAACAAGAAACGAATCAGGGTCTTGCATGAGCAGGAGAGTGTAATAAGCATGGCCACTAATAATAAGTTAGGTAGATTTGCTTGCCTTATCTAGATTTAAATTAATGTTCAGCTATTAGTGGAGACCTCCCACCCTGAACTCATGGTCAGACAGAGGTTTCTGTCTGCTCCAAGATCTTTGCTGAAAATTTGGTCTCTGGATCACAGGCACTTAGGTAAAACTCAGTTCCATGCAGGCTGGGCTTCTTAGTATTACCTACAGCACAGACTTCAATTCTTTGTAAATTGTGTCATCTGTATCTTCTAAGCAATATCATTCATATTCACCCATTTAGGAATTCATCATGTCATTTTATATCACATTCCTTGTTTGCCGACTGTATCATTTAGTCAAAATTCAAATACTTTCAAATGTATTGCTGTGAAGGCATAGCTTCTTTGGCTTGAGCTCCTTAGTTCTCATTTCCCAGCTCTTGCCTGGAGAACAAGAGGCTTTGCACCGGCACTGCTCCCGATGATGGGAGGCTGAAAGCTACCCCTCGGACCAAGGTCAGCCACCTCCGCTGGGACCTCCCTCCTGCCGCTCGCAGCAGTCATCTCTCTCCAGTCAGGCATCGCTATGTGTCCGGGAACAACCAGGAATGCCGAGTGTCTCAGCACAACATGACGCTCAGGTTGAGTTACTCACCCATCATGACCTCTCCCGTATAAACATCCCTCACATTCCTTGCCTGCAGGAAGATTGTCCCTTTCCAACGTATGAAATTTTGTAACTATGTGATCGGAACGAAGTATGCATTCTGTGTTTCCGCATGGACTGCGTTGCATTTGGCTGCATTAAAACATGTTTTGCTTGAATAAGCCAAGCTTCACCAGTGAGCTTGCTTACACTGTCCCTGCAGTTATTTATACTTCTACCAATCTTCATCAGCTGCAAATTCTGTCAGTGGTGACTTTATATCTAATTCTAGATTACTGATGAATACATCTGGTAGCCCGAAGCATAGGACTGATTCTGTGGAGACACTGCTCAAAATGCCCCTAGTTGATGATGATTTATCTGAATTTTCAGACCTGTCATTTATCCTTTTGTCAGCTGATATCATTCTATGTGGCTTTTTTTCCCGTTGCCTTCCCTGGCCTTTTCCTTTGAAAACTAGAACTGTGATATTCAGCAATGTTCTTTTCTACATCAGCTTGCTGGCAGCTCTGTTAGGAGTAGTGGATTGTTATCCATAGGAAAGCATGTGATTATGTTGAGCTGCAATGTAAATTGAAAGGTAGAGGCCATTTCCTATGTTCTGACATAAATACAATCCATGAGAATAAAATGTAAATACAGGCATATATATAAACTAGTTCATAAAAACTTGTCGGTTCCTTTTACAAGTTTTGGATATACATTGCAGATAGGTTTGGGGCTTATGTTTGTTTTATTTTTTAGTACTCTTCTTAAACAAATGGATTGGTTCCGTCTATGCATTTTGCTTTAGCAGTGTGGTGTTAAACACATCCAAAATGTTTCAGTCAAGTAAAAAGATTTACTTTGTCCAAAAAAAACCCCAAGCCACAGAACTGTAGAAACAGCCAGGCATTGTAGCCATTCCCCAAATAGGGTGTTAGGATTTGGCTATAAACCTAATCTGTTTAATATGGTTTGGGTTTATGCAGTAGGTCATGGTGGTTAATGTTTACTGAATGGAAGAAAACAATAATGGAAAAGCTTGGGTTTAAAAAACAACTCTTCATAGATGGCTATAAGGGGGGTGATTGGACTCATGGTGTGTATCACACATATTTTGGCTAAGCTGGGCTTTGAAAGCCTTTCAGCTGAGATAAACATGATAATCCAAGCAGAGCTTTTTACCTCAAAACACTCCTAATGTTGGACTGTTGGCATGAGGTGGTGACAGCTGCAGAAGACAGAGGGGGAGAAAGCTGTAGCATTATGTCTTTGTTATGGAGAACAGCAGCACAGGAGATGCAACGTCGCCTAAATTAGTCTTGCGTGATGTGGGGAGGGGAGCCACGATGGCACGGTCCGATT
The DNA here is from genome assembly GCA_035590195.1 of Aviceda cuculoides. NCBI lineage: Eukaryota > Metazoa > Chordata > Aves > Accipitriformes > Accipitridae > Aviceda > Aviceda cuculoides. The sequence continues at coordinate 78,252,842 of JAVJGG010000074.1, forward strand.
CTGACCATGAGTCCTTGGCACCGGCACGCCTCCTTCTCCTCTTACCTGCTGCCTACCAGCAGCTTTTTACCCTTTCAGGGCCAGGACAGGCAGGGTCCTGCCTCCACCATGCCAAGACACCAGCTTTGGACCCTGAAAGCATGACAGTCAGGGCAATATAGTGATATGAGCAGACTAATTAACCCCAGGGCGCTAATTAGCTGAGATGTAGCTGCTGGTTCTGGAGTTAGCTTGGTTATTCTCTCTACCTACCTCCAAAGGGTCCATATGTAGACAGGCCCTAGAAAACTGCACCAGCTTTTGTCCTGTTCATAAAGCCTCTAAGGGAATTCAGCCATATTAGTCCTCCTCTAGACAGCCCATGGAAGCCTTCTCTGTAGTCTTAATGTAGAAATAATGGGTTTTTGTAGACACCCCCGTGGTCTTGGTCATGGGGAAGAACCCAAACCATACTCCCTGTATAAAATGCAGAGAAGACGATGTGACCCAAATGGTGATAAATATGCCTGCAAACCAATCTGGGGTAATTCTCATAAGCTTTCATGTGCCCACCTGTCACCACATCAACCGCTCTGTTCTCATGTGCCTTTGACCGACCCAACATTCGTGTGCGGTGGCCGGGGGACAATCTACTCCCAGATACTGCCTTGAGCTTTGTCCCTGGCTTCATGGGGACCTCCAGGAGGTTCTATGGTGGGAAAGGGGCTGAACGGTGAGGGTGGGACCAACCTCACTAGGCTGGGTTTGAGCTGGGCTGAACTCCAGCCAGCTCTCAGATTTAGGGATAAGTTGGGAGAGGTTGAAAAAAAAAGTCTTGTGAACTCAGTGCATAAAATTTGGGAGGAACAACAACTGTGAAATTCCATTTTAAGTTATTTTCAGAGCAAATCGGCTACCAAAAAAACCAGTGTTCTTGTATTCTGATGCTACCTCCATGCAAAGGCTTTTCCACAGGCTGTTTTCTGATGGAGGGAGGTCCTCAGGGGGAAACACCTAAGAAAGTGGAAGAATCACTCCCTCTGACTCCATCTTCTGCCCTGGCACTTATGTGCTAAATTCCCTCTAAGCACAGCAGAATTGTTTTCAAGGCTCTGGAGAAAAACTTTATTTTTAACACAATCAGTGCCTTCTCATCACAGCCTCTTCAAATGTACTTTTCATGTGGCATCTGGAACACCTAAGACGGAGGTGGGTGATTTCAAATAATACCCGTACTTAATGGTCTAACAAAGACCTGATGTGCTAGACCTGAGATAACATCTCAGGACCTGACTTTTTTGAGGTACAGATGCATGTTGAGTCCCACAAGTGTCTGGGCTTTTATTTTTACTAACAAGCCTTGTCATCCCCTTGACATAGTGCAAGCATGAACTGGTTTCCCTTCCTTGGTTTGTTGTGAGGCCTCCTTCCACTTTAGAAATCACTTGGAGAGCCATTACTAAAAAGCAGCACCCTAACCAGCGGTGAAGACATGGCTCCCACCACCTTCAGATCCCCTTTCTACCTTCCCTTTCTTATTCGCTCTGACAGCATTTGACTATACGTCAAAAGCCCAAGTTTTAGCGACACAATTTCCTTTCCCCTTGAATATTTCAGTGCAGGAACAGCTTTGCTGTTATAAAGACATGCAGTTTAGTCTTCAAGTCATTGAGGAATATCATCGGCATCTCAGCTGCGGCATCCCCCCTCCAAGCCAGCAGCAATGTGTTGGAGAGGCTGTTAGCCCATCATACGTTCCTTGATGTTCTGGGCTCGTGCTCTCAGGGGAACCCATTAGCATTTACACTTTGAGGCAGTTCTCTCCTCCCCCGTTAATAATTATCCAGGGAGGGGATAATTAAAATAGGTTCTGAGGCTATGAAGGACCTCTGTCAGCTCTCCCTACTTACGGAGCCAAATGAGAACTTTAATGTAGATTTGGAGAGAACTCCTGAAGGGTTTTGCACCTTTGCCATGTTCTTGTTGTCATTAAGCATGATCTAATCCTCTATTTCATTTCATTAACCTGAACAGGGGCAAATTTTGAAATGTGACTGCAGCACCGCACCAGTAAAATTCCCCTAGATACCCGAGAAAGCTCTATTAGTATAAAATGGGTAATTTCACAGGGATGGACAAGAACACAGGAATTAGGGACTGGTTAGCACAGATTTCCTGTGTGATTCTATCCAAATCACTGAGTTTCTGTATCTTGATTTTATCATATAAAATAAAAAGGCTTCTTTCATCTAGCCTCTGAATTAGTGAAATTTTCAGAAGGCATGTGGCTTCTTCCACTGCATTTGTCCTGTGCTGCAAGCAGCCGATAGCAGCACCAAGAAAACCACCTCTAAAACCTAGCCCTGTTGTCTGTGCAAGGCAGGAATACGTGCAGGCTAATGAGCTGGATGAGATGTATTTCAGCAAGACTTCCTGGATTGAGAGCCATCAAGGGCACTGCTCATAATTGCATGGTGTGAGTACGCCCACGGTGATCTCTGCCGATGGCCTCTCGACACTCTTGCAAAATAATACTAGTAGTTACTAGTCAGTGTTTCTAGTACATGAGCATTGCTGCAAAAGGTATAGGAAGTCTTGTGAAATTTTGGGAAGGATTTATTTAAACGCGTGCTCCAAGAGGTTCACGGTCTGTCTTCTCCTAATCTGACCGAGTTGTCTTGCCCTGGGTTTGTACTACCGATTGCTCCCTCACAGAGTGCCGGGGATCCGCGATGGGAGCCAGGGGACACATGCAACGCACTCTGCACAGCCCAGCCCCTGGATTGGAAATCTTTGGCCTGTCTCCCTTGACAGCTGTCATTCAATTTGCCTTAAAAAAGAAGAGCAGATGAAGCAATGGAAAATAAATATGCCTCCCATTTTTCAAAACTTGATGCTTTTTAACTAAACCCTATATGATTCATATACTGTATGTTTTATTACTGTTAGTTTCAAAGCTGTTGGAAATCACAGATCAGTTCCTCAACCACAATGTCTTTATTATGCATACATTAATCATGCATGGAAGGGCCCTGACAGTTGACGACATAAACTCTCAGGAAGCAAAGCCCCTAAGCCATGTAAAAAATGTATGTCACAGGCGAAGAAGTATGTCATCTCTATTTCCTTTTTATGGATATTCTTTTCTTGTCATTATCAAGGAAGATTTTTTTTTTCCCCTTTATTTCCTATTTAAATGTAGTTAGGGCAGAGCTAATTTGCAACGGTGTTTCAATGAGACAAATGGAGTACACTTCCCCACATCTGCCTGCATCTTCAAGGATGAGTGTGTTGTAATTATACTGTTCCAGTTTCATTAACAGCTCTGCTGTACCCAATATGGTTCATAAGTATTCTGGTGAAATGCAGGACAAAGTTCACTGAATTGACAGGAGCATCTGGGTGATATTGGACTTATGTAAATTACATCAGAATCGGGTTGTTTTGAAGCCATAGATTGGTTGCAAGAGTTGGTCAGAATATTTTTAGTAGAAAAAACTAAAATCCAAGGATTCTTCATTGTTCTAAGCTGGAAATGAGAAAAAAAAATGCTCAAAAGTGGAAATGCTTAGCTAAGAATGGCAAAAAAATAAAAGCAGTTGAATTTGCAGTTGACATTTTCAGTTTCTCTGTCAAAGGTGTTTTTCTGTTCATTTGCTTGATTCTTTGTTCAGGGCAGCAGTTTGGTGAATTTGCCTCTTTAAGAAAAAATATTTTTTTGATGAAAAGTTTTAGTTAGTAATAAGTAGCAAATTGTAGCAGATGAAAAATGAAGTAAATCTTTTGGTCAGAAAGTAAAGAATAACCATCCAAACAGGAAATTGGAGAAAATGTGACTAATAGAGCATTGGACAATGAACACTTTTCTGTATATTGTGGGCTAAGGAACAACTCTGTGACAGACGAAAAAATAATAGACTCATTCCTGCTACACACATGCATATATTGAGCTTTCAAAAGCAGGGCACTGCAGACTGGTGAGCCCTCATTTCGTCACCTGAAGAGCATCTAACAGCTACCCACCCTTTTTGCTATATTTACTGAAGTTAGACATGCAAATCAGCCTAGTTCTTGTCCTGCATGTTGTCACTGCCTGGTGAAAAGGTACCTCCGAACTGACTGTGAAAAACAATGCACTTTTTCCTCAAGCAACACATCCGCTTTGAGCTGCTCTTCTTGCGCATCCTCCTCTGTTCACATCCACCTTCCAGATTTACTGCCGTGTGATGCCTCCCATTTAATGAGCAACTAAGACTAATTTACTCTAGCTGCTGGATAAGACAGGCACGTACATACACATCAAGAGGGAAAAAAAGTTCATCCTTCCTCCTTCGTTCCCTCTCAACAGCTTGTGACATTGCTGATATCTCCTCCCCAGTTCCTCCTCCATTGCTCCAGCACCCAGTGGTCATGATGGGGGCTTCATCAGAGCAAACGTCAGCTGGGCTAAATAGATCTTGTTAGGACACAATTCGTCTCATTTCAGGCCTTTACTTCTGATGAAGTCCCTCTTTCTCTGCAGTAGCTCAGCTCTAGACACTTTTGCTCAGAGAAATCCCACCTACCGTGTCTCAGCGCACTGGGGAATCCACTTTTTGCTGGGTGTAACTTGGGATGCCACCAAGAAGAACCAAGAGCAGCAAGCGAACACTGTGCTGCCTGCTTCCTGAGACAAACACACACAGAAAGGAACAACAGATATATAATTTGTCTGGGGGGGGAATTCAGAACCAGCCGAGCTGTTTGTTACTGTTTTTATCCTCTTGCCTATGCATAGTAGTGGGGTTCAGAGCTAAATGTAAATGTGATAAAAGGAAACCTGAAAGAGGGATCTCTTTCATATGCTAGTTCTGCTCTCTTCTTTTGGAAAGACACCTGTGGATACATTTTCATTAATAATTTTGCCCTATCTCTTCTTTGATGTAAATTTACAAGCCAGAAGCAGGAAAAATGCCAAATCAAATGTTGCAGGCTGACTGGTAAGATAATGAGCATATGATGCATAAGAAAGAAGAATCCCAAGAAGCAAAGCTAGAAGTACATGTATCTATTTGTGACAGTATTTGGGGGAAGTTTCAATTCACTGAGGATCAGCTGTGTTTGCATTTTGCTCTTTCCTTCTCTCAGTTAGCGAATGTCTCCTAGGAATGCCCTTTTTCCATGAGCTTTCTAACTGATGAAGTAGCTGCAGGAAAGAGGAAAGAAAAGCAACTTAAAAATAGATAAGCTGCTTATCTCTTTAGCTGACTTGAATTTGCTGCTGTGTGGAGGAGGATGCTATCAAAAACAGAAGTTTAGAAGTTCGTAATGCTGGAAAAGTTTCTAGATGTTCATCACCAGTACATAACTCATGCTGCACATTATACTGTAAGTTGTTTATAAATCACTGTTAGAGATAAGATTAATCCAGATACGTTGAATTTCGTTTTTCAAAAGTTAATCATGGTCTTTAGCCTAAGAAAACAGGGCTTGTGTGATCATGCTTTGTGCCTGTCCAGCCATCTGTCAGTCTCTTTCAATAACCTGTAAACCCGCTGATCAACTTTGACAGAAGGCTAGAGGTCTCAATGATATTAAATTCCAGTGTTTTTCATGAAAATCGGTAGCTTTTCTGTTCAGTTTTAGCTGCCAGCTGGCCTTTATGCCTGAGACTACTGGTCACTAATCAGCATATGCATTTCTAAGAGCCACGCGTGCTGCATTTTGCAAATTGAGACTCAGAGGAAGGATCAGATAGTGTCCACAAGGACAGGAATTGGGGACGTACATGGAGATTGCATCCCCTCGGCAGCACCTGGTGGACAGAAACAGCTCAGAATGCTGAGGTTATCCCAGTGGGGTGGAAGGAAAAGACGACACAAATCCAGAAGAAACTGCACTTTTTTAGTTCTTCGGTTCATCCAGCAACTCCTTTTTTCTGAGGCATTTCATTCAAGACCTGTGAATATTAAAAGAAAAAATCCCGTTGACTTCTGGGGGGAACTTCTGGGATCTGATCAGGGCTTGGGAAAGATTTATGAAAACTGCAACCATTGATAAAATAAGGATTTTGAGAGGTGCTCAGTGCTGACATTGTGATTTGCTTTATTGTACAAGTGGATGGTTATTTGAAAAAGAGGTCCATCTTTGGACTTCAACAGGAAACAAAATTCTATATTAGAGGCAGATAAGATAGATTCCAGCTTACTGTCACAGCCAAACCTGAATAGCAAATATTGCATTTTAATGACCCTTATTTTAAATAGGGCCTTTGATTTGGTGTCTTTCTGTATTTTTCTATGGTTTTAAAAAAAGAAAATCTGTTTTAGAAGACAAAAGACCACTACTGTGCTTTGAATACAGATGAGATCCAACACTAACCTATTGCCTTCCAAGAGCAACTATACTGTTTGTATGAAGAGTAACACAATATCTGCCTAAATCTTCCACTTCTGCTTGGCCATTCTCAGTGGTTTTCTTGTAAAACTCCAATTTCTTCTAGCCTTGACAGCAGATCCAGCTCCTCTCATACGCTGCTGGAAGTGAGCTGAACCAACCTCGCTCCTTCTGACCATGAATTTTGAATTCTTTCCTACACCACTTTACAGACTAGTGGTTACAGCAGTTTCCTGAAAGGCCAGAAAGAGGCATTTGACACCCTCATGGAGGGAAAGGGTTGGGCGTGGATATCCCCTTTGTGCGTGAGTGCTGTTGTATGACCGAAGGGTCTCCCTTCTGGTGTTTAAAAAAATGGCAAAAGTCAAAAACCAAGGCCTTAGAGGTAATCTGAGAAAACCCATTGGCTCATGCTTCTCAGGGGAGAAAACCAAAGTCATTGTTGATTTCTGGAAATTTATTGGGAGTGAGAAAAAACTTCAGGCATCTGGGAAAATTAAGCATAAAAACCTGAGGCACCGCTGAAACGTGGGGCTAAATAACAGCTGAATCAGCATCATTATTTTGGATTTAAGTACTTAAAAAATCATACTTGAAGCACCTCCAACTTTTCCCAGGCTCTGGCCTTCCTGCTCTATGACAGCAGAGGTAGCTACAGCCCATTTAGTGTGCACCAACCAGCTGCACCAAGGCAGCACACGGGAGCTCCTGGGCTGTAAATCCTCCTTCCTGCTCCTGGGCTTGCTGCACACTACCTTCCTTTTTGAAAAGAGACAACTTGTGTTCCCATACAGCCTTCCAGATCTCATTCTGCTCCATAGCTGGCTGTTTTCTGTTTCTGGACTCGTGCTTTTTATGCAGGAAGTGTTCACGGCTGTGCTATGATTCACGGGGTTTAAGGTCAGAAGAGACCACCAGGATCACCCGAGTCTGACCTGCTGCGCAACGCAGACCGTACATTTCACCCGGTGGTTCTTGCATCTAGCTCAACAAAGCAGGGCTATGAATCTGTGGTATATTTATTGCATGGCAAAGGCGTCAGGGTGATAGTGTTGGCTATTGAAAATCTCTGCTCAGCCACTCAGCAGGTACACCACTGTGGAGGAAGCTCCTTCCCAGCACTACCCACTGTCCTAGCTATCTCAGACAATAAGATTTGGTTGCTGTCAATTTGATATGTCTTTAAAAAGAAAGAAGGGTTTGTCGCCCCTCATTAATCATCTGAGGCATAAATTTCTCATCTAGTCTTTATTTTATTTTTACATTTTTGTGCCCTTTGTGTCATGCTGGAGGCTATTGCGTGCACAGAGTCAGGCTCTAAAATAGTATCAGTATTGCTTCTTTCGTGCCAACTTCACTCTGCTTCAAATTTCTTAAATTTTGGAAATATTAGGGTACCTTAAAATATGAGCCACCTTTTGAGACAGTTAATTTTTCAAGGTGCTCTCAGTCACATGTTCTGCTCTTTCTACAGTGTAAATACCCCAGTTCTCTCCTAAAATATTATCCTGTCTCTTTGTTGAAATTTTGTCCTTAAAGAATCCTTGATCTCACTGCTCAGTAGAGGGACTTGACATCGGGCAAGAGGAATGTTTCAAACCTGTCAGTTCAGACTCAGCGGTGTGCTATTTTGGTGATGCCCAAAGTTGGTACGCCCGAGTGAGTTTATGTCTGCTTCACACCACTGTAACGAGCACATCTCAGAAGATGCAGCCTTGAACAATGCAGGTAACTCTTTCCATGACTGCACTGCAAATGAGCTGTAATTGCAGCTCATGTAAATGCACCCACCACTTCAAATTAGCTCATTTGAGCAGCAGTAGCAGAGCAGACAGCGAGCTCACCTTTTGCCCAAAATGCAGGGTGAACCCCTAAGCAATTGATTCACGTGGATTCAACTAAACCGCAGTGGTAGCAATGTTTTCAACGTCAAGCCAACCCCATTATTCTCACACAAGGTACCATCACACCTTTGAACATAGTGCAGACATATCTTTTGAACCTGTGAGGGCTCCCTATTTATTTTTTAACAATAACTGTACAGTTGAAAGCATATCCTTTAATTTTGAGGATGCAGCCATTTTGCTACCATCAGCTAGAGAAGACCTTTGCTGATCCTTCAGGAAGGTCTCCTACCTGTAGTTGATGTTTTCCTAGTCTAAGCAAGTTGTTCGTGACTTAGAAATGAGAACCAAAACACATAAATGGAAACTTACAGGTCTCAAAAGTACCACCTTCATTAGACTTTCAGCCTATTCAGGATCCTGAAAGTAGAATCAGAAAGCACAATTCCTATATCTTTTATATCAGGTAATAGTCACTCCAGTTCCATCTTTGTGCTTTCTACAAGAAAACATTTTTGTCTCTTCTGAATGCTCTGTGAAATTCCATAAATCCTGTGCCATGGGAAGTGTCAGCACCACATAGCCCAAAAAGACCCTGCCCACTTTCATATATCTACTGGGAACAGTGGTCAGGGGACCGAGAAGGAGACAATTTGTTGAAATTTAGCCACTGAAGAAGCACTGCAAGGAAAACATCAAAAGCAACTGCTTTGTCCCTCCACCTTCCTCCCCAGCCCAGCTGCCAAGTTTCGCAGGCAGCTGGGGGCCCGTAAGCCAGCTTTCACTTGGAAAATGCTTCAATTCAGGAACAATTAAGGAAAGTGGACTATGAAAGGAAGACATAAACTACAGTATCACCCTGAGCTGGATATTCTCCATGAGCTGGCTCCACCCAGCCTGTGGAAATGATTCCAGCTCTGCACACACACACAAAAAAAAGAAAGCCCAGCTCCCGAGCTCAGCCCTTGCATGACCCATGTCTGAAGCATGTTTTTCCTGCACTTCTTATGTAACCACAGCCAGGCATAATGCAAAAGGAATCAATGGAAACGCTGTACTGGAGGCTCAGCTCACCATCCTCCCCAGCCCTTTGCTCAGCTTCCCTGATGCTTTCCCCTCCCCCCAAATCAAAAACCTCTCTGTGGACCTCTGTGCTGCACCTCCAGGCATGGTCAGCACATAATTGTCCCCCTGGCATCGTAACACTACCAAAGCAAAGATTGGGCTGACCACATGTACCTGTTCATGGGACCACTCATGACCTTTCTGGGGAGCTTTGTCCCGTACAGCAAACACCATATACCCACGTTACAAGCCAACCAGCAGTGAGCACCTTCCTATACGGAGTAGCAGAAGCGTGTAGGTGGGAAGTATTTTTTACAGCCAGTTCACGGTTCACCTGGCAGTTGGATTTTTGCCAGCAAGCCACATTCCCCAAGACCCGTTGCTGCTCCTCTAGTCCTCTATGCCTTTTTCCTTTGCATCGGTGGTGTTGATGGGCCTGGTGATGCTCACAGGGTGGTGAGCAGAAATAGGGTGGGAGAGGAGGAAAGGGTAGAAATAGCAGCCGGAGAGGAAAGAAGGGGAAAAAAAAGGTCAAGAGAAAGCAGAACTGCCCTATATGCATAAATGAAACAGAAGGATACATGCATTGGGAAAAAAAAGAAGAGGTGGCAAATACTTCAAGGAGAAAACTGGAGGAAAAGAAACATTAAAAAAAGAAAGACAAACACAGCTGGGTGGGGGTTCTTTATAGTTTAATACCAAAAATGTGCAAACAAAGCAATGTAAAGGCTGCCGTGTTATTTGAGTACATAATGGCAGCAGCTGTTGGAAAGACTCAGGTCCTCACCTGCAGCAAGAGCGCACAGCCCCACTGGAGCAATACGGTCCACATCCCCCAGGAGCCAATTCAGTTACAAAACTGGTACATGATATACAAAGGATTATAAACTTGAGCAGGTGAGGTATTTTCCAAATCCCAGCTGACATTTCTGCCTAGTTGAGCACCAGTCAAAACAGCTTAAAAAAGAAAAAAAAAAAACAAACCAAAAAAACACTGACCTGAAAAAGCATTCTGGTAGAGGGAAGAGTTTGGCTGCACAGCTTGGATGGATAGACCTTGTGTGTAACAAGTGGGTCCCTGTCTTTGCTCATGCTGGGCACAACAACAAGGTGGTTTTGAGTTTGGGAAAATGAGGTAAAATTGGAAGGAGGGCAGGGCAGGTCCAGAGCTTTACATATCCAGAAAAATGTTGTTAATTATCATTTTCTGAGAGCAAAAAAGTTATCTGGGTTGGATACATACAGATCGGCTTCTTCATTTTTTTGTAAATGAATTTAGACTCTTGGGGGTAAAAGTTTTTTCAGCACTAATACACACACATGTGCATTAGTAGATTTCGCTTATTTTTTTTAAACAAGCTCCTCTTTCCTTGCACCATCTGTCTCTTCTTGTATCCTTCGGAAATAGCTTAGCTGGGAAAATAGATGCAGCTTTTCATATGAAACCAGAATTCTTTACATGAGATTTCCTCGACTTTTATAGCCAAATTTTTCCGCCTGGACTCTCAAACTGCCATTTCCTGACATCACCATTAAAAACAAGCAAACTCCGCATAGTTTGCAGATATTCTAGTATCCGTCCAATCTTCATCAACTTTTGATTTTACAGTGCAAATCTGATGTCATTTATTGAAATTAGTGCCCAAAAGTGCAACGCAGAGCTACTGTTTCAAACTCTCAGCAAACTCAGGTAGACTTGGTTGAACTGATGACACCTCTCTGATGCTTTAAAAACAACTTTATTTCTGGACCAGGAGAGCAACAGGACTGAGATACTGCCAATTTAATAAGGATTTCAGGAGTCATGTGGGGCTTTCACTGTCATAATCAGGACAACACAAGCTGCATGAGACAGTGTTAAATGAGTGAAAGGCAGCCTGTCCTTAGACTCTCTTCCCCACAATAAACTTGTTCTGAACTGTGGAACAGATTATTGCCCTTATTTCTTACACCAACCCAACTTTGAACCCTGCAAAGATAAGCAGCTTATAGCAAGTTAGCAGCACAATTTCAAATCTAAATTTGCACTCAGTACAGGTACAATTTAGGTCTGTGTTAGCTGTTGGTGACTAGCCCTGTCTCTTGGGCCTGATTTAATGGATATTGAGCAGAGCTCTTACAAAATATATGAGAGTTTGCTATGCTAAGCCATTACAGCTTTGTTGTAGGCAATGTCTCTCCAGCTTCAGTGGGCCTTTCTTGGCACAAGAAGGCAAACAAGCACTGCCAAAATATAGAACACCTCTGCCCTTTCTTAAAGTAAAAGCCAAAGTATTTGGAGGACTGCCACTCATTTAACTAGACTCCCCAATTGCATCATTAATTGCAATTTATGGAATTCATTTATTGCTGGGAGATAGGGACAATAAGCTTTCACAGTTGGTTTGTAGTAGAGTATCTCTCTACAATCTGTAACTCTAAGTAAAAGCGTCTCCAGAGAAGAATGTAATAGTCCATCCTGTGTTTAACAAACAAATGAAAGCTTAAAGAGCTTAATTCTCAACAGTGTACAAGAACTGAAAAGGAAACTACTCTTTCTGGAGCACATCAAGGGTTTCAACCATTACTCCAGTATTTTAGTCTTGAAAGTTATTTTCCTGGGGAAATAGCTCTAGGAGTGCTCTGATGGGTCTGTCATGCTGGGGGAGGTACCCAGCAGACCTCCCCAGTTAAGCCTGGATAAACTTTGTGAGTAGGTAGATGTCAGATGCTAAAACTGGTGATTCAGTTGCTGGATCTCTTCCATCTGACTCAGTATTGAACCAGTCCCACACATATGCCACTGGAGAGGCCATCTCTCAGAAGAGCAGAAAGCCCAGACTACTAAGTTGTCAGAGTCATTAGAGGTTACCTGGGCATTTTTTTGCATCATCAGAGGAGTTTTGTAGGTGTCTGTGCAAAGTAAAGCCCAGGTCAGTACATGTTTTATCTGAACTGTATTGAGAGTTAACAGGTTTATGATGGTTCCCAGCATGAGGCAGAGTGATGAAGCCAGGACAAGAAACTCAGTTCTGATGGTACATAAAGGGTGTGTAGCATGGAGGAAAAAAATGATTTTAGGGTTTTTTTCCAAGCTTTGTTACCCTCATCGGGAGTGAGTCCTGGCTTTGTGACACACACTGTCCGTTGGATTGTAAAGTGCAGCCCATAGCACGCACCAGTCTCAGCTCCCCACACACATTTATTCTTGGTTTGCTTCAAACCAGTCTTGTGGGAGAATATTAACTTTTTTTCACTGAAGACAATCATGGGTCCTGAAAAAATAAAAAAAAAAAAAAAAAAAGAAAAGGAGAATCAAAGCAACTTAAATCTTTAGGAAGTGGTATTCAGACTGATTTTCCGGCCCCACCACAGGTTTTAAGCACTTGCCACAATTTGGATTCTGAGTCAGCATGTTTCAAACCTGCTGAATAGCTGATGGCAACTAGTTTGGGGGAGATTCATTAGCAAAATGGTGCTAAAATCCCATGCCACTGTCTCAGCTTCCCCATTTCAAGGTTATTTCTTTTTTAGCTGCTCTTGGCAGTTAGCAGTGTTTTTATTGCTAGGGTCATGTAGTAAGTACAGAGGCATGGAATGATTGCCATGCTACATGGCAGCTTGGCCATGCATTAAAGCTGGTTGTTAATCAAGCTCCTAACAAGACCGTTAGCTCTGTTCTCTCCAATAGGCCAAACATCCATCGAACGAAGGCAGTGTCAAATGAAGACAGTGCCTCAAGTGTCAAGTCTCCGATTTCGACTGTCATATTTATGAGTTGTATTCAAAAAGACATCACTAAAGAGTGCGGTTTGGTTAAAATTTACCTGGTATCTGTTTTTCTGTGAAGTTGATGCTCATGATGCAGGAAAAGAGTGAGCTTTAAATGACTTGTTTCATTTTTCCGCAAAATTTATCTCCACAGATTTTAGGGAAAACTGCAGCTAGTAGGAATATCTGTGACTTCACCATGATTTCGGATGAATGGTCCCCCCCTGAAAGCAGAACGGAAAGAAAGACCCAAAGGGATATTTTGCCCTTGAGCATACCCAGAAAAGGGGCCCTACAACTACCTGAGCCAGCAGAGCCAAGACCCCAACTGAGGTCCTAATGCAGTCTCCCCATTTAACTGGCATTTCAGATGCATTTGAAATAAGTTTGATGGCTTAAGCTTAGCTATGGCCTACTGTGACTGGATGGCCCCCAGACCCAAGCAAGCTTCTGCCCTGAAAGCCTGCACTTCTCTGAACCAAACCACATTTCAGGTCTGGGGCTGCTCATGAAAAGGAGATTCAGTCTGTCTGTATCCACCAGCATAAACATGTCATGAGACTCTCCATGGAAATTTCTCCCTTAGGAGTACAATTCTTTCTGTCTCTTTTATTCTCCTTTTCATTTATCTTCCTTTCCTCCATTCTGTGGATATCACTTGGGCAGGACAAAGAATTAATTCTTCAGTTTGGCTGGAAAAGCAGAAAACACAGAATTAAAGTAGCAGAGCTATAAACAAAATAAAGCTGCTCACTTTTTCTCAACAAAACAGAGACATCCCCCAAAGATGCTGTTTCAGCCAGACTCTGTTTTCAGACTGTTCTACCAGAAGCTCAGAGAACAAAGAGCCAAACTCACAAAACAGCATCAATATCTGTTCCTGGTCCCCTTTCTCCCAGCAGCCCACTCGGGAGTGCTCCGAGTGTGGTGATCTTCTTTCCCCAGGGATCTGCACGTATTTACCTGGAGACATCTTATTTCAGATCCATTCTAAGTGACAGGAGAGAGAGGAGTGAAAAGATTTCACCCTTTCAGGACAGGCTTCTCACCACCAACTATGCAGCACGCAGGAGGACAAACGTTCAAGGAGGGCAAGACGGAGGTTAAATGTATTGCAGTCCTAATTAAATGTCCCCAGAAAGAGACGTTTTGGGGTAACTAGAGCATGCACTTCCTCAGTCCTTGACTGAAACCAGCTGAAATTTTTACACTGGTGAAAAGGCATTTCAGCAAGAGAGACACATCACGTTACTCGGTGGATGTTGTATTCCACTTTTAGGCTCAAGATTCTACAATCATTAACTTCTTTGTATCTTTTTCAAAATCTCCTTATTTTCTCCTTCTATCGCTCTCTTTTAATAGGAACAAAAAAGTTTCTTCAGAGATACATTTGGAGATGGTGACATCTTACTGCAATAGAAAACAACAATTCACATGCAAAGAGACAAAAAGACTTTTGTAGGGAAATTAAGACAAAGATGAATCTATGCCATGTGCCAGCTCAGGGAAAATAAAGGGAAAAAATCAAACTTATGACAGACCTAGAGCTCATCTATGGCTGTGGTCCTTCATCCTTAGAAATGCCTTCTTGATAACTGGATGCTTTCTCTTTGTTTATCTTTCTTACTGGATTTCTGTATGCGACAGCATCCACAATATGTGAGTGGTCACTATTCATGTAGGCATTAATGTGTCCTGCTTCTCTCTGGGTTAATCCAAGGTGAATATCGCTAACTTTCTGCGAAAAGAAAACCACACTTACAAAAATAGGGGGACTGCTTTTTACAGTCTTCTTAAGACTGTGCTTAAGACATGGATATTGCAGAAGCTCTAGGACAAATTACAAATTTGACTACAACATGTTTATCCATCTCCAATTTTTATTGTTAAACTAATAATGATCTGTGACAAATTAATAAAACATATTAATAGTATGTCAAGCCAGTTATTCACCAGATTTTGTGGATTAGCAGACTGGTGGCCAACAAAGACAGCCCTTCTCAGGAGCATGTCAAAGCTTTTGCTAATTTGATAATGAAGCCTTCAGGGTTCCTGGCTGCATTTTGAGCTGTCTGGAAGGAGTCAGCTGGTCCCACAGGTTGTATAGCTGTCTAATAGCTGAGCTGAGACTGAGTCTGTTTGTCTGCATTGCCTTTGACCACTGCACTTGTATATTGTTACTTCTATCTAACAATCGTGCTGCCAAGGGCAGTGTGGGGAAAGACTCACGGTATCATATCTTAAATTCCATTGGAATGAACTAATCCTGCCTAACATCAGCAAAATAGATACCTACATCTGAGCTAGTTCCCTAGACTCCCCCAAAAGGTGTTGGAAAGAAATAACACTTCTGGGACATGATTCATCTTTTCTGCAGTAGGCATCTAAAGCAGGTCAGTTGAATTCTGCCTTAACAGTGTCTGCATGTACTAGCTACGAAAGGAGTTGGGAGCTACAGAGCTACCCATGCCTTTGGTACAGGAGTATATTGTAAAAGTTGATGATCGCTTTTGCCTCACCCGAGATGGGGTAACTCACCGAGGTGTACGCACCGAGACTGTGCCGTATGTGAAGAGACATTTTAAGTCTCAGCAAAAGGGTATTCACACAGGCATTTATGGCGGCACAGCTCACTTGCTCTCAGGCCATTACAACTTGAAGGTGAATTTGGTTCCTCTGGCCAGTGCAGGGTGAAGGCTAAAACATGCATCACTTTCTACTCCAAAGAGTCGTCAGAGAGCAGCAGCTGTCTTTCAAGACCAGTGTAGACTAGACCAGCAAAGTGAGCATTCACTAGATATGAAGGTGTGAAACTGTGGCTAAACAACACCCTCTTGTTCCTCTTGATTTCATCTGAAAATCATACACATTTAACACTTCTAAAAATCACAGCTCAGCCTGCTACATTTCATTTTGAGTGTTCTAAATCAGGATGTCGTTTCCTCGTAGATTAATTTTTTCTTTATTTTTTTAAGAAGTTTAGATAAATTTGCAGATGAGCTTTTATTGCCACCTATGTAAATGACCTTAGAAAAATAAGCTTGGGTGATCACAAGATAATTCACACGTATAAGGGCTAAACACTGACTCCTAAGTATTGTCTTCCTATGTCTGTTTGAGGTGGAGCATTTTAGGAAATAAGTGAATAATAACCGTCATGGTTTCATAGTTGGAGATGCTTAAATGGCTTTTCCAGTGAGAGGGCTTCAATTACCAAAGTATCTACTCAGCAAGAAGAATTTCACCTCTGGGAGGTGTAAGAGCATGCCAGTTCATGCAAATTCTTCCATACACCTTCATGGTGCAGAGCCGAGGTACCACATCACCTTTCTTTCTTGAAAGAAGAGCAAGAAGTCTATTCCAAAAAAAACCTACATGATCTCGATCAAAATCATGTAGTTTGAGTAGCTCTGCCTTATACTATTTGCAAAGGAGTTTAAAACCAAGCCTATCTGAGGTTCTTAGGTACTTATTATAGATTAATTTTGCACAACTGAGTCTGTGCTACCCCAGCTTAGTAGGTGTTTACCACTTTTTCAGTGCTCCCTGATATGCCACACTGCATTATTACCAGTTGATATTTCATAAAAGCCATCCTTCATACTCTGGATTCCTCACTCCCTCTGTGATCAGGTAGTGTTCAGAGATGTTCATCTGTGTTGTACAACATTCAAAATCTTCCATGATCTTTTGTTGAGCCTTATACTGATTTAACCTTTCTCTTAGAAAGGGTAGGGAGGGGCTTATTCTTATGCAATTTGGAGTGCTTTTTTGTTGTCCTAATAGTATTCCAGCTAAATTGCATTCCCATGCAAAGAAAGAGAGAAATATGTATTTTCTTGACTGAAGGGTAAAATCTTTAGCAAAGTTTTGAAATTTCAAAGCTGGGGAACGCATTCCCCTTTTTGAGGAGAGACTGCAGCAACAGAGATGTAAATATTGTCTGCGAGACCACCATACCCCCTCCTACCATTTGTGATCAAAAGGCAATTGCTTCTGAGAGGTGCACGGGAAGGCCAACAGGACTCTGAGCCCCAGGTGAGGAAATATCCATGGGTATGTCATAACCAGCTTAAGGATTTGATCTGTGTGCTCATACACAAGGTTGACACTGGAGGACCTTTTGTCAACCAGTCAAGCATCCTCCTGAAATACTGCTAAATACAGATATCTACTGAATGGACTGGCAGAGATACCTATTGAGTAGGCCGACTGATTGGCAAGCATTTTGGGCACAACAGCACTAGCTGAAACTTCCAAAAAAGGCTGCCAGTTACCTGTGAGCAGAATTCAGTAGTGATTATCAGATTTCCTTCTTTCACTTAATTCTGCTTTCGTTTAAGTACGCAAGCTGCTGGGTTCTTCCTTCACTGCTACAAAATAAGTTGTTAGAAATTCTACTGACATACCATGTCACATTACATCAACATCACCATGTAATCATGGGATTACACAGGCTGAGAGAAAAACCTGGTGAGACCGGTGAGGAAATTTGGAAGTGTTTTTCCGTGCAGAAGTCAGGCATACTAATTGCAGAGGGAAAGGCATCATCCTCTTTAAGCAGGCAGATTTCAGCTGCTTTCAAGCCATGGCTTTTCAGTTAAGGGCTCCAAAAAGGTTAGGCAAACTTCACTTAGTAAATTTTTATCACCAGAGGAATTTTTGGAACAAAATGTTTTGTCATCAACAAATGTTAGTTTGATAGAAACAAAATTGTTCAGAGAAGCGCATATGGTTTAGATTTTTTTCTCAAGAGGTATTTCCAACCCTGTGACAGCTACAGAACAGGAGGCTCCTCCCAAGCACCTAAAAACATCAGCTTTGAAATTCTGTGAAGTCCCACATCATAATCTAAGAGTGAGGTAACTAGCTGTTTTGAGGATAGGTGTCTCCTATTTCCCATGAACTTTTCCAAAGACCTCAATTTGGAATGTAATAGTATTTTTTTTAATATCAATTTCTTAGTCGAGGAAAAAAATGCTTCCCACACAACTCTGGTTATATCATCCCAATAGATGTGATTACCCCGTGCCGAAGAAAGACATTTTAGTCATGGGAGGTTTACACAGTTCAGAGGAAGTGACAAAAATAGAAGCCACAACCAAAATGTCCTCTGTGCTCTGTCTGTCCATCTGTCTGCTGTGTAATCTGAAAACCCAAAGGGGATGAGAGATCCCATTTCAGTAGGAGGTTCCAGTCCAGAACATCTGGAAAAATCTGGGCCAAAACAATTAATTTCTCCTTTTTCAGTAAAACATTTAAAACAGAACTTGATCTTCGGCTGGCACAAATCAGTTCAGCCACATTAACCTCACCAGACCTGTACTAATCTATACTGACTGAGGGCCATAAGAATATACCCAATATCTCCTGATGAATTTTAATCCTCAGGCTTTAGGAAAAGAGTTTTGGTTAACCCCATGTTACACATGCATTCTCCATTTTGGAAACATTCAACAAAGTTTAGAAAAAAATAAAGGTAAAGCAAATCCCATGTGTGAGCTACAGCTTCCCAGCTTGCTGGGAAATTCAGCATGGCTCTTCCAAGCTGTCACTCAAGCAAGGTTGCATGTGTGTTTTGTTTGGTCCAATTCCCAGATGACTTTTGCAAATTGTCCATCAACTCAGCCTCTCTGAGGGTGCCTGTTCATCACCGACAAATTCTTCTTCTTACATTTGAATTTCACATGGCTCCCATGAGTAGTTTCTAGGCCATGAGGTAGCTTGTTTCCAGCTAGGCTGGCTTTGTGCTGAGCTGTGGAGATGAGCAGAAGTTCCCTTTTCCTCTCACAGACATTTCCGTGATAACACACAAATGAAAATCATGTGATTGACTCTCTTCCCAGTCTGCACAGTTTTTCCCCCACCATACAGGATCACCGTGAAGCTTATTATAGAGAGATGATCTCTGTGAGAAACAACATTTTCCAGCCGTAATATCTTTGAAACAGGCTGTTCTTCGCTGGGTTTGGCCCATTCTCTTCCAGACTTTAAGTAAACAGAAAAAGTATATTACACCCTGTCAATCCCCCACAGTTTATGCAAAACTGTCCAAGTCAGCACAATCTTGCACATCATATTTTTGGGAAGAGCCATCTGTCATAAACAAAACGTGGCCATGTGTGGCTCACTACCGTGCACTACAATGTGGAATCCCGGAGCAGGATTTCTAATGGCTCTGGTGCTTCAACCACCAGTTTTTGGGGTGAGGAAGCGGTGCAGGATGAGGAGCAGCTGGTCTCCAGCCAGGAGCTTCAGGTAGACGGATTCTCCTTTGCCTGTAGTTTACTATGATTTTTCGTATCTATGTGTGAAATGTAATCTTGCTGACTTAGCATATTTTTTTCTAAAATTCATGTAGTTTTCATAGAATTTTAACTTGTGATTGAAATTGCAGATTCAGAGTCAGTCATGAGGATACGCATGGCAAAGGCAGGCATTGGATCAGATTGCAGCTGGACATAGCTGAGGATCGGGACCTAATGTACACAAATTTAAATGTAGTTGGCTTTATCTGTGGCTGTTTCAACCAGCAAATACATATAATTGAGTTAGTACTACAAGTGCCCAGAAATTCAAACTTTTGTAAGTGCTGTGAACAAGCTGAGACCATGTTTGCCCGTTGAACTGGAGTAAAAATTTGAAACATTGAAAGAAAAACTATCAGAGCACAGGAATTCTGAAAATCCACATGGAGAAGTATTTCTGTGCTATTTTGGAAAAGTAAAAATGCTGCATTGTTATAATGTTGAAAACCACTGTAATGAAATTTTGCATATAATACACTATATTAAACTACATGATGAAATCAGTAGTTGCTATAAGTCAAAACAAAACAATACGGTAAACTCAAAAATGCATTTTTTGTTTTGAAAAAACAAATCATTTCTACATTAATGGCACAAATAAGAAAATCAAAGCAATTTGCTAAGACATTTTTCCCATAGAAAATGTCATTGAAATAGTCACGTTCCTACAAAATATTCAAGTTTCAATGAGACTTCATTTTAAACATAAAATTGTTCTATCAAAAATGTTTTCACTGGATTTACTCCACATATATCGTATGTTATGAAGTTTATATTTCTACTTGATTTTGCTTTCATATGATGTTCTGAGACAGGTTAGTGAAAGAAACTTGTATTAGCAAGCTGTTATAAAGTCAAGGGACAGATTTTTGAGCAGTGTAAATACACGAGACCATACTGGCAGAGTAATCGGCTTTGTGTTTTGAATTATTGTCATATAAAATTTAGCTTCAACACGTCTGATATAGATAAAATACATAGTATTAAAAATATGACATTTGGCATTCCATAGGGCCCACTCTGTATTGAATATGAAGAATCAGCAGGGTGGTTAAGCACATTCTTATTTAGTGTATGAAAAATCTCACCAAAGGCCCTGAGATGATAATTCCAATACCGAAGGCAGTTGTGTGCTTAAGTATCTCACTGAATCATGGCCACACACTTTGGGAAGACACAATTGCTGCCCTTAAGGGGTTGACCCAAAGCTTATTGAAGTCAGTGAAAGTTTTCCATTTAGTTCAGAGGTCTTTGGGTAAGGCCCAAAGAAGACAAATAATGTATGAAAAAGGCAGAGGGGAAAGTTAATATGTACTGCACTTGTTTATTTTATCCTCAGGAATATCTACAGCTGGGATCTACAGATACAATCTCTCCATATTTCTTCATCTCTAACAATTTCTTATAAGCTTTTCTGTAGAACAGTGTTGACCATTGGGAATTTAACCATTCCATTGAACATACCCATCAAACACCAATAAGTTAAATAAAGTTGATGATAGTAACTTAAATCAGCCTTGAGGACAAGTGCATGGATTCAAGTAGCAAAGTCAGTAAATGGGAACCGAACGTTCGGTTCAAAAGGTGTATGAACACAGGGTGGATTTAACACAGGGTACGTGGCAAGGGGTTTAAGGCAGTCATTCCTGAAACAGTAACTCTCTAGCAACATGAAAAGTAAAATTTAGTTTGGAACTGAGTCCCTCACTCTGAGCTCTATTAGGTAGTAAAATTGTCTCTCAAGGGAAGTGACTGGAGCCTCGCTGTTTTGAGACATTAAATGCTTGACCGGTCAGGGCTTCAGAAAGTGTGTTGGAGGGAACAATTCTACACTTATAAAGAGAAGCCAGGATTTCCTAATAGATCTCTTCTACCTCTCATATCAGTGATTTAGTGATAAACCTATGCCTGACCTTACCAGGAGCACAGAGGGAAGGCAGTAGTTTCACTGTTATCTATCAGAACTAATCAGATTTCTAATCTTTTTTTTTTTTTTTTTTTTTTAAACTGCACAGCATTGTGAGGAAAATGAGATTACAATTAAAAAATCTTTTGGATAACTTATAGTTAGCCATTCCTTTTACTTTGTTTCCTCAGTATAACCCTTTATATCCTACAAGAGCATGCCTTGATCATTTCTATCTGATTGGAAGCTTTGACCATGTAGTGTTTTAACGAGCAGACTTTTAGCATGTGAATATGTATGTTTAATATTGTGGGGCAGGTTTATGGGAAATTAGTAAGAGAGCAGCACATGTTCCATTTTGAAACTTAATAATTGATTAGAGAGATAAGTTTTCTTAAGTACAGTAACTCTCAGAGCTCTGAGTGGTAACATAAAATTTACATGTATCTGTCTCACTTTCCAGCCTAAACTGGTCCTGTATTTAACTTACCAAGTTTTCCTTAGAGTATACAAGCGATCACACGTAATTTCTTTTCCCCAACCAGTTTTTGGTAAGAGTTACATCATGTGTTTCTTCTGGGCATTAGAGGGCAACACGTAGAGAAGAAATTCAGGGTCCTGCAATTATGATTGATTGTATGGTGAGTCATTTATGGTTTTGAAGGCAGGCCATTTGAATATATTTACTGAAAGCAAATGACATGGTGAATTTTAATGCAATGTAGAGGAGCCCAGAGCTTTGGACGAATGCCTGTTATTGTTAAAAATTCAATGAGAGAAAGGAAATAAATGAGTAGCCAAGACCAATGTGACCTTTACTAGTATTCAAAAGGAAAAGGATACACAAAGTCCGACTACAAAAATGCTCCTGAAACTGGCATGTAGCAAATGCTTATGACTGCCAACTACAAAACTAGATAGACCTCTACATGACTGTGGTTTTGCACCAGGTTACTTGTTTTGGTGTCAGATGTGGACATCAGAATAAATCCTAGGGGACTGCTTAAGGTCTGCCCTGAAGATTAGATGCCAGCCTCTGCAGACAGTTATGCATCATCCCACCAACACTGGTGGGACATGAGCTGGCTTTAGAGCAGGGGTTATTTTGGTATGCTGGACGTGGTTCATGACAGTCCAGAGCAAGGACGGAGTAGCAGGATGGCTTCTTGATCCTGACTGTATGGATGTGGCCAGAAAACACAACAGTGAACACAAATCACCTAAGCACATAAGTACCCTCACTGTAAAAATAGGCCCAGGGCAAGTTTTTTATTTATGTCGTGGTTTTTCATTGACCTTATGTTTCAATGCATGTCAGCCACCAAATAAGGAGGAGTTCTAGGGAAAAACACAACTCAGATCAGGCTTATCTCCCCATATGATATAATTAGTGTCACTATCATACAGGCATGGGGACTATGAAGAGAACTCTCATGTTGTGAGGTGTTAAACTCCTAGCTGCAACTTTTAAAAATTATTTATTCTAACTTTCTTTCAGAGGCAGGATTGGAGAGTAAATAGATAGTTGGGCTTTTCTGATGCAGCAGTCCTTAAGCTGCTGTCCCACTTGTAGAGAAAGTATCATGCAGAAGGTCACCAGCTCCACTCCAGATGATCACGTCAGAAAACTTGGGCACAACTTAACATTTCTGTATTGCATTTTGTGGCTGAGGAATGATCAGCACTGGAGTAAGATAAACTACCACCTTTCTCAACTTCTTGTAGGATCCTGGGCGTTTTTGCATTTATGTGACTCCAATTCTATAATATTCCCATGATCAGCCTGATGGTAACAAGACGATGGCTTCAAATTTGGCAGTAGATAACCAAGTGATACGGAGGTGTCTTGAAGATGCTCTTTGACTTTATATTAAGGCTCAATAATCTTTGGACGCTGTGCTGTACTTTGGTATGAAGAACTACCAGCTTTTAAATCATTCTAGGGGTTGTCAGGTGCTTAGGGGTCGTTATTATACTCTGTGGAGTAAAATCACACTTCCTAAACCTGGAAGAGTTTCACAGAGATGAGTAGTTTATTTCCAGCAAGCTGCTACATGTGCTTTTCATACTCACTTCCAGTTGTTTAGCCACTGTCATCAACACACACAATTATGCAATCACCATCAAAACATTTTCCTTGCTGGCTCTAACCTTGACTGCAAAATATAATACAACACCACGCAGAGGTCCCAACCAAGCTAGTACTGCAGCCAAAAGCATTTGTGCTGTATCAGCTCAGTGATAATTAATCCCGCTGAAAGGCCAGGCTAATTAGCAGGCTGCTCAGTCCAGGCCACTGCACGACTCTGCTTCCAGGACCTCAGCTGCTGCCTTTGCATGAGGGCAGGAGCTGTGCAGTCAAGATGTACCCCATGGTGGGAGCTAGCTCAGGTTTCTTCAGTGCAGGTGAGCCCCAAACACTTATGCCTTGGACGGTTTCCACTCTTTCCACTGGCTAAATATTAGTATGGAGGAGTCTTTCTAGCGAGACGAACCTTGCTTTTGAATCTGTAAGCAGTAAGCATAACCTTCTTTTACCAAATGGCCATCAGAAGGCAAATCCCTGAAGAGTAGCTTGACCAGGGTGGAAGACAACAACATGAAGCACCCGTTGGCACCCGATAGCTAATGGGTATCCAGCCTGGGGCAGGACATGCCACCTCTCCAGCTTCTGCTTCCTTTTCTTTGAAGGCATTTTACCAGGGGCTTGATCCAACTATAGGCTTGTATTTGAGTTACCCTCCTGGGCCCAGCAGACACGAAGACAGTCTTATGGGACACTTGACTGATTTTGGCATCTGGAGACCAGACATGAAACCCCTCAGTGTCTAAAACAACACTAAGGTGCTTGTCATTGAGCTACTGAACCCCATCACAGATGTCCATACAGCTACCAGCACAGTGGGCCAGTTTAATGTTTTTTTCAGGTCTGTGTTAAAAATGACAGTAACTAAGTACCAGTAGAAAATCCCAAACAAAAATACTTTTGCTGTGAAAACAGAAATGCTGACAGCATTTGAAAGTTAGAATTCAATGAATCAGCAGTCATTGATTCTTGGTGCACAGTGGGATTCATCTCCCCCATTTTAGCTATCTACAATTTATAGTCTTGCTGAAGCTTTTTTCTAGGTTTCCTAAACGGAGAGAGAGACAGAGAGAGAAGCACCTCCAGGAAATTATTCATCTTCTCCTAAGATAGATGTCTGTAATATGTGGGATGAATCACAGTTGAAAGGGGATTATCTTTCTTCTTTGGCATAAAGGGAAACTAGATGACCTGCTGAAACCTGCTGAAGTACACAGTCCCACCATGAGGGACTTCAGCTGTGTTTTCTAGCTAAAGCCTGAAAAAATACGGGACTGCAAAAACTGGCTAAAGGACCAATTGTGGATTAATTCTCATTTCTGAGATAACTCTCAAGCAGACGTTGGTTTTGGTGGGAGCAGATATAGGCCAACAAGGGCTGCTTTTGAAAAATTTCCTTCATAATGGCCTGACTTTAGGGAAGAAAACCCTCAATGAAGCCTATTGGGGCAGCTGAGAGTTCAGCACTTTTTTTTTTCTTTTTTTTTTCTTTTTTTTTTTTAAAAAGCACTAACTTATCTGGATGGCTAAATACACACTTAGAAGTGCAACTTTGGCCACTTAATTCAGAGACATCAGCCAGTGCTATGAGGTCTGCAGAGAAAATTAACATGAGCATCTCTGTTCACTCCAGGGGTAACGGGAGGGAGAGAAAGATGCCCACCTCCAGAGCAGCAATAGATGCCAAACTGGAAGGCATCCAGCTCAGTGGCATGCAAGAAATACAATACATGATTTCAGTGCAAGCATTTGGGTTTATTTGGGGAATCAATTAACAATAAGTCCATACACCCATTTAGAAAATGGTAGTCTACCAGACACATACACACGCAAGTTGTAATTGAAAACTGAAATAACACCAGGAGGAATAATCATTAAAGCAAAACAAAAAACATCTCCAAAAAGCCAAGCATAATATTTAATAAAATAAAATAATTCATCCATCTGCAGTTATATCCTCAGGGGGAGGCCACAGACTAACAAGCAAACAAATCTAGATAGAAATGGAAATAATGTTGTGAAGGTGATGGAAGGAACAAGGGAGAGATTTCTTTGCAGATTAGCTGCTTATGAACCAAAAGTATTTCAATTTGATCACTTGTTTGTAGATATGTTTATCAGAGGATGGGGAATTCCATCATATGTTCCTACCATCCTGAAGAATAATTATTCTTTTCCTCTTCAGACATTTTACTACCACTATTTATTGGCACAGCCACAGAATTCAGGAGCTCTCGTCAAAGGTACCAGCTGAGGTCTCAAGAGCCTACTTTCTTTCCTCAAACGATAGGAATCCCAAAGGTTAATCAAATGTGGTCCTCTTCATCTTTGCTGTGAATATGTACCATCTGAGGGACCTAAAAGCCCAGGTACCAAAGAGCCACTTAACAGCACCTAATGGGCACTTAACACCCCCAGGGAAGTCAGATGCCCTACAGACCTTGAGATGTGTTGGTCTCTAACCCAGGTCCCTTAATATAAAAACCTTGCGTGCTGGGATTTATAGTCTTTAATTATAGATTTTTCAAACAAATTAAAAAAAGATGGGAGGAAAGAGCAATTCTGTCTTCTGTAAATCTGGCCATACACTACATAGCCAAATAGGCCTCAGTGGACGAAGTCTCAGGGGGCCTATAATTAAGGCGGTGTTTTTGTGGGAGATGTTTATTGACTATCAACCACTGCACTTCCATTAGCTGCTTGCAGGTAGGCTAGACTGCAAAACAGCCAGTACACTACAGCTTCCTGCTCTTGTTTGGATCTTTTTCCTTTTCCCAAGAATGCCATTCACAGAAATTAAACTTCTGTTCTTATTGAAATGCATATAACCTGCAGGAGATACGATTTTTTTTTCCATACCATATGAGTCAGAAACAGACAAGATTTGCTAAGATATAGGAAGACTGGAGCTGGATCCAATTAGCAATGCTTTTAATCCAGTATCCTTCCTCCAAGAGTTCCTCAGAGGAAGACACAAGAATCCCCTTTGAGCAACTATGGACTAATTTTGCCATATAAGCCTGTCAGCAGTTAATGATTGTATACCCTAAAGTATAAGAGTTTACATTACATTGTATTTCCATTACACATCTATCCTCTGTGAGATAACTCAAGAGTATTCCCAACTACATCTTCCTCCTGCTAAATTGCATGCCCAGTAATACTTTATAGTAGTCAGTTCCAGAGACCAATTAAGCATTGTAGGAGGAAAAAAAGTCTTTGTTTACAATAATGAAAAATGTTTCTCCCTATAGACCAGTATCTGACTCACTGTGTCCTTATCAGGCCTTTGCCACGGTCTCTAACTCTTCAACTGCATGGCTGTACTTAAACTCACCAAGGTACCTCACTGCCTTCCCTGCATAACTTTGTCATCTTCAAACCATGCCTTTCCTTTCCTACAGTCCACTGCTTTCTTATAAGACACATTAAATTAATTCACCTCTTGCCAAACCCTTCTTGAACCTTATGCCATTAGAAGACAACCATTTGCTTTTTGGTGGTTTACCCGGCTCCCAGTCACAAATGAGGGGTGAGTGAGGGATGTCCTAAGGTGGTCTGTCCATCTATCCTTTAGCACGTCACCCTTTGGGCAACGTGCAAAGGGCTTTAGAAGAGTGGAGCTAGGCACACAGAGTTTCAAATTGTTTCACGTGTTTTAACCAACTTATTTGGCCACTAACAAGTTCCTAAAAGTAGAGTTTTCCTCCTGCTGTAATAGCATATGACAGGTATTGCATAGCCCTGACTTGCTTCCCCATGCAATTAATCTCTGTTGACCGGTGGTTCAATTCTAGGTGATGATCTTTGTAATTCCTCATTCCTTCCCTCTCTCAGATCTTTCTGTGATTTTTCTGTCTCTCCAGTCATGTATCACTCCATCCCGGCAAGCAGTTGCAGTCCTGATGGCTCCTCTGATTGCTCAGAGCTGGGCCCAGTTAATCCACACACAGTCAGAGCAGGGGGTTGGAAGCTTTTTTTAGCAATTCTTGGCAAAGCCTTCAGGGACTGGGAAAAGCTTAGAGTCTGGGGCATCACTTGACCGGGTCACTGTAGGCAGGGCAGGGGAAGAAGCAATGCTAAGGAGAAATGCAGCTAGCATGGTATCTGGGGAGACAGCTCAAAAAAAAAAAAAAAAAAAGAGTGAAAACATGGCACCAGCTTCGATAATGCTGAGAAAAGTAAGAGACAATGTGAAGGGTCGTTCACAGCCTGAAGGCTAATCTCAAAGAGACCTTGGACTGCAACTGGAAAGCCCCACAGCCTTGCCTCGCTTTGTCTTGCCTTGCCTTCCCTTCCTTTTCCCACTCTTTCAGGCTCTTGTGGTCCAGCAGTGAATGCCTGGTGAGAGACAGTTCTCTCCATCAAGGTTGTCCAGGTTGATGCATTCCACTCGGGCTTTCTAAACACACTTTGTTTTTATTACATTCACCAGTTCATTTGGAACTGGGTCTTGAGCCAACAAGCCCTCCATGTGCCAACTGGCCAAACTACCTCGGTCTTGTTTGAAGTGATGGTCACTGCCTGATCATCATAGCCACTCTTAGCACTTGCTCCTGTTGGAAATCCAGGCACCATTAATTTCTGTGTCATATCGAGACTTCCAACACAGGAAACACATTGACTGAACAATCCCAGGATCATAGTTTACCTTCTCATTTTTTGGCTTTTCCCCATGTAATGACAGATCAGAGGTCTCCATGCCTGAAGAGCACAAGCCACCCTTCCTTCATCCCTCCCAATGGATGCCACCAACTTGCAGAAATTTTATAATTTTCCTCTAAAGCCAGATGTGATTAATTTTGCAATATGTAGATGAGTACAGTTCATGCATCTGTGGCTGACCCAGACATCTTATGGAGTCCTTACCTTCAAGAGTGAGTGATAGCTATTCTTAGTGTAAAGTCCTTTAGCTGTATCTTAGGTATCTATTTTAGGAAGACATGGATAGTATGTTTAAAGTGCTTTTGTCACTACTAACAGTAAAGAGAATTCATGGTGAGTAAGTCCTCCACAGAAATTTGCATTTAGACTGCCACCATAGGTGGACAACCTACATTTTGCACTACTGAACCTTGCCAAATTTCTATGACTTGCAATTTTCCATTGCATTGATAGTGTCCTCTAACTTCATGTCACCAGCAGATTTCATCAGTCTACTCCTGCTCTGTGTACATATTAAATCAGTTCAGTGAGATGAGAAATTCCACTAGCAGCTTCCCTCCATGAGAACAATCAGCCTCTCACTGAGACTCAATGCAGTTTCCCATGCAACCAGTTTTATCAGTCATCTGTTGGTTCCTGCATCTCCTCTTTAATGAATAAATTGTTACATGGCAACATGCAAAATGCTTGACTGCAGCTGAGGCTTTTATTTTTAAAGGACTTTATTCTAAGACAAGAGGATAAGAAATCTCTGTTCCTCCAGGTAGCTACAACACAGCAGTATTCATTGTCTGCAGAGCTGTTTCATATAAACAGGCAACTGATTATGTGTGTTTAACAGATGCCTTGTGATATCAATCCCATCCATGCATGTGTTTTATCTTCTATTTTTTTTTTTTTTTCCTGTTGCATGATTCTTGGCTCTGTTTCACTGTACTGCAAGCATGCTCATATCACGGCAAACAAAAATGGTATCGGCAGGAGTGACAGTTGCACCTTGAGATCATCAGGACTGAAGCACATACCACTGAGGCCACCTGGTGTACAGAGCAGAGCTGCAGTCCACTCTGCCTGCTCCTTCAGCATAGCCTATCAAAGACAATTAAACAATAAAAAAAAAAAAAAACCCTCACTGTGTTTAGTAAGAGCCTAGTTTGACTCCTCAAAGGCAGAGCTGAGGCTAGCTGTCCTTGCTCTGCAAAGGAATGTGTGTGGTTACACCGATGAGCCTGTCACGAATGAGTGATTTAGATCACTTAAAGAATCACCATCAAAGGTATCAACAGAAGTGATTTTAATGTGAATTTGTAAAAGGGCGACTTAACAAAGTTCGATGGCAAGGTTCACTCTATTACTTACTACAAGGAAAAAACATACAAAGGGAAATCGAGTTAGAATGGATTTAGAATGATCTACACAGAGACCAGAGATGCAAATGGGTAAGGGAGGCATCCCCGCTGAGTCACGAGGTTCAGAGTGGGCCCCCTTGCTTTCTAAACTCCTGAAGGAGCTTAGATGCAGCTAGATCCAGTCTTAGTTGCAGACTGGTCACTGGTTTATGCCTAATGGAAGAGATACAAAGGGTAAGGAAAACCTCGTTGAGTTACTACACCAATTTGTCGGGGAATGAGTGATTATGGATCCTACACAACTTTGAGGCAGCAGCAACTCAAGATTCGTTAGAATTATCATAGTAAATCACAAGATTAGGTCATATGATTTTTAACAATACTTAATAATCAGCCAATTATTAGAGTGATTTAAAAAAATTTGCTATAATCAACACATCGGAGTTTCCTAAATCAAATTGCACACACACACATAGAGAGAGATCTTAAGCTATGATAAGATTTTTCTCTCTTTGCCAACCATAGTAAATGATTGGTACCAAATGTTCTTTGAAACTTCGCGAAAACTAATTGTAGTGAACTACTCACTATTCTCCTTCGTCAGCATTTGCCAGCAGATGATCTTTGACCCCTGCTTCTTCATCAGCATCTATCAGTGGATGATCTTGGAAATCCTTGTGAAATCCACTCTTCGAAATCCTTGTAAAATCTACCCTGAGAAGTGTCACAGCCTGCTGCAATCCCTGAGAGCTCACAGGGTCTCACTTAGGATCACTATTTGTAGGATTGTTAGATGATTGACTTTGGTCAATATATTTCCATTCTGGCCACAATTCTTGCCAGGTGATTCTGGCACCTTCCAGGGCAGGCCACCATCCAGGCAGCAGGAGTTGCAGGTGCGGTTAGGGAGTGCCTAATTGTCCTCACTCACTGTACCGTAACCAGGACAAAAAAAGTACCAGATTGTCCTAATTCACTGCACTTGTAGCCAAAACAAGAACACAATGTTGGCTGGTCCTGACATCACAATGTGACCCAAGGGGTCTGCACCACCACAGAGCCTTAAGAGTAAGAGCATTTCCGGGGGGGGGGGGGGGGCGCAGACCTATCAAGCACACAGGGCACCACAGCAGAAAAAGCTCATGTTGCAAAATGAGTTGGCTCTGGAGTGCGACCAGCACTGGCTGGCCTAGGGACAGAGCAGGACAAGAGTCAGTGGGGGTGAGATCAGCCTTGCTCTTCCTCTTGTGTCCCACATGTCCTCATTTGAGACATGGAGAAAGCATCCCTTCAGTGTAGGGGCCTTGTATGATGTCCACTTCCCAGCACTGGTGGATAAATACGTGTCATGTTCTTTTATTTTTCCTCTTTTTTTTCCTTTTTTCCACCCATCTTGAAAAGTATCTTGTCTGGCTACTTGAGTGTGAGAACAGCCTCAGTAGAGAGAAAATAAACCACACCATGAAATTAGGATTTGGAATGATCACATGTAACTTGAGCTTGAAAGGTTGTCTTTGCCCTTGGCTTATGCGCATCTTACAGACATTCGTAACTGAATTTCAGGGGCCAGGACCATATGACTCTTCAGGCAGATGTGGTTTACAGACATCTCAGTGCCTCTCATGCCTATATGTATGTGAAACTCCATGCCCAGGGTCACATCCTGAGTGATAGTAGCACATCACAGTGTTCCCATCATGTGACTGACACATGAAATGCATGAAATGTCACAGGGCTGGTCAAGGGAGAGGAAATGGGCATCAAATATAAGAGATTCTCCCTGACTGAACAAAAAATAGCATAATCGAGTTAGAAATTATTTGAAATATAACCAGAGCCCTTAGAGAAGTAAGCCTGCAAAGAAAGTTCATGGAAAAACTATGCAGTCTCCATGAATGTGAAGTAGATTATTTTTGCTAAATCAAAGACAGAGTGCTGTATTTGTCACCCATCTGCTGCAGTCTGGCTTGTACAAAAAATCCTGTCCATACACCTTCCATATGTTAGAAGGCAATTTGGATGTCTGAAAGTTAGTCACAGAGATAAGAGAGAAATGCAGTGTCATCTCCAACCAGGACATGACTGCTCCCTGCAATACATTCCACAGTAGAGATGGATTTATTTTTCTATTTTTTTTTCTGTTCAGTGGCCTAAAAGAAACCCAAGAGAAAATCCTGGGCAGGTCTACTAGAAAATATGTTCAGGATTTGCAGCTAGGCAAAAAAAGCATAATAACCAACTTCATTTGGGGTCAACTTGAAGGAATTTGTTCACTCCAAAAATAAATATCTTCTTACGTCCTGCGAGTATTTAGGGATTTTTTTTATTTAATCTTTTTTTTTTCTCCTTTTCACTGTAGTTAACTTTTAAATTAAAAAAATGTTTTGAAAAAAAAGTCAAAATATTTCTTAAAAAACTACTGACATGAATTGCTTTGGCATTTCCTGAACTGAAACATTTCATGTGGAAAAGCATTTCAATGTGAAACACTTTCAAAAATTGTGCCTCTTTTGGATAAAAGAATTTGCTGAACTGGACCCAGATTCATAAACAAGCTCCTCCAGAACTCCACATCTTTACTTCCATGTAATGTTAATTGGGGGGTACTAGAAAGTCTCCCATTTATATTGCAACTGCTGCACAGAAATTCTCATTGTTAAGAATTATATCTCACCTGCATCTCTCTGGCTTGATTTTCTCTTTACCAATTTTCCAACAGAGGCTTTCTGCTGACACAGCCACTTTCAAACATCCCAGTGCCTACTAGCACAATAGATGCATGAATGGCCAAACACTCAGCAAGCGGACAACACATCAACAACTTTTGCTCCCTCATGATCAGATGCTAGAAAAATTTTAAACAAGCAAAGGGAGTATCTCCTGCACTGTCCCATCTGTATAAATTCAGGATATCATTATACCCTGAGCCTCAGCTAGGGCTAGGTCTGGTCTGGAGGTAATGCTGAGTCTAGGTGGGCTATTATTGCAGCTGCGCAGTGATAGCCAAGGCAGGTGTGTTTGTGGGCAGAGTTGATTTTTGTGTGTTTGTCATAGTGCACGGCCATTTACTGCAGAAAAGTAATAACTGACCTGCCAAAGATAAATGAACCACAATATCCTCGTCATTGTTAAATGGACTTACACTGTAGAAGCCATCACACATCGGGAAGCAGAATTCAAAATGACAGAATTTAGGTAGAGGAGAATCCTGTTAGAACATCCAAGCAATTTTCTTGCTCTTGTGGGAGTTATCACCAGAATATTTGCTGATGTTCTGTTTTGCCTGGCTTAAAATCTTTCTTTTCAGGAATTTCAAATTATTCCATACCCCCATAGGTCTCTTTCTCAGAAAATTTTCCTGTAAGGTCTGCCCAAATTTCACATTTTCTCTGTCTTAATTGATTCTTCTTGCTGCTAGCTTTACCCTGAGTATCAAGCCAAATAATTGCTGTTCTCTTTCTTTGTTAACAATCTTCCAAAGTTTGGCTTTTCGTAACTCCTCTTAATTGCCTCTTCCGCTGTATGCATATAGATATGATTCTTTTAATTCTGTCTATAAACCCGTGCCTCCAGCCTTCTGATCAGAGGAGAGCAACTAAAATGAAGTGATTCTGCTCCTCAACAACTTGCTGGCAATACAGAGCTATTAATCAAATGCAGTTTTCCAGCTGCAGTTGAATCATATATAAATGGAGGCAGACTGTGCAGGTCAGAGCTGCAGTGATTTATTTTGGCATACTCACCTGTCTTTACACTTCCAAAAAATTAGATGTCTAATCTACATCAGCATATGGCCTTCTTTTAAAAACACATGAGAGGGAGATACAAAGCTCTGGATGTCTTCCAGGCAGCTTTGAACCATCCTCCAAGGGAAGAATATTTCTCTCTCCATGTAGGAAAGTTGGAGAAGTCCCTTGGGTACAAGGCGAAGATGCTGACATTTAAGGGTGCGTACATTCAAGCCCATGTGTGAGTTGGATGTCTACATTCCCCATCAACAGAGGCTTTCTGAGTTTAGTCAATGAAGCCTGGAGAGGGATTCGGCTGACCAAGTGTAGGTGTTTTGGAAAAGCAGAACTGGTTTCTGTCATTCCTTCTGTGCATTACCTGGGTGGTCACTGACTGCAATGGGAGCTGAGACGTACACAGATGAATTCTTCAATTTCAGTGTTTTACTGTAAGCTGAATCCCACCGTAGGTGTCCAGTTTTCATACTGGGAGAGATGTATCCTCTCTCAACTACTTTTTCAACATCAGAGACAGGGAAGGGTCTCCTTCTGACTGCTGAAAAGTACTTTGTTCCAAATGTCAAACAGACTACATTTCAATCTTTATTCCCAGCTTTATAGGTCAAGTTCTTCTCTTGGTAATCTTGTCACATGTTGTCTCATGGTGTCAGAGAAAAACTTGGGTTCATCCAGGTTTAACTTAGGGATCCTTGTATCTCAAAGGGTTTTCATCTACATTCATCAGGCAGTAAGAACTAAATCTAGCAACTATTTTGTAGAATAAACTTTATTTGAGTTCATTAAGGATTGCCTTGTATTGACACTTATCTAACCATTGAGATTATTTCTCCTGGTGACAGTGTAACACTGGTGTTTCCAGAATGTAAAAAATCTGATCCTTTAATTAAGGGCAGTATTCAGAGGAAAACAGGGACAGCTCTTTCCACTTCCTTACAATTGCATAAGCCACGCTCTCAGAGTCCAAGCCTTTTAATGATGGGTGATGGTTTCCTTTCTTGTCTGCTCAACCTGAAACACTTAAATGGCGCCTGATTTTCAGAAGATATTCATGTCCTTTCTGCTTAAAGTCAGGCTGCTCTGATGAAAGGTGCAATAGGAGTCTCCCTGTATTAGTATTACCTGGCGTATTTTGTGGACTTACTCAAACTTTAGCCCAATTTATGACCCCGATGAACTAATTTTGTTCTGTAGCAGGGCTCCTGTGAGGTTATGTCAGGTTGTGAGAGGGGAGATCTTCCAACCAGGCAAAGACATATTTGAATTGCAGAGCCCTGAGGAACAGCCAGCCTTCTCTGTGGAGTGAGGCAATGAAAATCTGGAGTCCTCTCGCTGAACAAAAGTAATTTCAAAACTGAGATTTATTATAATCATCAGTATCATCACCTATTGCTACACAATTTCCCTTAACCTAGTCCAGGCATTGCCATTATTTCAGCTGGAATGAGAGACTGTTGGGTAGCTTTTCTCCTGAGAAACAAGAACGTGTTTATTCAAATAAAATCCCAGAATCTCATAGAGCTGCATTAGCTGCTACCCCAAGGCGTAGACAGCAGAGTTTTTCCTCAATCAGCCCATTGTCCATCTATTGATTTGAGGCTCTTAAGTTTCTGGCTGGCTCCCCCTCATCACAGACCCAGGCTGTGTTGGCTGAGCAGGACCCGTGTCGGTGACACAGCAGAGTACCACACTGCTCCCGTGAAAGGCTCCCACCCAAGGCAGGAGTCAGCAGATGTACGCTCATCACATGTGTATAGGATAATATACAGGAATTGTCTGACCAGCTAACTTTTACCCAATAACTACATGCGTCTGTTCCAGCAGTATTTCAAAAGAGAAATGATCCACGGAAGGCAAGAAAGACATCAGTACCTGAGCAACGCTGCTGTGCAATAAGGTCGCTGCAGTCTGATGCCTCTCCTGACTGTTTAGTTAAAGGCAAGACTTTGGCAGCTCAGCCTGTTTTTCTTTGACTGGGAAAGAAACGGAGAAACTCATAGGATCTGTCGAGGTGCATTTATCTCCATAATGAGTCCTCTTAATACTCATCAAAAGTCATTCTGTTCTATTCTCTGTCCTAAGGGCACTCCAACCCTACTTTGGACTGCAGAGGGAGAGCAGTTTCCTGGGGCTCCTGCAGCTAGGTCAGATGATCCTGTCAGAGGAACGTTGGTGAGGGCATGCTGGAGACACAATGGATCAAAACATTCATTTTTGAGAGCAGAAGTTAAAACCCCCCAAGTTTGCCTACCCAAAACATCTCGCCTAAGGACTAGCTACAGGGACTCTGCTAGCATCATGGATTTATTGCTAAATAACAACAACAACAGCAAAGTTTCCCTTTCCCAGAAAGTCCACCAAGAGGGGAGCCTGTCTGTGTTTGCATGTTCCCTGCTGACAGACCTTTCTCCCTCTTATCACTGATTTCTTGTGGCATCAGGAATTATTTTGAAAATCTGGCAGTGATGGGAATTGGCCTGAGGAAGGTAGTTCGGGATTGCTTCCCAGATCCTGATAAGTCATCAGGAGTGTGAGCTGTTGCCCAGCTCACCTGTTCACTTTCTTAAAACAATTTGGTGTAGGTAGATTTCAAAATGTACTGGCTTTCAGCTACAACCACCACATCAGCATCCGCTACCTGTATCAGAGCCTCCCATGTGGGGAAGTATGGAGCTCAGCATTTTTGTTTCATGGGGGTGTTGAGTTGAGTTGTTGAATTGAGTTGAGTTGTTGTTGAGTTGAGTTGAGTTGAGTTGAGTTGAGTTGAGTTGAGTTGAGTTAAGCTGAGCTGAGCTAAGTGTGTTGTTTTGTTTTCCTCCTTGCCTGGCACTGAATCCCAACCATTTCTCTTGGAGCACCTAGCTATGATAGCCCAGTCTGAAATCCAGGACTTTCTGTGGCATGAAAGTTGCTAACTTTCAGAAACAACTCAGCAAGAGTCAACAAACAGACCATCAGGGCAGCGCCCATGGTTCCTGAGTCCACCTCCTTGTAGTCTTTCAAAACGTGTGTCTTAAAGCCAACACATTGCTGCAAGCAAACCCATAACAAATGTAAGCATGGTGGATTTGGTGGACTTTGGGCAAAGGCAGCAAACCATCCTGGTCTTGACCGGGACTCCCAAAAGGTTCTTTTGTCTCCAGCTTGCTAAAAGATGCCCAAAACTCATATATACTTTTGGAATAATCATCTTGGGTTTTGGACTGTGTTAACTGTGCCAGCCTCCTAAGTAATAATACCTCTGTGGTGCTTGGTTCTCAGCCCGTGCCTCCTCTGGGAGTACATTCTCACAGCTCTTTCCAATGCTGCAGCTAGACAATATCATGCTCATTATCAGTAAAAAGTAGTAGATACAGAGCCTGGGCTTAGAGAGGAGCTTTACGATCATATAGTTTGACTGCCTTTGTAACTTCCATCGCAAGTTCCACTTAAGTTATAACAGCTCCATCTATAAGTATTTTTAGGGATGGAGAAGCCACTGTAGCCTCACATGAGGTGTTCCTGTTTTCGTAGTTACAAATTTGGCCATTTTTTCTTCCTAACCTAAACTTGTATAGTTTCAGTTTCTGATCAGGTGACTTTAAGAGTGAAAAAGATTGACTATTAAGCTACCAGGTGACTCCTCCACTACAGGCATCTCTTAACCTTTTCCTAGGTAAATGGCTGGATATTCTTAAACCCGCTGCAGTACAAATAATAATAGCCCAAGTGTTATAATTCTGGTTTGCCACTGCTTTGATTTGCCTGAGACTCTATAAGTTCATGTACATTCTAAAGAGAAAACCAAAATGGAAGATAAGTCCATATTAAGCAGAAACCTAAATAACTTAAATTCTCAAAGCCCTTTCCATTAGCATTTAAAGCAGTACCTGGAAATGAGGCCATTTATTTGCATCTCAGATATCATTTATCAGGTCTATCCTTTAGGCATTGCTGGTTCTGATTCCTTAAATTAAGACCAATACTGGCCATTTTGTTTAATGTTAAAGAAGGACCAAAACTGATGGTCTGTCAGATTCCTAGACATTAAATAAGCGTGCATAAGGCACACAGAGCTTTGTAGAAAGTCGTAGACATGCATCATACCTGGACATGTTTGACTCCCTAGCCACACACCAGATTATAAATGCATTGGCAGCCTTCAAAAAAAACCTCTGTATCCATAGCAAAGTTTCTTAACTCCCTTACCACCACACCCCAACTGAGATTCAAGTCCACTGATGTCGGTCTGCTTAGGACACAGGAACTTATTTGGACACATGCCTTTTCCTAAACATCATTAGATGGGAATGTTCTTGGTTGGTATTTTGTTTTGTTTATTTCTTTTGGAGACAAATAGGTCAAAGCATTCAGTTTAGGAAAAACAAGCCCATCCTGCAAAGTCAGTAAGTACTGAGATTGATGCTGATGTTCTCCAAGTGCTGGAATTCATTTTGCAGAGTTTGTCACTTTTCTAATTGAAAAAGCTGTCTCTGCAACATTTAGCAACTAAAAATATCGAGTGATGAAGCACAAGGAGCGGAAAAAAATAAAAAGCCAACCACTCAGCAGCAGACATCTGCCACCCTGAGTTCCAGGCCTTACAGCAAGGACACTGAGAAATGGAGCACTGAGGCATTCCCATCAGCACATCTCCAGGAGCAATGCATCCTGCAGTGGGACACGCATTTTTCAACAAAGAAAAACAAGCAAAATCTTATAATCTGCAAATGACTGTAGGTGTATGAATAAAGATTTGCTTAGCACTGACATTAATTCTGCATCCAAATGGTAGGCAGTTAGATGCAAGACTAT
The DNA here is from genome assembly GCA_035590195.1 of Aviceda cuculoides. Classification (NCBI taxonomy): domain Eukaryota; kingdom Metazoa; phylum Chordata; class Aves; order Accipitriformes; family Accipitridae; genus Aviceda; species Aviceda cuculoides. The sequence continues at coordinate 78,290,709 of JAVJGG010000074.1, forward strand.
AGATCTTAAATAAAGATAGGTTCAGCCTCAAAAACTGAATTCTGCCTCTGTGCCTTCTCCCTCACATTCTGTCTCTTGTTTTGTGGCAAAATTTGTGAGCAAACAAATCTGGGAACCAGGTTCTCAATTCACCTCTGCAGAACAAGAAAAATCAGGTTCCAAATCTTCAAAAGTTACCCTGAAAACCAGCTGAAGTCACAAAATGGAGTTAGTGATTATTTTTTTCACTACTGGGTTTGGGTGAGTGGAGGTCTTGCATTTATTTATTTGGTTGGTTGATTTGGGGTTTTTGGTGCTTGTGTGTGTGTGCGTGTGTAAAATGAATCTGCTGAATGAAAGCTTCAGCATCAATATTTCTCATTGAGAAAAAGTCTACTTGAATTAGCACGTGGACTTGAACACAAGCTTCCCAAACCTCAAGGCTAAGGATCTGTTAGGTACTCTGAGTTCTTTTTTACACCCATTACTGTTATGACAAATTTGGAAATCTGTCCAATTCATTCTGATGTAAGATTGCCAAAAATTTCTGAAACTCATATTTCTTATGAAACAAAATTCTTACCTTCTGGTGAAGTTTGTAGTCGAGAAACAAGTAAGTTTCTCATTTCCCTCACTGACAAAATTCAATAACTTAGCAATGAAAATTATATTTAAAGAATCTTTAAACTTCAGCTGCTGCCAAATATATTCCAGCACACAAAAGCAACAAAAATTGTGTTTGCCTCTGTCTGATCTGATTGTCCATTGTACCTTGCAAACAGAATAGAAATAATTCCTGCATCCACAAGTATTTAATGCCATCCTAATTTTAACCATGTAAAAGCTGGGGGTTAATCTAAACTATGTGAGCTCTTCTTGTAGTGACTGTAGAGAAAGACTGTCCAGAGAACCACAAAGAACATGTGGGACAGTTGTCCAAGATGAATAATACAATTCACCAGGAGATGCTTCTCTGTTACGTGTAAGAGGAAGCAAGACACTTAGCCAACATTAAAACATCTACATTTTGTATGACTAAACTGAGGCCACAGAAATCCTACTCTTTGGATCTCAAATTGCTCTTAGCAGTTTTTGGAAGCTGGCACTGTATTTCGATGGGTTTCAAAGTGAGAAATATAACTGTGATGCTTCACCAGTATCAACACCAAAGCACAAAATGCTGACTACTATGAAGACCTTGGCAGCATTTCTGTAAACAGATACTTGAATACATGGAGAAGCAAAGGAAATTGAAGGCTAGAAGGAGCTGTGATTTATCTCCTGACATTAATGATCTAAGACAGGATGACCCCAAAATTTCCAGATAAATTTGTGATAGATAACAAACTCAGAGGCCTCATATGCAGAAAAAGGCAACATTCCTGCACTGCAGGTGGAAATTGGAGCTGAGGACATTGCATCCAATGGAAAAGCAATATAGCTGAAATGCACTGATGTAATCATTCTGCCCAGTCAAAGGGGGTAGCACTGCAATACCAGGCACACTTCAGAAAAATTTCGGTTCTGTAGGAATTTAGGAAAATGCATTATCCCCGTAAGGCTTCACTTAACATTTGCCTCCATCCCAGCCACAGCCACTGGGTTCGGGAACTTAGAACATCTTCTTCTCCTTCATCTTACCTTGTCCTATGCAATTTCACCCAAAGACATCTTAGTGTCACCTCACACAAAAAACAATCCCTACAAAATTTTGCAAGAGGATTTAGAGGCAGAGAAGCCCATGTAACATCATTAATCACAAGGATATAAAAGCATTACAATATAAAAGACCCTTTCTACCTCTGCTAACTCTGGCCAGGCTCTTTAGCCCAATCCAAATGATGCCTCTTCTCATTACTGTAAATAATGATCCTAAAGCCTCCTTTCTCCTCAAATATCTGAATTTTGACCAAAATTCCCAAATTTGTCTAAGGTGCTCTCTGCACTATCTCTTTTCTTCCCTAGTCTGGTGCCACTGGGGTCCTAACCCCACATTATGTCCCTCTAACCTGACCCAATACACCATCCCATTCGTTCACTCCCTGTCCCTCAGCTCATGCTATGGGATGCTCCCCTCAACAGAGCAACTTTGGTTCCATTTTTCCCAGCAGCATCTCCTGCCACAGAACATCCTGTCTGGCCTCCAAAGCCCTGGATGGACCGTTGGTCTGATCCAGTGGGACTGTGCTTTAGGGTCATCTTTATAGAGCAAGATAGCACCTGCCACAGAAATACTTTGCCTTTCCACTGTCAGAGTTGAATGCAGTGAACAAATTCAGTCTAACTACACAGTGATTAGCTCTGCATTTACTTTAACCTCCTTAAAGAGATAATTTCCTACAGCATGTGTCAGCCACTACTCATTACCTGCTGATAAGAAAGGTCGGGAATGGTTGAGGAAAAGGACACCATAATGAAAAAGAAGGAGAGTAGGAAACAAGTCAGCATGGAAATCTGCATGCCTGGGACTTTGGCCACAAAACTAATATTTTCGCTTCATCCTCCCTGTCACTACTAATATTTTGTTTCCCTAACTTTTTCCCTCTGCTACGCTCACTAAAATTAGACAATAGCAGAAAGCTTGATGCAAGCTGAGCGATTCATCCCTCAGAAAACAACCTGACGGGTAGATTGGCAAGAGCAGGGTCTACACAGGGCTGGATCCATGGTCCTGTTTGCCTGCACCCACTGCCGCCCCCAGCACGAGTTCCCAGCCGCAAACAAGCCAGCGCTGCTCCCAGTCCAGGGCTTGCTCCGAGGATTTGCTGGGAGCAGCGTGGCTTGGCTCAGCGCTCGCTCCCGTGATCTGCAGCCAGCACCATCGCTCGCCTGAGGATCCGGGCTGGAAAAGAGTGTAGGAGTTGTCACACGGGATCAGTCTAATGGTCCGTCAAGCCAACCCTTGGTTTCTGAAAAAAGTTGTTAACAGGTGCTTCAGAGGAACTGCAACAGGCTGCGATAGAGTTGTCTGCCCACAGGGCAGGTTTTCCAGTCCCAGGTAGTTGTGGGCTGGCTTGTACCCTGCAATGTGGAAGCTTCACATCCTCTCTAAGAGAGAAAATGTCCCAGATCCTCACCCAGGCTGGCCTGGGCTGCACCATTCCTTTGAATCCACAGGGTTTGTGTCCAAACTGAGAGCACCCCCTTCAATCCAATTGCAAGTGTTCCCACCGCACATGTAAAACTCAAATTTCTGCTGTCTGCTGGGTAGAGCAAATAACGCGTTGCACACAATGACACATTGCTGTCACTCTTGGCACCAGTTTATTTTTCTGATTTCTGATGGCCATGAGCTACACATTGGTGAGCCCTGTTGTACATTTTGATGGTGAGCCCTGTTGTACACTTTGGCAACAATGATAGCTTGAATTTCACAGGTTAATCCTGTGCTAGGTGCAACAAATCCCTTACATGCGTTTGAAAATGTGCTGTCTTCACAATGCTTCACCTTTCCCCTGTTCCCCTGACTACAAGAAAACAGCTAATCCTAAGCTCCTACAAGAAATCACAATAAAAGCAAAAGACCCCAAACATTCTCAAACCTCACAGAAGACTCAGGCCCCAGTTTTAGCCCACTTTTGGGGATAAAAGTGAGTGAAAAGGGGTATTTTCTTCTCTCTAGTGTATCTAATCCACGGCAGAGATGCCATCACAGAATTTGCTTGTACTATTTTCAATGTGGACATCAGATTCATCTCCTGAAGTTCATGATGGCAACCTAGCAAAGCGAATGTTCCTGCTGTTTCTGGAAATCAATGACACTGTCATTAAAATATGTAATAGAAAACAGCATTAAGAAACCTGCAGACTTGGCAGCACTGCCAGTGCTGTACAGAGCCCCAAAAGCTAACAATGGCCATGGCTTTGAAATACTGTTGATTCCTCCATTTCCCATTTCCCCCAGTCCCAGTGGTGTCATTTGAAATACATTACAGCTGAAAGACTTTGGGATGTTTTAATTACATGTGACTAAAACTTGCTGTTGCTAGAATTAGTGCGCCTATGTTTACGATTTATAGGTCTCTATTTCGACACTAGTGAGGTCATAAATAACATGAAATGGGCCCTTTAGTATTAGAAAATTCAGCGTTCCTCTCTAAGCCTTGACACACACACACACTCTGAAACCCTCTTACGGCTTGTGGCGAGCATGGTATGAAATACAATATGACGGCACAAGGCGGGGGATAAGGGCAAGGTAATAAATAATTTATCTGTAGAGTATGATCGTTGAACCTTTGGGCAAGGACTTCCCGTCGTTTCACTGAGGTGGGAGGACTCGTTGCACTGTGCGTTGATGTGGATGTTTAATGGGTGATTATTTCTGTAGCACACGGACTCCACTTGCACCTACATCTCAGTCAAGAGTATTACAGGGTCCTCCTATTTCAAATGTGCTGATGTCGATGGTATGTTGGATGAGGAAGCATGCATGTGGTATGGGGTCATGCAAGGTGATGGAGAACTGGCTCCTGGGCTCTCTTCCCGACTTGCATCCCTCTGGCAAAGGGGCTTGGGGAAAAAAAAAAAAGAAAAAAATGAAGGCTTATTCTTCGAATCGCTGAAGTCTGGGGAGGATTTCACACAATAGGTAGTCTTCAGTGCTGGAGTATCCACACCACCACTAAACTCAACTGATCTATAGGAGCAGGATGGGAAAAAAAGCCTGACCTAGCTCAGGATAGAGGTACGTGAGCTGTGTCTCAGGCATGATTTTATCTCTGCAGACAGGTGGTCTGGGATTACTGTCAGGAAAGTGTTTTCAGATCTTTCCATTACGGGCCCTAGAGAACAACAAAGTTTTGACATGAGAAGAGCAACACTGAGAAAGTACATTTTTAAAAATATTTATGTGAATTTGGGCTTTTTTATGCTTTTAGGGAAGATGATAAACAGTTTATATTCTGACTGTCACTGTTCTCTCATTTGTTACCTAAGTAATTTCTGCATGTGGAAGTCTTTATGTGGTTTCTGAGAAACTCATTTTAACAATTTAGTGTCTGGAATGCAAACTTTAAATGGACATTTTTATCTGGACACACAGCTTTTCCCAAGCTATTGTTTCTGTTCACCAGTGAGCATGAGTTTGAAAATCAGGTGTGAGAACCTGAGTAATGAATTCAGCTTTTTATTCTGCTGTTTGTAATATTTTCTATTATTTTCTAGAATTGTTGGTACATTTGCTTATTATATAAAAAGGGCTCCTATTAAAACAACAATGAAATAAAGACAAAAAGACACTCATGAATGTTCCACTTGCAAGAGGGAATAATAATTTAGCTAGTAGGGCTGAACAGGTGACTGCAAAAGAATTGGTTTTAACACAAATTAGTCTCAGAGCAGCCAAAAATTTGAGGCATGGGGCTAATTCAGACAGGGATGTCCAAGGAGATGCAGTCTCTTTCTTGTACTGCTTTTGTAGAAAATATGGACTTTTCAGGAAAATGACAAACCCAAAAATATTTTAGCCGAAAAAAGCAAGCTATAACAGAGAGTTTTGGCTTTTTCCTGCTCCTGTTCTCCTGGAAAGGCCATGATATCTGGTTCATTTATATCTTCCCCATTCCTTTTTGCTCCCTTCATGGTGAAACCTGTATTGGGGCAGTCTCTGGCCAAGATGCAGTGTGAAATAGTAGGTGATAGAGGAAAATAATAGTATAAGGAAACAGAAAAACCATCATGAAAGCACTTTCTAGTCTCAATGTCTCTGGGGTTCTGCATGTGGTTTGGAAGGAAAAGACCATTTTTTTCTGCAGAAAGCAAGCATCAAAACACCAATAATCACTGACAAAAAAAAAAAAAAGGTTAAAAATATGCTGCATACCCCTCAAATACATATTTTAACCCTATTATTTGCAACACACAATACATAACACTATACATGCATTAGCACCAGATTGTAGTAAATCCTGCCATGTGATATACATAGAATCATAGAATAGTTTGGGAGGGAAGGGACCTTTAAATGTCATCTAGTCCAACTCCCCTGCAGTGAGCAGGGACATCTTCCACTAGATCGGGTTGCTCAGAGCCTCATCCAACCTGTCCTGGAACGTTTCCAGGGATGGGGCATCTACCTCCTCTCTGGGCAACTTGTTCCACCACCCTCATTGTAAAAAACTTTTTCCTTATATCTAGTCTAAATCTGCCCTCTTTTACTTTAAAACCATAAGCCCTTGTCTTATCACTACAGATCCTCCTACAAAGTTTGTCCCGATCTTTCTTCTAAGCCCCTTTTAATTACTGAAAGGCCACAAGAAGATCTCCCCGGAGCCTTCTCTTCCTCAGGTTGAACAACCCCAACTCTTTCACCCTGTCCTCACAGCAGAGGTGTTCCAGTCCTCAGATCATCTTCATGGCCCTCCTCTGGACCCTCTCCAACAGGTCGACGTCTTTCTTATGTGGAGGACCCCAGAGCTGGATGCAGAACTGCAGGTGGGGTCTCACCAGAGCAGAGAGGGAGAGTCACCTCCCTCGACCTGCTGGCCACGCTTCTTATAATGCAGCCCAGAACACGGTTGGCTTTGTGGGCTGCGGGCACAAATTGCTGGCTCATGTCCAGCTTTTCATCCACCAGTATCCCCAGGTCCTTCTCCGCAGGGCTGCTCTCAATCCCTTCATCCCCCAGCCTGTATTGATACCAGAGGTTTCCCCAACCCAGGTGCAGGACCTTGCACTCGGCCTTGTTGAACCTCACGAGGTTCACATGGGCCCACTTCTCCAGCTTGTCCAGGTCCCTCTAGATGGCACCCCATCCCTCAGGTGGGTCAGCCACACTGCTCAGCTTGGCATCATCTGCATTTTTTACTGACCCTTGAAAACTTTAGACTATGTCCCACAGGCTTTTACTTGGCCTTAGTCACAGTTTCTTTTTTATATTCCCATGTGCAATACCCCTACTGTCATGATTACAAACTCTGTCTAGAAGGGACCTTTGAGACTATCTATCTATCTGAGTAATTTTGTCATCTACAAGCCAGTCCTACTTGTAGCTTGCACCAGCTGTATTTATTCAAGGTTTTCTTTTATAAACTCCTTAATAAAAACCCACAGCAGTGTCAGAGTAGTTTTGCACTGTAAAATTGATCCCTGGTGGGATTATAATTTATTTTTTTAAACTGAAACCCATTGTCTGAGTCATAAATTTTTTGACTATGGAAATCCGTGCAGGTTTTATGATTGCAGATGTTATTCTTTACTTCACTTTTTCCTTCCCTTTAATCTAAAATACTGTATTTTTTAAAAAATTAAAATAGCAAGAATAACACAGAAATGTCCAAGGGTGTCTTTACACCTAGAGGCAATAGTTTACTGAGTTTGTTAAAATACAAGCAAGGGTAAGAGAAAAGATAAACCAAAAGTGGTCTTGGAGAAACCTGACAAGGTCACTGGAAACGTGGACTGAGCTCCCAACTCAGCCACGTACCCCTTGTGTTACCTGAGATAATTCACTTAGCTGTTGGTCAAGGAAGCAGTTAAATAAGTTTTACGTACATGCTCAGGGTCCACAGACTCTAACAGAACTTAAACAAGTATTCACCCACTTCCTGAGATATAAGCTGTTTCCTGAATCAGGAAGTATCTTAGCTCCTTATCTCAACCAGGAATGCAATAACATTGCTTCCTCTTATCCTTTATTTATCCTATTTGTTTGCATTGTAAAGTCCTCAGCAAAGGCCATTTCTTAGATGCATTTGCACAACACCCAAAATACTGGGACCTGTAATATCAGCAATATATTCAGGATAATTAAACATTTCTTGAAGAGGCATGGTAAAGAGAGGGATTTGAGGAGATGTGAAAAATATTATGTTGGCATGAGCTGTGGACAGGGAGATTCTTGCTGAAACAGGAACAGGGATTTGGGGAACAGACAAGAAGTCAAAGCAGCGTTAGGTGAGGGCAGAGTGCAGGAGGAAAGAAAGGAAGAAAGGAAGAAAGAGGATTATGGAGTCAGAATGAACAAATGTACAGACACCCTTGTAAAACAGGGCAGTGGCAGGGTTGAACAGCACCCATATCGGGTGAAAGCAACAGACTCTCGTGAAAAAAAAGTATATTGCCCTTGCTAGGACAAGGTAGCGCATATTAAGGCTTCAGTTCATCAAAACCAGCTTCCAGCTATATCTTCCATGCTGCTCCCTACCTCATTTCTAACATGCCCCTTATCTCCATCACCCTTTTCTTTCCACCTCTATCCCACCCACAGAAACTATTCTGCAGATTTGTGCTGGAGCCTCAGGCAGTGATTTTGACTCAGCCGTAACCACTGGACTTGCAACAGTCACAGCTGAAATAGTGTCCTGGAGAAAAACCTGGCAATAACACAGGAAGGCGTCTGTGCGCATGAGAAGGCCATGATTCAGAGGGAGTAATAGGCAAATGTACAGTCCAACTGACTTTACAGGTAGTTTTTTACATTAGTAGAGATATAGCACTTTGTACAAACGTCCAGTTTCTCAGCAATAACAGTATCATGCCACAAGGAAGAATGATAACTTGGGCAAGGTCTCAAGACGGACTTTGCTGCTGTCAAGGTCACATGAAAGACACTACCCAAGGCTATGAAAGGTTTCTAAATTTAAAACAGACCCACTTACCATGGTAGGCAATTGAAACTGTTTATCCACTTTGAACAGATAGAGTTACCTAATCCTTCTATGATTAGAGGCTAGTGAAGTTAAGTTAATTCTGTTTCTGCAGGCGCTGCTGTGTTTGATGAAAGCAGCTCATCTCAAGGAATGGCCTGCTGGTGTGATGGTGAAACAAATAGTTTTGTCCTTTTGAGCTAAGGAAAAAAAATTTACTATTGATTTTGGCTTAAGAGTGGTAAGTGCTTTCTTTACGAATCTCATCATCGCTAGAGGGCTATTATTTTGGGCATTAGCCTCCCATACCTCGCGGTGGAAGGCTGTTGCAATACAGCGTCTTGCAGGCATTTATCAAGTGGATCCCTAGGTCTCTCCAGTTTTTGGTTTTCCAGCTGGGAAAAGAGGGCTGAGTATATGAAACAGCCTCTTTACTGGCACAGAGTTTAATAGGCTCAACAGTCTACAGATATTGATTATTTTGGGAGAAAGGTCAAGAGAACACAAAAGCCTTGCTGTTTTTCTACCTACGACTGGAGGTTGGTTTATCACAAAAGACCACACCACTATTGTCTAAACTCCCCTTTAAAACCAACAGCCTCTCAGGGCGTTCAGGCTGATTACAAAGGGTAACAGTTGTTTTGTAAAACAGCGTGCAAGTCGAAAAGGACGGAGGCAGGGAGCCCAGAGAGGCCCTACAGATTGGCAAGGCTAGTACAATAGTGCTGCAGTGGGCAGTGCTGGGAGTATGATCAGAAATGCAGGCAGAGGAGGTGGAAAGGCAGCAGAGGAATTACTATGATGGTGCAGCACACTTTGAAGATAAGCCTTGGAAAGACCAGGTCTTGAAAATGGTCCTTCCACTCAGATAGACACCCTGCACTTTGCAAAAATGAAGAGTGCTTGAGCAAGTAAAAAATCTCCATCTCTTGAGGGCACCTAAGGGGCACAAAGATTTTCTGGTTTTTTTTCTGTGGCAGTCTTCTGCATAACTGGAACAAAATCATTTAACTTGCCTTTTTAGGTGAGAGTAAAAAAAAAAAATACTCTCCTTATTGCCATTAGTTGCATTAATTGAGTAGAAGATATGGGGAAATCTCCTATAGAGAAGAGCAACTCTATACAAGTACAGCATGGCATATCCTGAGACCAGGTCTGAAAACTGAAAGTAGAGCAAGTAAAAAAAATTTTTTTCTTTTTTTCCACCAAAAAAAGGGTGGAATTTAAAAAAGAAAAATCCTGGATGTAGGCTTTAAAAAAATGCGCTTGCTTGAGCAGTTTCTAAGAAAATCCAAAAATTATCCCAGGTTGATGTTTCAAAACAAAGTGATGTTTTCTTTTAAAATGTGGGGGATTTTTGTTGAAAAGAAAAAATGACAGTTTAGGTTGTACTGTAACACAGTATTTCATCTTGTTTTGAAATGATCACTCAAAACAATTTTTTCCTTTTGAATTTCTCACCTGCAAAGTTTTTTGTGTGCATGTACATATCACTGACATTCTCTTGCCAAAAATTAGGTTTGACAAAACTGTGTTTCTTGGCAGAAACTCTCTCCTCCTGAAATTTCAATAAGCCTTAACTTTAAGAAATTAATATGTTTAAACAGAAGGGAGAGAAGAAAACCAAGAGATTCTGGGCTAGACACCAGAATAGCAGAGGTGCTGGGTCAGCTGGAGAGCAGAGTAAAAAAAAAATCCATCGTCAGAAAGGCTCACTGCTGAAAAGAGCAGTTGATGAATTGTGCGTCAACGAGTATCTTCAGCTCTGAACCTTGGTCACGTGTGAATGTCTGGGTGTGGGAGGGTTGTGAATGAAGGATTGTTCGTGGAGGCACAATAAATTAATGTTGTTGATGAATTTTTACCACGGAGCACATACAGGCGTGGTTGTAACAAAAGATCATTATTCCTTTTCTCATGCCCAGATACAAGTGCTTTCCCACCTACCAAGACAAATGCCATGGTAAGAAAGGCACTTTCTTTTGTCTAGAAAGTGGCAAGTGCTGCCTACAGGGCTGCTCTGGCCAGTGACTTCCACCTACTGTGAGAAAAGACTGCTGAAGCTGCATTATCAGGCTGATAATGTCACATGCAGACAGGCTATTATTTATGTAACAGGGCTCACCATAAAATCCAACAGAAAGTCAAACAAAAGCCTCCTGTTCATTACACTGGGCTCCAAATCAGGCATCCAGCCGTGATCAATGCTTGCTGAAGTTGTCAGAGATGCTGCACTAGTCAATGATTTAACAGCTGGAGGAGCCACTTTAGCATCAGCACCATCAAACAGGAGGTGCTCACGCTGCCTACCCCTAGGCACCAATCCTTGGTGTCCTCAAGAAGCTTCTGGGAGAATCCTCCACTTTTTCCTATCTATGAAACTTAGCTTGGGATGTAGGTGCTCAACTTTACAGGTCTGGAATGTAAAAGTCACCCTGGCTGGTCACCTGCCCAAAGGACACCACCTCTAATCTTAAATCTGATGATTCAGAACCTCTCTTAAACCATTGACTATGGATCAAGATGAACCAAAGATGAACAGCTCAGATGGAGACCCCTACCTTTTAGACTTCCAAGTTAGGCAATACTAATTCCCTTAGGTCGCCTCAGTGTGGTACCTAAAGTAGCTTAAGAAAATTATATAAATGTCCCACTGTAAAGTTAATCAAAATCTGTAAGCCAAATAGGGAGAAGTGTCTGTCCATACAATACAGGCAGAGGGGCTCATGTGGTATTTTACAACACAACAGGCAAAGGAGAGGAGGTGATTCTGAAGATGATTATAGGAGGGTCAGATACTATTCAGCAGTCTGCAATGACTGTCTCTCTCCCTCAATTCCCTTGCTGCAAGCAACATCCTCCCCTCATCCACTGTGACCACCCTGCTCTCATAACAAAGTCAACAAAGTGCTTCAACAGGCTTATCAGCCTTAGAAGAGTATGGCTCCTGTCCTGCCAGCTCAGTGCACAGGCGATCTGATATTGCATCAGCCTGAAATACCTCGTAGAAATGTCCCATGCAAAGACAGAGGCATTTGTGGAAAAATCTTAATTATCTTCTCTCCCGCTCTCATTAAACCATGCAATACCATTCCATTGGCACTTGCTCATTGGAACATGGCCTGCTTCCCTGAACCAGAACAGAGCACGGAGCTACAAGTGTCACAGTCAACATCCTAAAGTGCAAAGGGAGTAGAGTCCTTCCTATCAAGTCACTACACATTTGTGCACTTCTTACACAAACATACACACGCAGACCCATCCAGAGGCATCACAGACCCATCCAGAGACATTATTGTCACTCAGACAAAGCATCTCCCATAATCCTCTTATTTTCCTAAATCATTTCATTATATTCAATATATTATGTGCTAACAAGAGGCTAACTTTTCCCTTACCAAATGTGAGACCCTAATAATAGAATGAAACTCACTTCCTTGTTGGAACAAGAACATTCTTCCAATGCACAAACAAGTCAAAGCTTCAGAACAGGATATTGTAGATATAGGCTCCTACTTGGACATGATTTTCAAATGTGTCTTGCACCCAGTAATTCCTGCATGGACAGGGCTTGCCACATGCTCACCAGGTTTACAAAGCTAACCAGCTTTTGTTGGGGAAGCAAATAAGGATTTAGGAGCCTAATTTTCACCTACCTTTTTCCTAATTGTAGTTCTGACACTTAAGCTGTATAATTACACTGTATTACTAAGCCATTTCATTCAGCTAGCAAAGTATCCAGCTGCATATTCATGAGAAGCGATTATGGGGACAGCCTACGCAAACATTACATCTACATGATACAGAAAGCACCTTGCATTATCACAGGACTCCCTGTTGACAACACAGGGCTTGTTTCTACAGCCAGTGGCTGACAGGTACCATCTACACAGAGCCGCAGTGCCTGGGAAAGGCATAGGTGAGGTTTGGCCGTGATGTCCAACTCGCTGCTCAGTTCCTTGTTAGTGGAAGGCGAAAACCCTGGACCGCAGAAAATTGTTAGTTACCTTCCAGAACTGAGCCGCAGCTTAAATAAACCTGTGGTAAGGCTTTCGTGTATTTGTAGAAAATAGTTTATGAGCTATAGATTCATGGGACACACCACTGTAGACTTTGCCAATGGAGTAGTTTTCAACATGTGATCTCTAGGGCATATAGGAACTACGCATAAGGAAGTGGCAAAAGAAAAGCTAACCAAGGAAAGAAAACCTGTACTCAGAAGCTTAACTTTGCAAGATAGCAAACCACATCTTCACTGAGAAAAAAAGTAAGGTGGAAAAAGTTGAACATCACTGGCAAATTCAGCAAAACTGACTCAAGAATGACTATTTGCTGTCATCAAGCATAAGGAACTACTCCACAAAAGGCCATGGGAACCACCTACACTGTGTCCTTAGGAGCTACAGGTGAGATTCCCATTCATGCACACAGGCATACGAGTGCGTACAGCAATGGGGTAACACTGAATTAGACCCACCGAAGCTTGGTGGACATGCAAGGAAGCTTTCGTTTTTCCAGGCTGATGCCACACCAGCATATATCTACTTCAGGAGGTATTTCGTTCAAGTCTACCAGGTTGTTCAGGAAAGACCTCAAAGAGGTCAGCTGTGCAAACCTCCATTCAGCATAAAAAGTAAAATGCATATCTTTTTATAAAAAATGTGGGCTCACCTGACCAGAGTTTTCAGGTTGGGGCTCTTCTGCTCTGGGTCCTGGCAGTGTTCTGGTTCTCCACACTTTATATTGCTATGGAAGAAAGCCAGATTCTGAATTCAGCTGCTAAAAGGAAAGCTGAGTTTTTGAGTACAACACTAAGGTGGTAAGCGTGATTGGAAGTGTGACTCTACATTTTTAATCTCCAGGAATATAGGCCATGGTCAAGCTTTGCAATAGAGTGCAGAGTAGTCTATACAGAGAGCTGGTAGGGGTTCTGGGTCCACAGGCTTGTGAGTAAAGGAGCAAGGTGTTACATGATAGATTTTTAAAATCTGTGCTGCTGATGTCAGAAATTTTTTTTGTTATTATATTTGAAGACTGCTAAAGCACTTGTTATGCTGGTTAGGCTGTTGTTATTCTCTCTGGGGCTGTAAGTGATGTCTTCTGCTGGTCTTCTTGCATAAAACTGTATCTCAGCCAAGCATCATAAGGATGTGTAAGTAAAAAGGGAGAAAACTGCACTGGAACTATATAAACACCTATTTAAAAATTACATTGTTAAAATATCAAAAATACAGGACCAAATTCAGTTCTAGCAGTGTGTACATATCTCCACTGATATCAATGAAATTGAGGCCATTAACACCAGAAGAACATGTGATCCATAACTATAAGTTCTGGTCACACCAGAACAGTTCCAGGAGGCAAATGTTTTACTTGGTAAAAGAATATGTGGTGTCTGATCACGAATCCAAATTCAAAACATGAGATTGCCATATCCATGCTATGTAAGTTTCCAAGGCATCCAGAGAGTATTCAAATATGTAATTCACACAAATGAACATTATCCAAGAAACAGGTACTCAATACTACTCAAAAACAACACAACAGATTAATCTACAAAGATTGTATTTCTTTGTCACTTTCTTGACCTTTCAAGTAAAGCCTAATTCCAATTAGTTCAGTTATAAAGTCCATAACTCTTGTAGGTACTGCAGTGTGCAACACATTATCATTTTACAATGTTCTCCCTGATTTGCAGCACAAAACATGCACTCCTTATGGGAATTTGTTGGCAGGCATTTAGGGCAGCTGGAAGTGATCATGAAGTGCAATTACTGTCTGTGCATATCCACATCTGGAAAACAGTTCTTTGCAGATTTTAAAATAGCCCTAATGAAGAATGGAACCTTGTACTTGAATAGATGGAAAGGGTGAAGGGGTCTCAACGCCAAATTTGTTAGAGAGCTAGAATGAAAAGAACACACTGTACAGAAATAGAAAATAATTAATGGAAAATTAATTATTGTCAGAAATGTTTGCAATCGTTCTTCATGGAGGGAGAAATATCATTCTTGGGCAGGGGTGAAGGGAAGTTCTCCATTAAATGAAAAATTTAACATTTACCATTAAAGATTTAACAGAGATGATATTGGCTGAGTGAAGTACGTTAGGTGATATTATCTTTAACACGTAATCTCACGAAGTCTCCTGGCCAGGGAAACACCAGTTGGTGTGAGACATGCTAAGAGGTTTACTGAAAAAGGTCTAGGGGCAAAATGGAGGCAACCCAAGAAATACCAGCATTATCGTTAAGAGGTTGCAACAACGGGTTCCTTGTGATGGGAGCTGCTACATGACGTGCTGGGTCCAGCCCTTTCATTGCCTCGGAGAATCTCCTCTGTGTACATGCAAATAAACTTCACAGTATTTATTACTATATTTCTGCGATCGTGGCCAGACTGGCCACATTTCTAGTCGCTTTAGGATGACGGAGAGCTGAGGATGGTCACTTTGTAACATGCTGCAGGTACCTGTAAATTAATGTGCACAAGAACCCTGGTCTAGAAACGTCCCCAGTTCAGCCACGGTGGCTCAATTATTCTCACAGTATTGATGTCTCTCAACTCGAGCTAAAAGCAGTGGATGCTGCTGCTCCTCGGCACATCCAAAAATTGGGCAAATTAAACATAAAGTATTCAAAGCAGAACTTACAGTAATTAAGACAGACATTTTGCATATTTAAATGTATTCCAAAATCTCTTTAAAATTGGTTTAATTTTTAAGCTTAGTTTATGGAACTACCTAAAGCTTTCTCTTTTGCTCCTCCCTAGAACATGTAATCCTTTTTTCTCCTTTATACTCAGGTTTTAATCCTTCCCCATGCACACTTTGGGATGAGGTATAAAGCTACAGCCCTGACCACTCACAGTCGTTACAGATCTCCAAGCACTGCTCTCTTCCCACAGTCTTACATTCGGGAAATCATCCCGCCAGCCGAAATCTGCCACAAAATTTCTCTGCATTCTTCCCTCCCCATGTTTAGTTATTGATGCTGCTGAATAGCTTCTGCTTTCTGCCCTGCATGTAGGTGCACCGTTTTGTCCGAGTCTAATAAACTGGATGTGCAATTTGCAAGATTTATTTTGACTCCTTCCAGTTGAAACAATCTTTAATGAATGCACGTGGGCACTTCAGGCTCCCCCTCTTTTTTCTCGGAAGACCTGTCTAAATCAATGAGTTTCACTCATTTCAACAGAAGCTGGATCGTATCCTACGTGAGCATTTCTGTACTTAGAATATTAATTACTTTTAACAGACCTAAGCTAAACTACACAAGTAGTTAACATAAATATAAACAGACCTCTACCAATATTAAAGACCATAATGCCAAAGATTTTGCAACCATGCTAAGAGGTTTCCTGGTTGTTTTGTTTTGTTTTGTTTTTTTACCCTGAGGGAGGAAAACTAAAGCAACAAAGCTTTTGAGGGGGGTGGCAAAAAAGCGAAGGCTAGCGCAGCCAGAACAGCAAAGGTGGGAATAGTGAATTTCTGCTGTCTTGAACTAATCCTGCTACCCGAACAGGAGCCAGCCAGGCGGGTCAGCACAGAGGATGCCATGTTAGCGACGTTCCAAGCGCGCACCACGGCCGACGCAAGGGCTGCCCCCAGATTTCCTCACCGCCTGCAACCTCCAGCCGGTTTTTCTGCGCAGTGGGGCAAAAAGGAAAAGCGTAAGCTCTTTCTCTGGCAGGGTGCGAATTTATTCACCACCCTGAGCCTGGGAGGTTGGCCAACCTCGGTGCTGCCGAGGCATGGGCAGGACCTGGCCTGGAAAGCAGAGCACGCTTTGGCAGCGCTGGGCAGCGGGTTTTTCTGCCGGAGCGGCTCTCCGAGAGACTCTGTGTGCAGCCAGACTTCATCAGAACAAAGCCAACACTAATGCAAGGCTAGGTCCCTCTAATGATGTTTTATTATGAGTAAACAGTGGGCTAAGCACAGCCGTATTAAGTGGATTTTTGATTCTTTAGTTGAGAAGGAACCCTTGGGAGCATCTGTCCCTACATTAGCATCACAGTAAGCAGGGGGGTTCACCCGGTAATTCCTGCAGCAAGCCAGTAATTTCTGATAGAAGCTGGAGGAGCTCAGGAAACGCTTTGTGAGCTTTGCTTGCAATGTTCCTGAAGCTACCTATTGTCCTGGGAATTTCTGCCTCGAAATGACCCGGCCGGCTTCCCCGGGCATTGCATGCACAAGGCACCCTCGCCCTCTCCACCAGCTCGAGGGGACCCAGGAGGGAGAACAGCTAAAATCTCCATTCACCGTCTGCCTGTTGTGGGTAAAGACTGCTCTCAGGTACATCTCGGGCAAAGGAGTATTTTTATTTTTTTTTTTTTTAGCCACAGCAAGACCTAGAGTCAGTCAATAGATGCACAAATGAAAAGCATCTCCATTGAAAGATTCACAACATAAAAATACAGAAAATGGTAAGCAATGTATTACTGTCAATAGCTTCATGCGGGCATTTTCTGTGGAAGTAGCTTTACATTAGAAAATTGGTGCTTAGTGTATTCTAATTTGTAATTAACACTAGCTTCTTTTCCACAGAAATTTTTTAATTTCTTTTATACCAGAAACACTACCACCACTAGAAGGCAAATATTTTTTGACTAAAGGAGAATTGTTGTGAAGGTCTCAGGGGTGAATTTTGCTGCCTGCAGTCCCATTCTCACCTGGAAGCTGGACTCACCAGCAAGACTACATGTCCCCTAACACTTCACTATCTGAGATTTCCCAAATGTTCAATTTCCCTTCAATAAGAAGAGAAACCATGATGTATTACAGAAGATTTAGCAGTAAACTGCAATTTCCCTGTGGCACAATATTCAAAATATTTTGGGGACTGAATTCATTTAAAATGAGATGTTAGGTGGAAAATCATAATAAAACTGAAATCCCTCCTCTACGCCCCCACCCCGGAAAATTATGCAGCAAGAAATTTCTGTCCAGAGTTAGTTTTCCCACTTCTTAGATGGAAAGAAAAGCATAGGGAAAGTAGATGCATTTTCCAACAAATACATACTGAGCCTGTGACAAGGTATAAACTCAACATCAACACATCATGCCTAGCACTACACAGATTTCTCTCTGCTGGAAGCAGGAGTACGATTACACATAGGCCTCCAGACAGCTGGCCTGCAGTAGGAATTTTTCAACACTTTGAATCTGAGATAGATGAGAAAAAGAAAAAACATCTATGCCATAAACCTGGTGGGAGAAGTTTTGCCTACAGGAGATGATGAATATTCAAATCACAGCTTCTGTGAAATACCATAGCACCCTAGTCAAATAGTTTGAAACAAAATCATTCCTCAATTGTTTTTGGCCTGGTCCACGATTCAAAGAGTTTCGGTTCAAAACAACAAAAATAAAAAATACAATTTAATTTTCCCCTAATTAAAATACAATACTTGAGCAAATCATTAATTTTTTTCTCAAATCCCTCTCTTTTCCAAATGCAACGTTCAGTGCAATTTGCATTCTCTTTCTTCATCTTCCAAACAAGGAACTTTAGCCATATGCAGGTTAAAAGATTTGCCTAAGGGCATCCCTCATGCCATTAGTCCTAATTAAGCACCTCATGCTGCCTCCCCTCTCCCATCCTGTGGCAGGGAGTCCCATAGTTTATCCTTGCACTGACAGAGGAAGACTCACACTAACAAATACAGCCTGACAAAAACTTGAGGGGAAATTTAGCTATTGCACCAAATACTTTGCCTTCTTGTACAGAAGGTGTAAACACTAATAAATTGGCAGTCATGAAATCAATCATGACTGTAAATTACTGATACACTTAACTCCTTCTACCAAATGTATCCTGAACAATCAATAAGAGGAAAATGTACTGGGAGATAAGGAAGACCTCATAAAAATAGTAAATTAAATCAGGGAGCTCAGGGAAGTCTGGAACAAATATATCAGTAGGTCCATGTGATAAGCAGCAGCTGATAAGAGACTTCCAGATTTTTGCGGTCGTCCCTAGTGCACAGTGACCAGTATTTCTCATGAGTCACAGGATCAGAACTGAGCTGGAAACACAGTGAAAGTAATCAAACTCATCAAGAAAAACAATATTGTGTATTAGCCTCATTTTAGGTGCCGGGCAGGGATGTAGTGCAGTTTATGAAAAACTCAGGGGTAACAATCAAAAGCCACGGGCTCATAACAAGCGTAATAGTAAAAGCTGTCATGTAGGGAATAAGTCCCTCCTAACAAGAAGAGTAATAGCACTTTGCATGTTCAAAGGCACCTTGAGAAGTGGGAGAAGGGTCTGTGTTGGTACCCACGTTTTTCTACTTTTTTTTTCTACTTTTTGACTACTGCCAGCTTGAAGGTCTTTCACCTCATGCCTGTGTCAGCCATCCCTGAGGACCAAATCCTGCTCTGGCTTGTTGGGGAAGGAGACCTGGGCACAGGCAGTGCTGACAGCTCAAGGAAAGCAGACCCCCTGTGGAAGAAAACTCATTTTCCTGGAGCTCTGGGTCTCTTTTTTTCTCCCCATGAAGGGATGGGAGAGTGATGTCAAGGGACTTCGGATCCAGCCCTTCAAGCACTATGAAGCAGCCAAGGAGTCCAGCCAAAGCTACACAATGTTCCCCAAATCCTGTCCCTTCCTAATTCTGCTTTTGAAGTTATTTGCTTACAGTATCTCTGGCTTCCTTCTCCCCACCTGCCACTCAATCAGAGCTAAATGTCAAATGTCTTTGCCATCAGCCATACCAGGCGTGCTATAAAAAGCAGCTGTCTTCCTGACAAACTGTGCTCTCTGGAAGTCCTGTCTTCAACTTTACTGTAATTTGCAGTCTTTCTTTAATTTTATTTTTAACTCTCCCCAGCAATCTGTTTGTCTCCCTGGGATCACTCTGTGGCAAGGGCATCCCAAAGGAGCATGTTCCCCTCCACAACGCCCCGCAGGAGCAAAGACAGGCGGGAATATCTACATCCCTGTGGACCCCAGGCATAAACCGAGGAGTACAATCACCCCGTGGTCTCCTTAAATCATCCTGGGAGGGAGATGCTCACAGAGGGACTCCTCAGTGACAGGTCCCATCCGCATCCATGCTCCAATATACTCGAGGCATGGCCTAAGGCATCCTCACACCTTGCCTTTCCCCGTGGGCACTGACACCATGGGCAAGCAGCACAAGTTTGAGCAGGTTTGGAGTTGCCCCCGGTGACTTTGGGGACCAGTTCTGAGCAGGGTTTGCCCCAGCACGGCCACCTAACTCGGTACCTGCAATGCAGTCCTGTCCTGCACACAGGCATGTTTCTCATTTGATGCTGAGGCTTGTGGGCAGACACATGTTGGGGTTGAAAGACTGTGAGCAGCAAAAAGCTGTTGACTTTCTGACAGAAAATTGCATATTCTGTACAGTTTTCCAGAGAAGTAGCATTGTGGGGATTTATAATGCTCCTGCCTACTTCCAAAATTACTTTGTTGAAAAAGGATTTTTTTTTCAGAGCGAAAGGGTAGTTTTGCTCCTTACTTTCCCACTGTAAAAAGTTGCCAGCTGGCTATGCTGGGGCCAGTCAGCATTTCGTCTCCCCCCCCAGCACAGAGGGGCACAGCCAGCTCCCACCCTGCCCACCACCCCCAGACCAAGCACCGCCACTGCATGTACTCCCCCAATTGCTGCTGTTTCTGGATTTAGCACCCTTCAACCTGCTTCTTTCTAAACCTTCAGGAGCTGAGGTAGGAAAGAAAAGTGCTTTTTTTTCAGGTGGATTCAGCTTAGGAACCCCCCACCACTCCTCCCTTCTCCTCCTGTGATCACCCAGTCCCCTTTTCATCGCCACACAGTCTTCACCAGTGAGTCTCCTGCAAGACATCGCTGTCAGCACCAGTGAATTTTGCAGCAAACATGCCGTTTTACCCTCCCTTGTGAATCTAGCCCATCCTGCTTGCTTTGAACTTCCAGTTCAATTCTGAAAAGGGACTTTTCAGAGAAAATGACCATATTGACTCCCCTGCTTATCTGACCCCTATGACATCCACTTTTCTGTGTTGCTGAGCAGGAAAGGTATTTTTAGCCTGGCTGTCAGCCCCATAAATAGTACAGAATTCAGACTTTGTTCCTCCTGTCTCGTTCGTTGTCACCAATAAAAAATTTTCCAGCCTGAGGCACGCTCACAGTGTGAAGTGTTAGCCACGAGAGAGTCCAGCCCTTGTTCCCAGGGACGTCAGCTCTGCAGCGATACCAAGCAAAACACGGCAAACCTGCCTTTGTTTACACACAAGAAGATATGACTGAAATACAAAACCATGTATATAACACACTGATAAAACAGGACTAGCAGTAAAAAGGAGTCACTTTTACTTCTTCCTTTACAGGATTAGCTCTGTCAAATTTCCCATTGTTTATACACCTAGAAAGGTATTGAAACTTCAGGGTGGATCCAACTTAGAAATAGTTGATGATGGAGTTTATTTAAAATACTGCTGAGGCAAGTCCATACTTGGGTGACATGTTCTTAGAGGATTTCTTTCTGATATGGGATATTAAAAGTACATGTGGAGTCAAGAAAATTTACTATATGCTGAGAGCTTGGTATGCCAGACAGGCTTTACCAGTCGATTTCAGCTGCATCCTTGGCATGTGAACTTCACCTACTGTCTCTCCCCCCTTGTTAATTCCTACAGTCACTTGCAGAGACTTCACTGGGAAACTAAATTGACTCAGATAATAACAGGGTGTCCTGATGTGGATGCAAAATTAACTTCATTTAAAACCGGGACCTTGCCCAAAAGCTTGAGAAAGCCCAGTTCAGCAAAGTCTGTAAGCAGATGCTTAAATTCATCCCTATTAAGCACAGTGTATTAGTGCTTCCCTAAAGATTTTGCAGATGTGGGGCTCCTGCCTAGTTTGTAAATGGTGAGTGGCTTTAATTTTAGTGTGCCAAAGGAGTTTGAAAGCAATTTAATTTTCATAATGAGAATCTTTCCACCAACAAAAGAGAAGTGATTCTAAGTATGTCTTTTTGCTGTCTATTTAAATTAGATTAAATAAGATTATGGTATTATTAGCATTATTAGGGTTATTATTAGGAAATTACTATTCACAGCACTTTTATTGTCATATTCTACAATAAGGAAAGCAAATCTATTAAAATGATTGAACATCAATACGTAAGCTCTTAATAATCCAATGGTATCAATGAGTTCATCTTTTAGACTCAGTTGCAGAAGTCATCGTTTGCTAGTTAATATCCAAGTGTTCATTAGAAGAGATTCTCTGAGACTCAGCAGCTCTCTAATGATGATACATAGTCATTACATTTCAGTCAACCTATTCTTAGTACACCCATTGAATGGTATTTAGTTGTTGCTATTTTATTATTATAATTGACATGTAACAATGAGAGCATGACCCAGACCATCACATCAGACTTTTATCTTGTCACACATTTTAAACCACTTCAATGAGATGTGGCTAGTACTCAGACTGGGATTTTTAAGGCAGATGGACATGCTGCATAGAGTTGACGGGTGCCTTACATTGCTCTTTCCCCCACCTCAGGGCTGAACTGTAAGTCCAGTAGGTCCCAGACAGCATAGTGTATGTCAGCGTATAGTAATATAGTAGATATAGTGTGTATATATGTATACTATATATAGTATATGGAATATAGTAATAGTGTATATCAGAAGAGAAATAATAGCTCTGCACATGTTTGCTGTCTATGAACTACTTGTGAAATCTTAAATTTGCAGTTCTCACTCGATAAGTGTAGTCTGATGACGATGGTAACCATCACAGGAAAAGTCTGATGTGTAAATGTCTGATGTTAAGCATGCACTTAATCTTTGAGAGATTGAACTCTGAAAATAGCATTTTACCTTCTTTTTGCCCCTTACGTTATTCTGCTCTCATGCAGCACACGACAGGAGGTCATTTATTTTGGGACAGGGATTGTCAGGGAAAGGAAAGACCTGAACTGTGCCGACTTCATTTGGACAACTTGAATTCAGGGGGCAGTATTTCACAATTACTCAGCTTTTTCTGCTCATGCTGAAATCAGTGGCAGGACTTCCTTGGACTTCAGTAGTCATGGAGCTGTTTAAAAATAACTGTGAGTTTTCCAGGATATTTCCAGAAATAGTGGGAATCAATTTTCACCTTTTTTAGACTTGGTATTCTCACAGAATTTTGCACTGATTAAACTTTTGCACATTTGAAAAACTGTAAGCATTCAGATTTTGTGCTTGTGTACATTCCATTTCATGTACTCATGTTGTCCCTTGCTACCCAGACAGTGACATGTAGACAAACTGCAGTGGCAGTCTCATTCCACACGTTCAGATATTCTAGCTTCGGACAACATGTATCTGATATTGCACCTGGGACTAGATATGAGGTGTCTCTTTTTTCCAAGTTAACAACCTCCATTACGTTAAATCAATGTGAATACAATAGGGATCCTTAGAAATCACTCTGTTTATTCGCACATAAAACTAGTCAGGTATCCTAATAAAGCTCCAGCAAAGGTGATTTCCACAGTTCAAGAAGGACAGTGACTTTGCACCTGCCTCAAAGTTTAGGCTATTTAGATCCTGTGTTTAAATTGCAGTTGTTGTTGTACACATTTAAACTGTGATGCCACTTTGAGCGACATCCATGGTCCAAAAACCCCTGTCATCAGTTCAGTTTTGGCTAGAATTTAGATGCAGAACTTCAGGTTGGCAAAGAGGTCCCTAGGAGAAGGATTTCAGTATATATTTACTATGGAGCACATGCTTCTGTGCTTTGCTGAACAGGGGTGGATTTAAACACAGAGTTAAATTCTTTGTTGAACGGGTGTTAGCTAAGTGAGAATGACTGCAGCTAGATAGGGCCAGTTGTGGACCTAAGGGAGAAAGAAGTGCACAACTTTGTTTCTTAAATCCTCTGAACAGCTTCAGAACCATTTCTAGAGATTACTTTTCTCCCATTTATCCTGCAGGAGTCCTTACGGCATTATGACTTAAACCATAAAGTACCCTCAGCTCATACACTCCAGCCATAAACTGGTGGTTTCTATCCTGTCTTTGCAATCTTTTTAGTGCCTATCCTCTCTTTGCAAAGAAATAATACATCCTTTTTTTCTTCTTTTTTTGAGAAGTGAGATGATATCCACTTAATCTACATGCATGATAGCCGGTGGTAGACAGGGAACATCTGTTCTTCACAAGAGAGATCATCACGGGGACATCTGTGTGTTACCATTTGCAAGCAGCCCCATCACCATTTGCATTACGCTCCCTGGGGTTGACTGCAGCACCTTCGGGACTGGCCATAGGACAACCCCACTACTGAGGTATTTCCAAAGGAAATACTGATGGCACCTGGCATTCAGAGCCAACAGGGTTAGCAGCCTCCTCTGCTGTGGCTGGATATTGCATGCCTGCCCAGATCCTTCTCCTCTACCGCATCTCCTTCTTCAGTTCAGCCACTGGTCTTATTTGGGCAGACAAGATGTTCTGGGGTCTTTCTTAGGACCCTCACTGCCTCCCAGGAATTGTACAGAGGAGGAGCACTGACATTCCAGTCCCAGTGCAGCCCCCCTACAAAGCTGCCATTTCTCCAGCTCGTAGCATGATGAAACAACGCGTGATATTATGGTTTGTGCATTAAAGACTACTATGTGTCGGAAAGGCTCAACCCTGATTTGACACATGAGAAAGCGATTAGGGAGACAAGAGAAGCCAAAAGTCTCAAGAAGAAAGATGAAAAACTGTGGGATCTGGCTAATTCCAGAGGCAACACCACTTATGTTATTACTTGATGCCAGCAGTTACAAAAATAGTAAGTATGCTCCTTAGCCCACAGTGATTCTCTCAGACTGGCTGAGAACAGCCACATCACTAGCAGCAAAATTGTTGCATGTGTCTACAATAAACTCCCTACAAGGAATGCAAGAGCTATCACAAGTAGGTCGCTACTCAACCACGTGCATGTCCCAGGGGACAGCAACATGCGAGCTAGTCATGTTGATAAGGGTGAGACTGCCTTGCTGGGACCATATTCTGGCAAACAGAAAAAGATGCAAGCCATTGACTGCAGAAGAGTGCAGTTGGCTTCAGGACTGATGTGGAAGCTGATATAACATCATCTCAGAGAAGTGATAAAGGTTTGCTATGGCTCATCTGCTCCCCACTGGGAAGAAACAGTTGTCAGTGAGAAACGCCCAAGGAAAATGTTTGAATGCTGAGCACACAACTGTAGAATGAGGTGACACCTATGTAGGAACAGATTTATATAGTAAAAGATCCTGGATTCTCATCACCGAGCTGTCAGGCAAGCAAAGACCAATGCCAAGAATAGAGGATAACTGAGATCCGTGTCCAAGCTATGAAGTTGAATCCAATCCAAGATGCCCTACGGCTGTTTTAACTAACTAGGAAAACTTAAACAGTCCCCCGCAGTCAGTCTCAATCTTCTGCACTCATAATACCTCAACAGTTCCTCTTGCCATGATAAAGGCTGTCAAGAAACAAATCCACAATATCTGCAAGGAAGTTTTTGAGCCAGTCAGTAATCATTTGTATCCATGTCTTCAAACTCAGCAAGAATGCAGGGTGGGAATATGCTGTTATATGCATGTTCCATCTGCAAAATATTAAAATCTTCTACGAACGTCATGACCTAACTCATGATTTTGGCAGCTACCACTCTCTCAGGGATCATCTACTTATGTCAGATTCCTTACTTCATTTAAGAGACATGTTTTCAAACAACTGTCACATGCAATTTCCTCTGCACCTGAGATTTTTCTTCCAAGGATGAGCCAACTGCAGTAGCCTGGTGAGGTGGGACGTTGACCCCATGTGTACCTCTACTGAAGTCATTTGCAAGAGCAGGACAAATCCTTGAGCAGTGATGGTTCTTATGCCAGCAGCTGTGAGGAGAGCAGGACTGAGACCATTTGTAGAATTGGATACTGCCTTAAATCTTAGCCTGTTAGGGGCACTTTTATCCAATGCTGGCTGGTTTCTGATAATCCCCAAGTTATTTAGTGTGTATCACCTCTAAGGAAAAGAATGGCAATATGAAGACCAAAAACGGGAGGACTGGGAAGACCATGGTGAAGTGGACATGTCTGATGTACAGACGTTTTTTACCCACCTTTAATATTAAGGATGCAAGTCTAAGATGGACCGCTGGGGTCATTCATCATAAATCCCCCCCTTCACATTTTCACCTGGAGGTGTTGAGCTGTTTTCTGGGTGTTATAAGATTTCTATCAAAATACCCTTGGGTGGGCTAAGACAATCAATTGTAAACCCCAAAATGAGAAAGCCATTCCTTAAGTAAATTGAGAAAAATTTTCTTCCAAAACAAAAAAAAACCCGAACAAAACAAAACGAATGAAAAAAATACCACCAAAAACCTTATACATATGCACAAACAGCTTGCTTTGTGCTAACAAGTCCAGCTTAAAACATCTCCCAGTCAAAAGTGATGTATATATTAGTGCTATCACACATAGCAATTAGAAACCTCCTGACATCCTGTTCTTTCTGCTCTTTCTCCCTCTCCAGTATTCAAAAGATTTCAGCTCCTAAAAACACTCACCCTCATATCCCATTCCCCTTCATGTCAGCATCAGCCAAGCTGCCCTCTTCCTTACCTTCTTTAAGTGTTCAAAGGTAATTTTAAAGAACACCTCATTTAGCTTTCATTTTACTGAGATTCAGCCTGCCCATAAATCAGAGCTGAAGGGGAACTGGAGAGGGTCTCAGCTAATCAAAGCTCCAATCTCTAAAATGTTTAAATATAAATCAAAATAGTTGAAGGCTCTCCAAAGCTTCAATTTTCTTTGAAAGCCCTAGTTCTTATTTTTTCTGTGCTTAGCTCTCAATTTCATCCTCATCCCTTGAAGGTATTTTTCGAAGTATTTTTAGTCGTTTTCTCCAAGACATTGAGCTGCCTGGTTCGAGAATTATATTAAATTTTGACCTGTGAGTGAGTTACTATTGCTCCCAAGTAGAAGCGCTTTGCCCAAATTAAGGTTTTAGGGTTCAGCTCCTAAATTGAAGTTTACTAATTACTTTAAAGCTAAAAATGTTCCTAGAATCTATTGAAAACATTACTTTGATCATCCATTCCATATTGCAGTCAGTACTACATGCTCCATATGTCAGAAATGATAAAATGTTCTTGCCTCCCTTTTTTGCCTCAGAAGTCTGGAAGTCTGCTAAATTAATCTGCTTACCTGTCTTTACCACATCTTATAGTTCTGGAATGCAATATGGGTTAGGAAAGTTAAGAATATAAGCTTATTTCTCTCTCTTCCTCCCTTCCCCCCTTCCTGTGTTAAAGTTATTGCAAGAAAGGAAAAAATTACACATTGTAAAGGATATTTTTATCCTTGGGTTTAATCATTCAAGCATGTGAGTTTACCTAAAAAGTTCTCATTGAAAAGCCGATCCTTTCATTCTTCCCAATACATGGAGCATCGGCATGTCAGATTAGCACATTTCATTCTGCTAAAATAACCAGTCTTTCAGAAACCTTCCTTGTAAGAAGTAAAAATGGGAAATCTGCAGCATATGAATATTTGGGCATTTGTCTGGGTGTGTGGTGCACATACTCAACTATCTATGCGTGAAGGAGTTTCTGTGCAAAAATGCAGTATCTATTAACAGATCATGTACGTGTAGTTAGTATTTGATGTATTTACAGCAGGTACACAGGGTTATGCAAATCAGGATTTAAGAATCTGTCTTGTAGCATATCAGAATGATGCCTCCCCTATCTAAGATGGCTATTTGAGGGGATATTATGCTCTGGAATGGCTCTTCAGTGAGTGGGGTGACCTTTTCAGATCTCCTTTCTAGATGTCTGAGTTACGCAGATGAACCTCAACAAAAATACTGAGATATGTGCAAGGGTTGGTGGATTGTTGGCCAAAATTTTGCACACGATATTCATTTTTGCTTACTTTCATTGTGAAACAAATTTCTCTAGATTGGACTTAAACGGAATTTTGAAGCTGGATTGGTTTCAACTGCCTCACACAATAAGAAATTTTGGGGGAAATGTTTTTATCATTCAGAAAGTGCACTTTCTACCAATAAAATATTTGACAGATCTTTAGCTGCATGTGAGTAAGGCTCTCTCCAAACTCTGTTTTGTCCCTATATAAAATAAGTAAGTGGAGTAGAAATCCAGGACACTATCAAACTGAATGGGTAAGTGCTCCCTGGAAGCAACAACTCCTATATAGGAAGGGAAAGGGAAAAAAAAAGTAAAAGGAAAAAGGAAAAGGAAAAGAAAAAAGAGGAAAAAGAGGAAAAAGAAAAAGAAAAAGAAAAAGAAAAAGAAAAAGAAAAAGAAAAAGAAAAAGAAAAAAAGAAAAAAGAAAAAAGAAAAATAAAAGAAAAAAGAAAAAAGAAAACAAAAAAGAAAAGAAAAAGAAAAAAAGGAAAAAGAAGAGCTATTTCACTCCCATATCTCTAAATATGATAGAATGAAAAATACAGTATCCTTAGGTTGACAGTCAACTTTACCCTTAAAAGAAATTAATTACAAAGACCTCTTAAAATATTTTGCCTGACCTCATAGGTAGCTCTCACTTTTCTCTTTCTGGAGGAGACAAGTTCCAAAATGTATCATTTCTCAGTGGCTGCCTTCCTTCTATGTATGAACAGCTTCCCAGAAAATAATGAAAAAATTGCTTCCTAGCAAATGAAATGTTTTGCTTCACATTCTCTTGTCTCTCACGTTATTATCATCCAACACAAAATTGGGAAAAAAAAAAACAAAACAGAGAAGCATCAAATGAATCAGTATAGACTTTTTTTCAACCTTGCTTTGATACCCTTCTGAAACAAAATCTCACTAATATTAAGCAAATTTTGCAAAGTATTAGCACTTGGATGAAGCCATTTCCACAGATGCGAAATCATTCAGCTAGACTTTTCTGAACAGCTAAAATGCATAGGAGAAAGAAAATGCATTTTTTAAACAGTTCCAACCTAAAGTCTGGCACAATGTATGTACACACACAATGTGTACATAAGCAAAAAATTGTAACTTGAAAATATGGAACAAAACAGTTATCTACTTTCATAAGAACCAGGTACACAGAAAAGTAATATAAAGTAAAGAGCAATATTGCCAAAATAAAGGAGGAGTTTAAAGTCTCTAAGGCTGGATTTAGTCTGGAAATGAGAAGAACATTCATATGCGCAGAGCAAATTAGGTCTTAGGATGTCCATCACAGACAAAGGAAGGAGAGGGGACAAACCCAAGCTACTTCTGACATGACACTCAGTGAGCTTCTGAGCAGAGTGGTGTGACTCGGGACCTGCTGTAGTGGGGAACTGGGCTTAATGACTCGGTTTCTGCTCCTCTAGAATTCCACAGGGCTGCAGAAAGCCATGCCCATCCTACGCAAGACCACCGGAGTGCCATTTGAAATCTCTTTGGAAAACCGAGTGCTGAAGGAAAAGCAGAAAAAATTGGGTCCTTTCCTTCGATAAGGAAAGGTCATTTCCTTTCCTTCATGTCATGAGCCTGCCTGACAGCTAGCCATACTGCAAGTGTCACTTGCCAATGCGCAAATGAATGGCCATATAAATATTACTAATCAATGGCAGGTATCAAAACTGTAATTTTCTCAGGACTTTGTAAGACCTAGGTAAACCGCAAATCAGACACGGATCTGCTGACAGACAGACAATACAGACCATTGTATTGCACTTACACAAGGACCTGTGGCATGAGAATATATTAATTTTTAATGGAAAATGTTATTCTTTATGGTCAGCTCTTTCAGCAGAATCATTTATCAAGACTGACATCAACCAGATACGCTGTACATTGCTAAGGATTCATGTTAGAGTGGAGACATGGGGGGAAAGGGGGAGATCTAGTATTTACGAATGGCATGGTTTTTAAACCACCACTACTTAGAATCAAGTGCAATTACAGTGTATTTAAATGAGTATTAAAGTATTTGTATTGCCAGTTTGCAAATTCAGCATCTTGAGAAGCCCGAATGGATTTTCATGTAATTATTGTCATTAATGCAAAGGAGTAAATGCTCAGCAGAGAGTCTGCTTTAAAAAAAAGCAAGTGCTTAAATGTATCATTAAATGGCACCTTCATGCTTAATTCCTCATGTGATCTTCTAAAATATACACCTCATAACTGCTGAGTATCTCGGTGACAGTCTTCCTGTCTGCATAGCATTAGCATCAGGGAAGCTATATTTGGGGTCTTCTGAGAAGTTTCTCTTAGGAAGGTGACATTGAGAAATTTTCTTTCCCTGCAGCCCTATTTATCTGATTTTCTTCCTGACAGATTCATGCCTGTTTTTTTCTACAAGCATTATGCACAAAAAGCATTGCTGCATGTTCTTAATCTCACGACTATCACAAGTTTCCCAGATTGTTAGTCCTTTCTACTAGAAATCACAGGTATTGTGTGTTCCACACCAAATCTCAATCAAAATTGCCCATAGTTCTCCAGTTCTTGTTAGGTTTGCATATGCTGTGGGAGACATGAGTTTTAGCAGCTGGTCACTAGTAGAGACTAGAAATAGCTAGTAATCTTAGACTGAAAAATGAAGAGATGCTGTCATCCTTGGCAGCACCAGGAAGAGTGTCTGGGTTTGACTCCATCAGCATGTGGCCTCAGATAGCTCTTCAACCCTCCATTTTCCCATGGCAAAATGGGGATAGTAGTACTTATTTTTGCAAAATGTTCTCATCATCCTTCAGTGAAAGACGATTTGAAAGTTCAAATCGCTGATCAATTCCAAAAGTAGCATGTGGTGCCCTATAACAGAAAACCTTTAGTCTATCCCTTAAAAATAGACAGCATGAGACCATAAATGGCATAGGACTGTCCTTATCACTAGTTGGGGTTTGGAACACGGTAGACTTTGGATAACTCAGTAGGACAAAGGGGCAGCAGGGGTTTTCAGCATTGGCTGAAACAACAGAAAAAGTGGTAAAACAAACCACAGAAAAAAAAGATTATGTTAGCCTAGCTTTAATGAAGATCCAATTTTAGGCTGGAAAGTCTGTCAGGAATCTTGTCTCTACATAACAAACTTCTGCCTCAAGGTGAACATTGAATAGTTACTAGTAACAACAAGCAATATGACATTCAATTCTCTTTTAGAGATTGCAAACATTTGCCCAGGATAAAATTATTTATACTGCTCAACTAAGAATGACTTTAACCAATATTCTGAGCAAGACCGCTTTCACCAAACCATCTCAGATGCCTTCATTCATATTCTCAGTACTTGCCCCATTGCCACACAAGAAATATTTTCTCACGATTGCCACAAGTAGGTCCTTGCTCCACCCGGATGTAATACATGCTCTCAAACTGATGCATGAACTCAATTTCAACTGCTACAAGAGCAACTCCAAACTCAGAAATGTCAGTGTGTCGAGCTGGGCTTTGCTTTATAAACATTCCTTTGTTAATGAAATTGGAAAAGTTCAGAGAAGGAATTTTCCATGAGTAATCATTCCTCACGTAAACACTACTTAAAAGTCCCTTTCCTCAAATTCGCTTTGACAGCTGCTTGGGAAATAATAACAATAAAAAAATCTTAGTCTTATTGTTATATCAACAGAAGGAACATCTGCAGGTTCAAGCACTGGAACCCAAATTTCTGGGTCTTCATCCAACATGATGCTCTCTGTTACTTTGTGGATGGAGTACCCCCACCCAGTTAGGGGACAAGACTCAGGCTGAGGGTCCGCTTCTGGAGACCACCGCTGTCAGAGGATGCCAAGGAAACTCTGATGCCATTAGCAAAAGGGAAACAGCCAGACTTTGTGGCGTGTATTTCCCAGATCTTCAAAGTCTTTTTTTTTTTTTTCCTCGCTGCCGTCCACAAGCTGATTCCACCTACTGCCTCTTATCTCAGAAATAGATTGCCATCTCTTGGGGAAAGGAGGCTGGATCTTCGTTATATGTTTCTACGGCACCCTGTGAAACGGTGATGGGATCTCCAGGGATTTCTGAAGTAGGGATAATGAATCTGACAGACTACGCTATGGAGGGGCTGTCAATCAGCAGTGAGCTATTCACATCCCCTCTGCCAGGCTCCCATCACTCCTCCACGAGCTGTTACCAGGGTTTCAGCAGCTGGAGCAGAGTGGAAAGAGCCCAGGGCCAACTGGTGCAGCCCGGGCCGGCTCTCGGCACAGGCAAAGGAGGCAGTCGCCTGGGGCAGGTTATTGCTGCAAGGGGGCTGGAGGAGAATGAAAGACAGGGACAAAAAATAGATACGGCCCTGCAGCCTTCGCACATGGGAAAATTTCAGTAGAAGGCGGCAACTCCAAGCTGCAGTTCCTGCCTGCACTTCCCACACTTCCCAGAGCTCTTCCACCCCCAGTTCTCCTGTCCCGCCTTTGTCCCTCTCCTGGGAACGGTGGCCTGGGACAAACGCTCACCCGGCTTTGGTCTTTGGAGGTGTCGAGGGATTGATGGAGGTGATCCTCTAATTTTAGGCTTACAGCCTGAAGACCATTGAGGACATACAGAGAGGCACCAGAGCTGTGGGCACCTACAGGTCTCCCTGCAGCCGCGAGCTGTCCTGCTGAATTGCCGTGTAAAATCAATCCTGAACCAAAGAACGCAGGATGTGTGGAAAAAAGAAGTCAATGAGAGGTTGCTGCAATGCTGTAGCTTTTCGAGAGATAGCATAGCAAGTGCAAAACATACTACGGAATAGAGAGAAATTCAAATAAACAACAAAAAAAAAACCCTCAGAAGTTTAAGGAACAACGTAGGGTAGAAGTGCATGTTGACAAATGTTAGTGTCTTACCGGTCAGGACAAGGTCAGCCCTTTTCCTGCTGATTGAGAATTCTCCGTGTGCACACACACCATGAGAAACAGTGAGTGAAAAAGGCTAAGAAATAGTACTGTGCACTGCTGTCCGCATCAGAAAACCAATGTGCTGCATGAACCAGCTATGTTTAAACTGGATGTTGAAGAATTGTGAATTATGCAAAAAACCAATGCTTGTTTCCCTGAACTAAAATCATAACACAAAGACTTTCCAAGAGGTGAATGTTTCTATCGTGATGAGTGATCTTTAAGGCTGTAGTTACATTCCCTTCACCTTGAATAATAATGTTAAAGTGATGTAGTGCTGTTAGCACTGCCTTGTGTTGGCTCCTTTGATTTCAACACTGTAAGTTCTTTGCTTGTCACTGGTACTGGCCACAATAAGAACTGGTTAAACTCTGTGAAAATCAAGAGCAGAAATAATAAGGAGTAGAGTTGGGTTTTGCAATGCACCTAGGACACATGGAGATTTGAGGTCCTGCTCCTAGGAAGAATGACCTGTTTAAAATCACAACAGTAGTGTTACCCATCACTTCTGAATCTTCAATTAGTGTGGACGAGACAAAAAGAGAAAAACAAATCTCACTAGGCTTTGACTAGACTTTGTCTTGGACTGGTATATTCAAAGCTTCCCACCATTTGTCCATGTAAGAAAGAGGACCTGTGAGAGGGAAAAAGAGCTTGCGTCATTGGTGTTTCTTTCTTTCTTTAGCATAAAGAAAACTGGGGTTCTGGAAGACCTTATTTTTTATTTTCACTTTGGCAATATAGTTTCAGTCTAGGCTGAAGGACTGTCTGATGACAGACCGTCTACTAAAATGAAGTAGAGTAAGATAAGAAAAAGCAAGAGTAACCAAAAGGGGAACTTTTGTTAACTGTTTATTTAACATCACTGCTTAAACTTGAGTCTTTAGAAAGCCTGTGTTAAAATTTAAATACTGGCACTTGAATTGATTCACATGGTCTTTGTGAAACAGCTCAAAGATTCTACACTAAAAGTCTCAGCAAGAACGAGCAGCAAAATACTAGAAATGAAAACATAAAAGCCTTTTGGTGAGCTTATGTTCATCAAAAGCAAGCACAACAAGAATTTAGAAAACTTGTTGAAGGAAGAGGG
This sequence comes from Aviceda cuculoides, assembly GCA_035590195.1. Classification (NCBI taxonomy): domain Eukaryota; kingdom Metazoa; phylum Chordata; class Aves; order Accipitriformes; family Accipitridae; genus Aviceda; species Aviceda cuculoides. The sequence continues at coordinate 78,324,193 of JAVJGG010000074.1, forward strand.
ACAATTGTTGAAAATCCTTGGCAGGTTACCTTTAAATGCGCCTTCCCCTATAAGTCATAAATCATACAGAGGAGAGAAGCCAAGTTGCATCTCTGTATAAGATAGAAAAGAGTTTAAAGATTTCCATAAATAGCCATTTTCTGCATTAAAATCTGCCTGTGGAGAATATTTCTATCCTGGTTTCCAAAGAAAATAAGGACTTACACGATCCAAGTTATATGTGTATCAGCTCATCTCTTTGTGTCCACCTGACAACTTTTGAACCTGTTTCAACAAAATTTGTTAGAATTGTACAGGTTTCATGAACATTTACAGCCTGGGAGGAGACAGGGACTCGGTTAGTTGCACCAGCCAGAATAATACAGGCTCCAGTTACCCTTTATCAGACACCGGAGAATCCATGTTGGGGAGAGATATTATTCATATCACAACTATGGGAAAAGCTTAAGTTGGCACTCTTGTTTAACCAGAAAGTTCAAGCCCAAGACACACATCCACAAGAAACATGGTTTCATTAATTCTGCTGCTCATGGAACAACTCGTTCCCACTAACATCTTCTGTTGAAGATACTAGCAAAGATGACACTTCTTCCATTAACGCTGTAGTTTCCAGTACTCATCAACTGATGACATTGTCAATAGCAAAACAAGCCTTTTAAAGACTTTTTATGCTAGTGGCCCTTCCGGACCATGTATGCAAACAAAATCCTTACACAAGCATTTCTCTGTTTCATTGTGTTGAAATATGAGTGGTGACTGTGTGGGTCAGCTACGACTTAGAGCTCCTCTGAGGGCTGTCTGGGTGTCTTGTAGAAGCACAGGGAGAGCCATCAAGGTGTCTGATTTTGTGTTGACTCTGAATGATCTTTTACAAGCCCAGCAGGAAGGATCTACTTTCTGTTCACCACCTGGGGATGGACCCGCCACACCATCAGTGCCCACAGTAGCTCCAGTGACTGGATCATTTACACCATGGTTCATTGGGGCTAATCACAGCTCTCTTACACCTAGACAAGGTATTGGTATGTTGCCATATACATACGTCACCTTATACTTATTGATCACTCTTCCTCTACGGCCCTCCAGGATTTCAGGCTCCTGTATTTCCTTGCTTTAGGAAGAGGTGACCAGGAGCCATCTCCATTTCCCAGCACACTGCAGGCTGAAGTAGACAGGCTCTACTCTTCAATTGCAAGAGAACAAGATCCCCCCACATTCCCCTAGTGAGTTCAGGCTCCCTGAGTGTGAGTGTGCACTCCTTTCTGTCCGTGAAAGTCTCTCATCTGAGTTTGCTGCTTAATTCTCTCCAAGGCCAGATACTTTCATTCAGGCTGGAAACTTACATACTTTGCAGAGAAGGCACAGTTTCTTGCCAGCTGCCTTTCAAAGCAGTTGCTCAGTCGCGCAGGGGAAGCACAACCGACCATGCAGATGTGTTGGAGAACACCCTGGCAGCACATCAGGTGGGAGATCCTCACCGTGTCTTTGCAGTGCTGTGCACGTATCCAAGCTATAGTAAGCCGCTTGATCCACCCTGTAATCCAGACACTTCTAAGGACGGCTTTCAGCATGTTGTAAAGAGCAATTACTTCTCCAGATGACAACCTATTTAGTTCATTGCAGGATATACGCGAAGATGGGGTGGTATAAGAGCTATACTCTAAGCAAAAAGCCACCCAGGGCACCGGTGGTGGTTTGGCTGTCACCAAATCCTCACTACAATTGCTACTCAGAGTAAGCAGGGTTGTCCATACTCACAGATGAAATTGCCTGTAGTAGCATAACTTTGGCTTGGGACCCTCTCTTGACATGGTTTAACCTCTAAAAGCTTAAACAGGGCACGGGTATCAAGGCAATTCCCTTCAGCCCTAACTCTGTGGATGGTGTAAAACACAACCTTTCAGGAGAAAGGGCTTCACCCTGTCTAGTGAGTCCCTGGGGGGTTGCATATGGTCCCTCTTGGTGGGTAATGGGCAGTGAGAGATCCCATTTTGTGGATGGTAATGGTCACACCTGGCTTGTTGATTTTTTGAGGAAAGGGCATGCCTAACAAAGACGCTCTGAGCACTAATGTGAATATAAATAGCGTAATCCTGTAACCCAGCCCCCACCCTTTCCTTCAAATAACAAATTATCAGAAAATTCAAAAAGATTCATCTTAAATTACAAAATGCAAGTATTGGTTGATTTTGAGCTAATTGCTGTGAGTTAAAAATCATGTTACAAAAATTCTTATAATTTGGAAATACATTTCATTTGCCCTTGCATGATGGCAGCCATGGAAATTTTGCTCAGATTTTCCAAGGTGATTCACTATCTGGCTTCTAACAAACATGGTTAATGCCAGGTGCCAAAAATCTCTTCAACAAGCATTCTGGGCTAGAATGGAAGTTCCAGTCCCAACAGTAACTTTAATTGTTCATGCTACTGCATTTCTATTTTCGGTCTTTTTTTAGAATACCTCACAAGAAATAGAACTTTTGGTAGATATCTTCAGTACATTTTCAAACTCTTAGAGGAAATGTCAATGATGCCATTTTGATTTTGAAGGTTGTCTGGGGACTTGAACTTCACAGCTGTTCAAGATGTCCTGCTTTTTCCTATTCATTCTTTCCAGCACTGCAGCACAGAGGCAATGCTCGCAACATTTTTAACATCTTTTTAATGACTATTAATTGGCCTTTCTTAAAACAATTCAATCAAAGGTCGTGATTTCTGGAATATGCTAGCTATCATCCTCCTGAAACTGATTTGTAAATTGGAAGTCCAAACACTGAGGCGCCTAAAAACGCTGGATGTCTTTTGTATCACTGGTGGGTCTGAAAGGCAAAATCCGCTAACACTGGTGATGAAGCAGAGACAACCAAAGCAGGTGAATTCTGGTCTGCACATGAATGCAGGCTAACTCCCTCTAGAGAGAGAAGCAGCTTTGCTACTTCACTTCCCAGTAAGTACGAGAGCGCTGAAGAGCTCTGTGGGCTTTCTTTACGGATTCCATGTCATGTGCACTTGGCTTATTAATTAAAACGTATTCTTTACTGTTTTCAATACATTGAATTGAACGCTTCTAATGAATATCCAGCTGCACTTTTCCTTCTTTATACATAATAATTTGGAATCATAAATTGCACTCGTTCCAACCCAGGAACATTTTGCCCATTATATGGATGCTGGTGATAATGTATCAGACAGCAATAATGATGCTTGATTTTCATAAGCTGCTCTAAATGGGAAGTGCTCAGAGCTACATGTTTTGATTAGCAGACTAAGCAAACCATGACATGAGAACCCTTATTTACATGGAATACTAAGGCTTCTTTCACAAAGTGATTTATTTAGCCAGAGGGACAGTTTAAGTGTACCTGGCCTGCCTCAACTGAGATCTAGATCATCTCAAGGTGGACATCTCTGATGCACAAAGCACTTGAATGATTGTCTAATCTAAGCTAGACATGCAAAATTGTATGCTAAAATTCATTCTGTAGGTGCTTTACCAAGAAAAGTAAAGTCTTTTTTAATGCCATATGTGTAGAAGTTGAATCAAATGCAGAATACACTCTGGAGAGGCCTATAGACAGAGATAAGATACTTTCCCCCAGATGAAAATTTCTATGCCTTCCACTCCTTTTCTAATGCTCCTCCACCTTTCTCTGCAGTGGTCTTGTGTCCTTCATGCCTTCCCTTCACTATACAGATACACTTCTGTCATTTCACAAGTGCAATCCTTTCCTACTACACCAAAAAAAGCAAACAAACTCACATACCCATTCACTTGTGTGCTCTGCGTTGTTCCTTCAGCTCCACCTATTGACATCCTAAAAAATGAGTACTTGGGGCAGCAAGTCTCTTCCATCTGTCTTGAGCACATTGTGCAGCCTTGTACATGCACACAAGTGACCCGTTCCCCTGACAAGGCTGTAGTTTAGCAGGTTGAGGGACATGACTAATCTCCGTGGGTTCAGGACAGCTGATCAGACAAGCTGTACTCTACCATGTTGAAATGGAAATTATTCTTTGGATTGTGGCACAAACCTGTGCTTTAGTAAAGAAAAGTTGAATACAAGCCAACCCAAAGGAAGAATAACTATCATTACCATCATTACCAGATGGTCAGGTTTCAAGTCTGACACAAAGCCTACTAAGTCAGTGGAGGCAATCAGGATAAACTATAGAGAAGTGAAGAAGCCAAGATGAAAAAACAAGTAGTCAGTTATTTGTGTGGTTGCTGCACAATACTCCTCATTGACCACACCTAGCTAAGTGAATGAAGAGTTCAAGGAAAACCTGACACACTGAGCCATGAAAGAGGGATGGTAAACAGCAAGCTAGCAGGGTTGGGAAGTCTGGAAGATAAGCAATGGTCTCAATTTGTTTCTCTCCCCTGCTGTTTGGGATAATTTTTTTCCCTCTCTTGATTGTGAAAGGCCTCTGTGTGCCAGAGGACGCTAATCACAGTTCTGTAAAATGTCAAATTGTGAAGCTCTTTTTTGTCACCCTTGCAAAGCTCTAAGCAGAGGAGGTACATGGGGAAAAGCAGAGCTAGACAGTGAGGGAGCAGCTGCCAGGCATCTAACAGCCTGCCACAAGGTCCTCTTTACCTCTTCAACCAAGCCTCACGCAAAGTGCAACCACACTTCTGTGTCTTTTCCTGGGAAGAGCATAGCTGGTAGGTCCCACAGACCTTGTACATCAGGTATCTCCATGGTTGTCCCTTCTTGGAGGTCAGGATTTCTAGCTCCGGAAGAGCTGGTCCAGGACATGAGGTGGACAGAAGAGCAGCCTCATGCAGGGCAGCGAGCACTGGGCCAGGCCACATGAAACCTGAGCTCTCATTTGGCTCGAACTCACTTCTGGTGTTTGACCTTGGTTGAAAAAGCACTTTCTCACTTTAGGTTTGTCCTACCATCTTTCACATTTACCTTTTCTAAGCTCCCGTTTAAGGGTGTGTGTCAGATAATCCCCACCTTACCTGGAGCCGCATGCACCCAAGTAAATTATAGCGAGGAAGGACACAACGCCACAACTTCCAGCAATGTTACATCACACCAGTCCACGCTGGGGAAGTCATTTAGGGCTCAGCAGTCAGCCAGAGCTGGGGGTGGCGGTGGGGGACTTCAGGGAGCTGCTCCGAAACACTGAAATGATTCATACGTTTAAACAACTTCTTGATCTCTGGTTGGAAGGAACTCGTGAAGTGTTAAATAACATTATGAAACAAGGACTTGGAAACTTCTCTCCAGCGATATATTTGGTTTAAGGCTGGTTTGGTAAGTGGCCCAAACTACTGGATATGCCTCTGTAAGCATGACTGGAGATGACTCTGAGTGCAGATTGCATTCAGAGACGCACTCCAGGTCTGCAGATCTCCAGGCATTATCTGAACCCTCCCAGCCTCCAAATTGATGCTGGCAGTCACAGAAAAATGAGCATTTCCATCACCTCTGGTAGAAATATCTCAACAACAGCCTCTCCATATCTTGGCATTTCTTGTTCCAGAAACTAGAGACCCTAGGGAGGGGGAGGGTAGAGGTATTTTATTTCTGCGACTTTAATGAAAGGTTTGGTTGGAGACATCTAACACAGCCAGAGACTGAGAAACACATCCATCTTGGGGACTGATGGGCAACATTATAGCTTTTATCTTCTCTCCTATGCAGCTGAAGTTTATAAGGTAACTTGGCAAACCTTTCTGGAGATAACCTGTCACCTGGAAGGTTTACAGCCTTGCTTCTGCTCTGCAGCACCTAAAGAGGGAAAGGAGGTGGCCAAATTCATCTCCATGTAACTCAGCTGGGCTGAGGGGAGTTAGCACAGGGAATGAACCTGGCTTGCAGTTTGCTGTATCTGATATGAGTTATGAGATCTGATAGGATGCGATCCAGCTCAAGGCTTTGCAGTAGCAGAGGCAAAAAGTGCATATAGGCATCTCAGGAATGAGGGGCAGAGCTGAGACAGAAAGTCTTGCAGGGGAAACCCTGGAGAACTGGATTTGCAGCTCCTCCTGCTGCCACAAGAATTGACTACCGTTCTTATGAGGGCTTGACATCTCCTGGGAGGGCATACCATCCCAGACACCCCAGTCTCTCCCCAGCAGCAGTGGCAGCAGCCCGAGAGTCTGGCAAAAGCTAAATAGACAGGGACCAATGCCACACTGCCATCTGAGCACTTACTATCTTGCCCACAGAGCATGCTGTTTCCAGCCATCTATTTTCTTTATATCTGGCCCTGTAGTGCCTGCAGCTTGAAACCGTTATGTCTTTGCTCACCGCTTCCCTGCTTTGAATCGCTCCGTCAGCATGTAGCTGCAGGAGCCACATTTTATGTCGAGCCGCCGCAGTCAATAACGGAGACGCGTCCACACCCTGGGCTCTTTGACGGAGACTTTTGCTCATTCTCGCAGTAGTTTTTTTGGATCTAGCATAAAAGCGGTTCCAACCGAAAGGCTTGTTTGAGTGGGAGAAGACGCAGGAGATGCTCAGACTGCTGGAGGGCGCGTAGGCTGAGGACACGCAACGTCTTCTGTCTGGGAGAGATGGGCCAGGAGAGAGCAGCACTCCTGCACGTTGAGCTCAGGCTGGAAGACGTGGCTTCGTCTGGGTGGAAAGCCTGCCAAGGCAACCCTCAGATACCTGCAGTCAGAAACACCGGATCAGGCTCGTCGTTTAAAATAGGTATGGGGGGGTGGGGAGGGCGGTCCCGGGGCACTCTGCAAGGAAAAAACCATGCAGCCTGCACGGTTGGTTGAAGTCCAAAACCACACTGCCTCTTTATACATGAGTCATGAGTCTGTGGACTTGTTCCATGGCCCCACACTATTTCTGTATCGTTTCACACACATTTAGGAAACCAGTGCATAATCCCTACAGCTGTATATTTGCACTGTAAATTTACAGGCTGGTGCATTACCCCCTCCTTCCGCACACACACACACACGTACATATATTCACACACAGTCTATGCCAAGGCTGCAAAACCAATTCACAAACACTGCCTAAAATTAACATACAAAATTTTATCCTCTACCCTCAAGTTTCTGCAGTATGACAGACAACTGGCCCTTGGGTCAAGTACAACACAGGGTCAGAAATGGTTTAGATTTTCATGTAGAAATGAGCTATGAGGGGTTTTTTGGGGGGAGAACACAGCCCATATTCCAGGAAGCTGCTATCAGAAAGATGTCCAAAACAACCAGTCATCTCACTAACCTCCAATCCTTATTATTCCCCTTCCCCCACCATCCCCATGTTATTATCTGTTTACCACATTTTTAAACTATAACAAAGAAAACAGAATAAAATCAGTAGCCCTCTTTACAGACAGGAGGCAAAAATGTTCAGCTCCCTGGTGGGAAAACTGGTTTTCTTTCTTCCTTTCTTTCTTTCTAATTTTAAACTTCACTTAGGGTTCAGTGATTGAACAAAAGCAGACAAAAAATATTGCAGTTATCTGACATACAGAAGTGTAACACGAAGTCTGCTCATTATGGATAATATTTATGGCAGATCATAACATTAAATTACAACTCAGCCGCCTCAGCCAGAAATTTGTAACACCACACATGTGCTTCTAATTAAGGGCTTTTGAAGTTGCCCTGGATATTTATTTTCAAGGGATTTAGTGCACAGAACGATTAAAGTTTGCTCTTGTTAGGAGTTCTGCAATCTAAAAAAAAAGAAGAGAGATTGCAAATGGACCTCAAACTAATACATACATTCATTTTTGCATGAGTGTATACGTGCACATCTGTTTATATATATCTATAAAAAAATAAAAATGTGTGTGTTAACATAGATAAAATAATATATTAAAAAGAGGGAGACAAAGAGCCCTTTGTTTCAAATGTGGTCCAAGTCCGAAATTTGTGACCGTAATTTTGTTTATAGGAAATCCTTTATAATGCTAGTTTAGTGTTTCCATATGGAATTCTCATAGGACTCCTTTCCCCTCCCCTCCCTTTTTTATTTGGATAGGGCAAGAGAAAAGTGAATGTACATTCCAAAGATGCATAGTCATTCCGGATCAAATTCAATGGATTCTGGCAAGAGTTGAAAAACACAGATGCAGTGTTTTAGGTCTCCTGCTGTGCAGCCTCCAGCCGTGAGTGTCTGGTTGAAGCACTTTGTAAAATCATGAAAACCCTATTAAATTCATGAAATATGATATACTGCATTTTCGAGCTAACTTTCCATTGAACTGTCCATGAAGATGGAATTTGGCTGGCTGGCTTGCACAGTGAGTGTGCACAAACACACACGCACCCCTGTGTGCACACCAGTAGGTACAACTGGGAGCTGCTGCAATCATTCGGAGTGGTCTTTTCCTCCACTTCTACAGCCGAATCTTCCTCTCCAAACCACCAGAACCCGGATCAAAGCTCAGGAGACATTTCCCATCAAGCCTGCTCTACCTTTTGCACCGCCCAGCTCACCCAAGGACCTCTGTGCAATTAAAGTGCTGAGGAGGTCCCGATGTTTAGCCAAAGGGAAGCCAGCCTCCGACACAGCTGCCCCTCTTCTGACTTAAAACAAAATCACTTGCTAGCAAACTACCCAACTGAAAGCGGTCTGATATTCTTACTTCATTTCCTATTAGGTTTCACATAATAAAACCATCGTATGTTTAGGCTTGGGTTTCTTTTCTCCTTTTTCAAATGAAAAAGTGAGAGCAGTTCCCTGAGGAGAATGGTCTTGCTGTTAAAATTGTCCTCGAGACACAGGCAATTGCAGCCCCTTGCATGCCTGTCAGAGTGAGAAAAGTATGTGTTTTAGTTAAGCTAGTCTGCCCTCACTTATTTATGTCTAGGCACCCACTTGATTGAAAGTTGTAATAAGTTTAATAAAATGCGCATGTACCTGAGCTCACTATACAATTTTGTGAGGTTTTCTTTACCTCTGTGTAAGGCAGATGGAGCTCACCCATAAAATATGTTGTACTTCCAATCGTGTCTTTTATTCAAGGATCTGTAGGTACTTTAGAAACACTGAAATTCATAAATGTTTGGGCCAGAAGGGACATTTCAGCATTCAGCCCATGTCATACAGACTGTAAATTTCATCCTGTAGCTGCTGTATTGAACATAGTAGCGTTGACTTCCAGTTTTGAGATGAAGACTTTAAGAGAAGAGGAATCCACTGCTTTCCCTGGTAGTTTGCTCCAACAGCTAATCAGCCCTCTGTTAAAAATATTACCATCAATAAATAACTCATGAGGTTTAAGATAAGATTTCTAACGGGAAGATTTAAGTTGTATATTTGTGATTAACACTGTCCATGGGAGTCTCAACTCCAGCCTTTTTGAGCAAAAATTAGGGTAATGTCCTTCCTTTTCTCCCCATGATCTCTACTGAGTTCTGCTCCACCACACCCACAGATAATATTTAGGATTTTGTGTAGAAATGCATGGTGGTGATACTTAAATATCTCTTCATACTTTTGGTACAATTTTTCCCCTTCCTGTTGTGTAAGTTTTCTGTCAGTTAAGGTTTGATGCTTATTAAGTGGGTTCACATTTTTTGATGAAAGGTCTTACTGCAAGCACTGAAGCAATTCAAAACTGGAAGTTGCTTTGCAAAAGAAATATCCAGAAGTTTGCTCGTTTACTTAAAAATCCCAGATCTCTTTGGACTAGAAACAAAGGCTTAAATTTCAGGACCACAGTGCATGTTTGACACATTCTCTGGCCTCAGATATGCCAAAACAGAGACAATAGGCTGTCTGCTATTTCCCATTCCAAATAAGAAGGGCAAAGGAATGCCACAAGTCCCTTAGGTACTCACTTTTTTTTTTTTATAAATAGCGTTTTGAACTTGAGCTTGTTGCAACACTGTTGTTTGCATAAGGGTTAGATGTGAATTCTCTTAGGTTGTGATCAGATGAATTACCTTCTGGAGCTGCCTGTGTGCCTACATTGAGTAAAAAGGAAGTCTAGTGCCTCTCATTCAGACTTCCATGTCTTTTTAGATGTTTATTTTGTGTGAGAATCCCATTTTTTCCTTAAGAAAACACATTGAAGGCAATTGTCAAAGTGTTACTACAGCTGTGATTGTCTAAGAACATAAACAAAATGGAGACAGCAGAGATAAGACCTTCTTTTTTGTAAATTAGAGGTTACAGGGTGATATATTTCCATATTATGTGCCACCAGTGTCAAGGAGTCATCTAAGTTACTTTACATGTCTTTAAATGTTATCGATACTACGATTCATAATACAACACTCTGTGGTCTTCCAATTTCCTTTAAAACACTGAATCATACATTTGCATATGCCAAAGGAACATTAATTAATGAGGTTTATGTTAACAGACATCTTGAGAGGATTAACGTGCAAAAATTAGATAACTAAGTGCATGCCAGTTAGGCTTAAAGTGCAATTCCTGCTGTGCTGTCTGAAAATTTTATGCAGAATAGCACCTGTATTCTCCATAGTGCAACAAAATAATGGGGGACTTATTAAGCTTTACTAATTTGATATATAAAGTAGCAGCTACAAGATGCATACATTCACTGCTCTCTGCATTTTGGCTGTTCAAAGGGAACAAACAAAAAATGGTCTGGGAATATTTTACTGGATATCCAGTGAGCAAGATAAGAGAAAAGAAAATCTGGGATACCCTTGGCTTCTTCCTAACCTCCCCACTCCTACCCCGGCCCTTGCTGATAACAGCCATCAACGTGGGGTGCACGACCCTTTTAACAGGGACACACCAGTGGCTACATCCTCGGCAGGGCTCCCTTTGGTGACAGTGACCATCGTGCATGCATTTGGGCCCCTGTCCTTCCAAAGCCTCCTGAGACAGGAGAGAACATGGCAGGTTCCTAACAGCACTCGTTACCACTTCTGACCAAGATGTCACATCCTGCTATGCAGCAGGAGCGCTCCCAAATTCCCCGACCGTGTGAGCATACTCTGTCTCAGACCACAGTCTCCTGAGCATGGATTTAGAGATTGCTTCCAGAGACACCGTCGAGGTCAGGAACACAATCCATAGACCTTGCAAAGGTCTCTAACCCTACTTCTCTTTATTTATACAACAAAATAAACAGAAAGCCCCCATGAAAGAATGACATTACGCACGTCAGTGCCCCAGCTTTTTCACTATTTCTGCATGGTTTGAACTTGGACAGAAGTCCTTTTGCAAAACCAGGATCCTACTTACCTCTGGAAAGATGATCGCTTGTTTCTTCTTCCCATCTCTGAATAGGGTGATGCGATACTTCCTTTCGGTAGTCTCATCCTTTCTGTCTGGATACCTGCTGGTCAGGCCCATCAGATGATCACATTTCTCCTTAGTTATGCACCAATCCAGGACATTTCTTCTTGAGAAGAGCCTACTCTTTACTTGACTAGTATTTCCAAGTAGAAGCTTTAACAGGTGTTTACAGTCCTTCCTGTGCTGCTTTTTTCTTTTAATTTCAGAACACTACAAAGGCAAAAATAAGGAGGAATTAACACTTCTACATTCAGAACAGAGCTCATGATTTGACAATAGTTACAGTTAGTAATTTAAAAAAAAAAAAAATTACCAAATCACTTCCCTTAGTTGAACTCTTAATTTATTCCACATGGACCATTGGGTTGTCAACACACCATCCTTCTTTTCGGTCCCCTATCTAGCTTTACATAGCCACATATGGTAACTGACTTTAATATACTTTGACTGTAAACTCTTTGGAGAAGGAATGATATTTGGTTCTGTATTCATGCAGCATCTTCCAGTTCATCCAGCTCCGTGATCAACACACAAAGTGTTATCACCGTGCAAATAACACTACCTGGCGAAGCACTTACTAGGATTGGCAGCAATGGCCAATGGCTCCATAAATTCTCACTTCCAATAACCACAGCTATTCACTACTTCAAATCCCATTTAAGGGGCTTTTGGACAACAGTCTTTCTCCTCCCTCTCCAACAACAATAGGACTGTTAAAAAGGAACATTCTGCTCATTGCTTAAATGTAATGAAATATTTCGTCCACCACACAAGGAGCTAGATCCTAAAGCCTTCCCTGCTTCCTCAGGCAAAACTCCAGCAAGACAATTCAAAATGACGACATTGTTACTGGCATCCTGCTTAATATGCGGGGGGGAGGAGCAGGGTTCACTATGCAGTAGCAGGGATGGGCATAGCTCAACAGTTATTTCCTAAAAATCCCATTTAGAAAATTTCTAAGTGGAAATGCCAGTTCATTGAAATATAGTTCCCTGTCCACTTGCAAATCCCAGTGACAGAAAAAACCACCACCTTCAAATTAATTTGAACATCTCTCTTGCTTGTGGCATTCTATTTTTAGATATAGGATTTGTGTTAGATATTGTATGGCAAGCTCGACTATATTCTCTAGTGTTATTCATACTATTCTTCTTATTCATATTGTATTCCTTATGGAAGCCTTAATCATAAATCCCACTGGTCTAAGTGTTGTGCATACTCAACTCAAAAAGATAGTCCTGCTCCAAAATAGTTTTGGGTTGAAACATGAAACAAGAGAAAAGATTGATACAGACAAACAGATGGGAAAACACGAGCACAATACAAGGCAATACTGGTCAGGTAAACAGGCAAGAGGTCAATGCACCAGGAATCTGATCATTACCAAGTGCTACTTCTTCACTGTTCAGACCACTGGGCACTGGGCTAATTTAATTCAGTTCACTTACTTCTAACAAAGCAATTATTCTCACCACCACCACCATCCCATTTTCCCAACGAGCTTGGAGAAGACTGGCAGATAGAGCAAGAGAAAATAGGAAGGAACAGATTAATATCAAATTTGACAAAGCTCTAGAGCAGCCTTTCCATGGAAACACCCAAGGAGAAACCTGGCTGGTTCTCAGATGCACAAAGATGGGTCTGTGTATGAGGTTATAAGATAGGTTACCTGGTGGCAACCAGGAGGTGGACTTGATGACCCAGGACTAGAGGTGTATGTATAGTGGGGTTTTTTAGTTTTAGGGCCAAAGGAAAAATACATAGAGATATATTTCAGAACACCAAAATGATATGAAGAAAATAAAGGTTATTAAAACCATAATCTATACACACCAAAAAAATGTTTTGATGAAGAAAAGGGGCCACATATAGCTGAAAAGTACTGGTTAATTTTACAAACAGTATGCGTACTTGTATTGAAGATACACAAGTCAAACTCCTATTTCTGCAAATACACACACTCTTTACTTGGTTCTTTGAAAGATTCCTAGTAAGAATAAGCTATCATCTCCTTTTTCATCTCTCAGCAGAGTAATTTAACCTGCCCAGAGCTCTGCACTATTGCAGCCAGGCTGCTTCTGGCCCAGATATTTCTTGCCATACTATGTAAAGAGATTGCTCCTATGCTTAAAGAGAGCATTTCAGGTAAGATGGCACATGCTAAATGTATTCTAAGATTATACTTTCTGTTTAGAAGTTACTCTTTTACATATAACATCTACACTACTTACAAAGTACAAAAGACTGGTGTTGCTCCGTGTTCAAAATGGAGCCTACTCTAGAACCGAGGGCAGGACAGAGAGGAGAGGGGCAGGACCACCACGCTTCCCTGGCAGGCATCCTTTCAAAAGGAACTCAGGCTTGAATGTCTCTGGCACACCAGAAAAGTCACCTGTTCCTGGTGAGACACCTCAAACCTCCCGAAGCGTTTAGCAGACTCCACAAATAAATGAAAATAACAGAATGAACATACCCATAATGTCAGTCAACACTGGCGTTCGTGAAACTATAGAGCAAAATCATGTAGCCCAAATTCACCTCTTGTGTGAAGAAGGAATCTGACCATCTTATCTTTGCCAATGCTTCAAAGCGGTAGAAATTTCAATCCAATATTTAGTTGGGGAAGGAGCTCCAGGTCTTCATGAGCAAAGAAGAGCATGTGAGTGTGGAGGGACTGGAGAGAGATGAAGGAACAGCCAGTGGCTGTCCCTCATAGCTGACTCATTCCCATGGTCACTGTGGGCTGAGCTCCCACAGGGCTCATACTGTGTTTCTCTCTTGTCCCAGCCCAACCCTCTTCGGATGTAGTAGGTATCCAGGATAGAGTGGACTCTGCATCACCACAAATCCTCATGTTTAGATCAATTATCTGCCTAGGTACGATAGTGCAGCTCAGACAGAAGCTTTGGGCTTTTCCTACTTTGACTAGCTCAAGCCCACTTCAGCTAGACATTGACAGGACTTTCTCCGGCAATTAAAAAAATATAAATCCCTCCTTTACCAGTGGTACAACAGCCACCAAATGACAGAGTTGTTCAGAAACACATGTTCCTCACTCCATTTGTCTCTCTAGCCAGTGAATCTCATTGTGATAGGAGAAATAGCAAGTATCCATAGCTGTTTGACCAGGCACAAAATTTCCCTAACGCTGGCACAGGTGACTGTGTTTGGACACATGCCAGCTTAAGGCAGTGTTTTCTTTTTCATAGGCTGTGGCCGTCAGGTCACCCGATGACTCCTTTTTGTCCTCTCGTTTTGTCTTCTCATCACTTCATCTTGCTGGTTTTTGTAAACAGGTTTCTCTTGCTCCATGACAGCACTTTCCACCCTCAGATCTCACAGCATGTTTGGGAACAGGCAGCAGTTGGGGTCCACAGTGATAACCACCGGCTGAAATTTGCATAGCCCTTGAAAAGGCTGTATGTGCTCCAGGGACAAAGGCCCTCATCCAGAACCTATTGAAGTCAAGAGAAAGACTTATAATTGACTTCAGTGGGGTTTACATCTAGCTTGTGAGGATGTGATATCTAAGGCTGTTATCTGTTGCCTTTCATGAGCACTAATTTTACTAATGTGTTTTTCAATGCAGTTCAGCTATTGCTTGGATAATTTCAAATCTGCCAAGTCAGATGGATGTGCTGCACTCCATGGTCCATAAAAATGAAAGGTCAGCTATTAATTGGCTTCAGTTTAAGCTTAGTGACTTCAGAAAAGTCCCTCTCACAGCCACAACATTTAATTTATGGAAAGATATATTTGGATCTATTTATTTCAAGAACAAAATTCTCTGGTTTGCAGCCATTGATTTTACAAAAGAGATAATAAAAACATAATGAGTGCAGAGATGCAAAAGTGGAAATGACACGGAGAAAGTAATAATCATTAAAATATAAACAAGTCTATAAACCAAACCCTCAAGACACTTGCCATGTGCAATGCAACTTTTATACCTCTTACTTCATAATGCATAGCTCTCAAAGAAAATTAATTTAATTCTTTTGCTAACCTTATCCAACCCCAATCAAGTAATAGGTAGCAAGAAAAACAATTATATGCACACACAGTAAGCTTTCATTTAGTTCAAGTGGTGATTCAAGTGTTTTGATAACATAATAAAGACCTGAAACTCATTTTACCAATAGCAACACTGAAATCCCAAAACCTGCTTTTTACGTGAGACTGCTTGACTACTTAAACCCACTTACGTTCCTGAAACAGGGCTTTTGTGGGACACTTATCTGTGCTGACCTCTCTAAATTTCATCAGGTACTTTAGCCGTGATTCAGAAATGAGCAACAAATACAGGAGCAGTCTTGCAGGATGGACAGGGATTATGGCCAAAGGATGCTGCCAGACCAATAGCTGGTAACGATGGAGAGAAGGGCGTCTGGGTCCCAGTCTGAGCTGGCCGAGAGGAAAGGACTGCCCCTCATCAGCCCACTCCCGGTAGGACTGCCCACGGCAGAGGGTTTAGCTATGGCAGCTCATACCGCGAGCCCGACCCTACGTGATGATGTCCCGGAGCGGAGTCCCTGTTGGGATGTCCAACAGGCACCGTGCCATCCGCACGATGCCAGGCAGGAGGCACCTCCCGGGGTGCTGGGGGGGGGGGCGGTGTTTGCCAGGACAGAGGCAAAGGGTTGAAAAGCTCTTTAATCCCTCAGCTCCCTCCCTGAGGTCCCGTCCCGAGCTCCCAGCGGTGTGATTGCTGCTTCGCTGCGGAGGGAAGAACTGAATCACAGAGATATTGAAGTGGGCAGGCTGAAGTTGGAGAGTTTTGGTCCTTACGTCTACCCAGAGAGGTATGGCTTGATTTTCCCTCTCGTGAAGCCTTCCCGCCTCCTGCTGCCTTCAACAGACCTCAGACTGCACACGCACAGATCAGGAAATCACACTGGCTGTTAAGATGTGTGATTACAGATATTTCCATAATCGCAGGTAAACCTGACAGCCTTAAATGGTCTCACTCTCAGGCCCCCCACCTGTAGAACAGAAAACAAGGCACTTCACACACTTTTCCAAGTCTAGGACAGGGCTATTTCTAGAGCCAACTGAGGCCTTAGGCAATGGAAGAACCATCATTAGAAAGTCCGGAAATAAAAGAAGGTACACGCTGCAGAAAATATTATTAAGAGGCTTTCAGAAGCAGGGAAAGCAGCTCTGTACTAATAAATCCCTGAAGGTTTTGCTGCCCTTGAGTTCAGTGACACAGCTGAGATATCTGTAGTCATATAAAGATTGCAATTCTGTAAGCAGCTTTGTTGATTGCCAAAGGCAAGACCTACAAACCGATCATTATCATGATTCATATCAATTAGTTTTTAAAACTGAAGAAAAGCCAAAAGCTTCAGCTCGGTAGGTGGCCTGTTCCAGTAGCTGAGCCACAGAGGGCCACAGAGCAATCCATGTGTCCTCTGACTTCACCGGGGCCCGAAAAGGGATTTAATGTCTTTGAGCCACAGGCAAACCCTGGAGTTCTGGACAGATCCTGAGCTTCGAGCAGCCCTGTGGGTACCAGAGTCTTCAGGCACCCACATTTCTGCAGGAAAGCATCAACTTAATGCAGGTGTGATAACATCATTCTTCCCTCCATCTCCCTCATTTTCAGCTCGGTTAACAAACAAGGCGTTCTCCCATCTTTGGCTGGAAAGCCACGTAGCAGAAGTATTTTCTGGGCAGGTCTTATCCTAGGACAACAGCAGGCAGCAGCCAGCTGTCAGCAGAGCTGGAGCAGCTCGTCCAGCTGCAGCTCGTTGCCTGTGCCCCGGGACGGGAGTCAGGGAGAGGCAGCTGCCAGGTTGGATGAATATTTTGGCAGGCTGAATGCAATCCGCAGGACGAACGTTTCTGCTTGAGCCGGATTCTCGCTTGCCCTCTGCCTCGTGCATGTCCATTCTCCAACAAGGCAAAGGTCTTTTTCCCCAAGTCATCGACTGGCTGCACGTCTCAGGACGATAAACTCCAGTGTGAGTCAAGGTATTTACAAGGCAGGCACAGCAATGCCCAAGGTCCCCTCACGCCACCCCATATATCTGGCTATAAATGACTGCTGAACTTCGAAACTAATTCCCTTTTCCAGATTCTCAGCTTCTGAAGCATTTACAACTTTAAATACTTATCTCTCCCATTACCTCAACTAACTTGTTGATATGTCAAATGAGGAACATGTTGGCAAATTGGCTGCAAATGTTTCTTCTCCTTCCCCTACCATGTCCAAAACATACAGATTACACCATCCTGAACTCACATAAACTCCCAACTGTGTTTATTTCAGAGCTGTAAAGCTGATCTGACTGTTCAAATTGATACAAGGAAATAGAAACAAATCACTTCACAGCCTCCAAGTTGGCTTCTGCTGCCCAAACATCTTTCTTTTTGCCTCAGGCCTCAACAATTCTCCACCAAATGGGTCTAAGCACAAACCATGCAGTTGAATTAGTTCTCACACATGTCTTTTAGGGCTTTTCACACTCAGATTATTTTTTTTCCATTTAATTTCTAAATATCTGCTTTTCTTTAATCATTCACATACTTATCAAGGACCTCGCCAATGTCCATGTAAACCGAATGATGCCTTCTTGAATGGTACTGGGTCAGGCCAAGCAAAAAGCTATCTTACAACTTTTTCCTATAGTATAAGCTATAGTAAGAACTATGTGAATAACTGATTTTTTGTTTTAATGCTTGAACTGAAAAACCAAGAAAAAAATTAGTATTGGATGAGTTTTAAGCTGTTTCATTTTTCTCAAAGGAATGAAAACAAGCACAAAAACACAATAAATGTTTTATTGCAGTATTTTTCTCCTTTGCAAAATTATCACTGAATTTAGCTAAACTAGGGTTTAAAACATCCAGACTGTAACTCTTTGATTTTCCCTCCCTGCATTTGATCTTTTTTTATTTTCTTCTGACAAAGTACTCTGCTAAATATAGCTATTATTGCTAGATGTGGAGTGACCTGAAACTGCTTTTTTAGCAATAAAATGCATATTTCTCTCAAAAATTATTCTTCTACATCCAGAGTGAGAGAGATCTAACCTTTTCCTCTCTTATAGCACAAAACGAAGTGATACATTACTCTTTCATTAATTTGGGGGGCCAAGATGCTCTAAAATCTTTACTAAAATCTCTCTGGTACCTTCTAAGGTAGCTTTGGCTTTATCATCCCTAATAGCAAAAGGGGAAGGGGCAGGCACAAAAACTCACAGCACCCTGCCTAGAAAGCAGTATTTACTTATGATGGGGCATGGGGATTAGCCATGGGATTTTGCTTATACTGTAGCCATGGGAAACATAAACCATGGCTCTGAGATGACACAGCTGATATCAAGGGTGACATTATTTATAGTGTGTTTCTTTCATTGACTGTGTCACCATAGCACTTCAGCTCTTCCTAGAAACATAGGAAATCCCAGAGTAGCCTCGTGGAGAGGTATTTTAGTCCGTAACAAGGACCCCTGGGTGCATCTTGACCCCAAGTCTAACCCCAACTTTGGCTCCAGATGAGGCGTTCCGACCAAGGGATTAAAAGCAAGTGGAAGCAGCCCTCGGCTCTTCTCTTTGCAGCTGGCAAACCTCAGTCAAACTCCTGGCTTTCCAATTCAACTTTTCATGACCCTCCAAACTAATCCCAACCTTTGCACTGGACTCAGTACAACTGGCAAATTTATACCATAAGCCTCGTTATGCATCCTTTAGTCTCATAAACCCTATATAACCCAAGCACTGGCCATTGAGAAGGCACTCAAGGCCACACAAGCCTAAGAGTACAGCATTTAAATAAGCTGACGCTAGTTAGATGTTTCCTCTGCATAACTGGAAGCCTTCATTGAAACAAAATGTTGCATTTTGAGCATTACAATAGAACCTAGCGCTAAACCTAACCTTGGCGATAGATAAGGCATATTTCTCTGAGTGAAAATTTAACTGCGAATAAAACAAGCTGATGCAAACTCTGTATTTTCCTTCACTAACATGCCAAAGTTCAGCTGTAAGCTTGGATCTGCAATGCATCTTTCAAGTCCTGTAAAAGTAACTTGAGCAATAATATAGGGAATGAGAAAGCCATAAAGCACCACAAGAAACTTGAGCTTAAGGTATTCAAATAAAGTGATATCAATGTTCTTCATCACCGAACTTGCAAATTTGAAAATAACTGTAGCTCTGTAGTCACCTGTTTCATAGAGGCTATCCCTAGTCTAAGCCCAGCCTGCGCCAGGAATATGTATTGAGCAAAAATTCAGAATAATGCAACTAAATCAACTGAGAGAAACACACAGCTTTCCTCCACAGCATCAACAAAATTCAACCCTAACCATCATTCTGCAGCAATTCTTTTCATGATTATAACCCCACCTGAACACTAGCTTCTTATGTGCTCATACTGCTAACCAAAAATTAGGAATACAGCTTTTTTTTAAAAAAAAGGTACAAATCGTGAACATCAATATTTTTTAAATTTAAAAAAAAAGGTAACAAATAAATTTAAATTTTAAATTCCTTAGACCTGTCCCTGTGTTCTTCCAAATCACTTCTGTACCTGTAATTACCTTTAAACCTCAGGCAATGCACACTGCTCAGCCTGAAGGTGAGCCCCAAACTGGCTCACTCACCAAGCTGTGAGAGTGAACCCAGTGTTATTCACACACACAGGGGGAAATTGGGGATACATCACACAGAGACACCAATATCACACTTCCACCTCTTTGCACTTGAATAACTAAGTGTGAATTGCAGAAACTGGCTATGACTTTGGCTCTGCTTCCCTGTTTCACAGACCCGAACTCTAAACTCACTCCCGCTCCCTCCATCCCTTTCCTCTGGATGAGTTGAACATTGACCTAATCCTGGCTCTCCAATCTTTCTTCTCTGGAAGCCCAGTCTGGACATATCCCCAACCCTCGGCTAGGCTATTTACAGTACTCACACTTGCAAATGAAATGCAGAAGGAGGCCTGGCAAAATACTCTTCCTTTTTTCTCTTCCTTCCTTTTCCTAACAAGCATCAATGTTTCAGCTAAAACATATTGTGGCACAGACCTTAGTCTCATTTATCCCCTGTACCATGGGCACCAACACCACTCCTAATGTTAGGTAGGCATCCACTGGCCCCAGCTCCCACCACAGCCAAGAGAAACTGGTAAAAAATGCCCTCTGCATGAAAAATAAATCAATAAACTGGGACCTACTGTGTTGAATTTCATAAATCTTAACCTTGACCCTATTTCTAAGTCCATAACTCAGCCAGTCTCCAGAAAACAAAAGGCAGATTCTGGTATTAGTTGAAGTCCTTGACCAGGGGCATTTTGGGAACCAAGAGATAATATCACCTGCATCCGTGGGGAAGGCTGAACCTCAGACAACACTTGACACAACGCAAGGCAGCCTCAGCATGAGCCAGCAATGTCCCCGTTGCCCACCCAATGCACAGGGCATGCTTATATCATGGTGCCCAGAGCGGGTCACCTGGGAAAGGTCCTTTACCCAAGACCCTGAATAAGACAGACCCTTAGGTATCATCTATCCAGGTCTAGGCAGTGCAGGAAGGTGCAAACAACCGAGAAACTGGGCTGGGATGCAGCCATCAGAGAAATGGAGGTGTAAGTTCTAAGAAAGGAAACAAGTCCCAACGTGAACAGAGCCACCACCGCTCCAACCTGCGTTAGAGCAAGCTTGGTGGTGCTCACCGAAGCTACAGGAGGTCTGCTGAGCTGTGCAACGCAGCCTCCAGCGTCAACATGTCCTGGGGATCCCCCCCAAAATGAATCCTGCCCAAACCATAAGCATGCCAGGAGAATGCCCAATTGCACACTTCTACTTTCGCCTTTCAGTATTAGGGATGGGAGATTATCCCAGTACCTTGCAGTGGCTTTTAGAAAAGGTCCTCACAAAATATCTTCTGACCTGCCCAGGGAACAATTTCCCTGGCGTTTCTGCTGGGAGAGCAAAAATTTCCTTTGCCTCCCTGCACAAACTTCCTATTTAATAGCTTTGCCACAGCAGTCAGAGTTCCTGGACCATGTGCCCCCACTCATATTAGAATTAGGATTAAACTAATTTGTGCATGTCATCTGACCCTCTTAGTCCTCAAATTTAATTTAAAAACTTTTTGAATTTCTGATAAGTAATACCGTCTTCTAATTAGAAACATTATTTAATCAAGTTTCACGTTCTTTCAACCTTATTAGATTCCTGTCACAACTCTGTGTATGATTTGAGCATCCTGCTTGAACACAAACATATTGGCCACCAAAATATGCCAGAGATGTCTTCTGATGGCAGGAGGTATTTGATGTTTCAGTTATATGATATTACAGTTCTTACGGCACAGTAACAAAGCACCAGAGGGGAAAAATGTAGCCACAAACCCAAGAAATTCACAGAAACGTGGAAATCTCAGGAGAGAGCGATTTTTCTCCTGAAAATCTTTAGTGCTACTCAGCTTCTAATGTTCTAGTTTTCCATTTTGAAACCACACTTCGTTTCATCTGTAACTTGATATTGCAGACATATGATATTGCATTTTTTAAAGATTAAAGCAAAACTAAGTATTTAGAAAGATCCACATTTAAAAAATAATAGCCGTTTCAAACTTTTCTTGTTAGAGATTTTTGCAAAGGAGGAGGGTTTTTCTGCCCACCCTTTCGATACCCTCCACAAAACAGCACTCCAGTCCTTCCCGAAGCTCCCAGGCTGTAGACACAGGCCTCGTGATGCAGATGTGACATCCAGATGTAGTCACGGGCGGAAGGCGGTGCAGACCTGCCCTGGGACGCGCACCGGTTCGGTAGCATGCACCAACCTCGCTCGCTCCCGCCGTAAACGAGCCCCGACTCGCAACCAGTGCCGGGAACAGCTTTTATGTACAACAGCACAAATCCAGAGCAGCCCCGCTGAGGTTGATGGATACGACCCTTCTCTCACTTAGATTAGTGTTATTCTATTAACTACAGCGGAATAAAAGCTGAGACGAAAACCAGACTCCATCAAGTAAATTCTGGGCTTGAGCCGCTGCAAGAAAAGGAAGCCCGGGACGTGGAGCAGGGTCTGCCAGGAGTCTCAGCAGCTGCAGAGTTGTTATCTGCAGCCCTCCCTCCTCTCTGCTTCTTCCATCTTAGGGTCTGACGAAAAGGTCATTAACATCAGGGGGAATCCCTCTTTTGCATTTCCAAAAGGCGCAAGTGCCATTCACCTGGCACACAAGCAGCGAGATTGCTACGTGGGTGCGGATACAGAACGCCCGTGTCCCGCAACGTGCCCTACTTTTTCGTTTTATTCTAGTCAGTAAGTCCCAGTGCTGTCGGAAACCTGGGAAATTTGGCCTGTCGTCTATAATCTTTGAAATGCAAACTTCAGGCTCATGCAGAACAGAGAGCAGAAGCGCTGTCTGTATTTTCAGGTGAGCAAAGCTGAAGACTTCAAAGGTTCAGTATTAGTCTGTGAAGCTTCTTAAAGATTGTCACCTGAGTTTCTCAAAAGCTGGCTAAAAATGCATCCGTACATCCAGATAAACGTGTTCTTTGATCTGAGTGATAAAAACAACTGGTTTTTTACATGTAAACTCCTTTTTTGTAAATGTTTATGAACTGTGGGAAATTATGTCTCTGCCAGAATTTAAAATAAAGTGATTCAATGGGTTTGCTTTACATTTACCGTTCATTATGCTCACTAACATTGCAGGAATCCCAATGGAGTTTGCAAGGAAGGTTCACAGTGTTGTAGTTACCAGGGAAACACACGATAAATTGTTGCTATCTAAAAAAGAAAATCCCCATTAACTTTCTATTAAAGAGCAAGCGATGTGAACTATATGGAGAAATGCCTTTACGGTTACCCTATTAAAATGCTGTATGTTTTGTTTCAAGATTTAACCAAACATTGGCCAAGCTCTGACATTTTTATTCATTGAGAACAGCACCTAGCACTTTACAGTCTGTGGTTTACCACGCATTGTTAAAGACAGTCCAATATTCAGCTGGGTTAGCCCAGGAATAGCAGACACCGTGTGATTGTTACTGCAGCTAAAACCTTTACGGGCAAAGCTTTGTTAAGCTAAGCTAGCAAAACTGGCAATGTATTTCACACCAAAATGAAGGGGTTTTGCCAAACCCCCATGGCTTGTACAGGGTATCCAATCCCAGAAGAAGAGTTTGCAGGTTGAGCAACCAAATAGCTCTGCATAGCATAGATAAAGTTTCTCAGTGTACGTCTACATTAGTTTTTTGGACTCGGAGCATGGAGACAGGGATGCTCCAACCCTACCTCGGTGCTCCAGGGAGCAAGACAACCACATGGCATCACCTAAGCAGCCACATGGAGAAACTAGAAAAATGCCTTGTTCAAAGCCCTCTTTGACATCTTGCAGATCAGGTGGGCAGTTTCAGGAGTAATCATCACCCTCAACCACCACCTCTCAGAAGGCGTTGATGTCCCCGCTGTCTTTTGGTCAGTCCCTAGCCTTTGGGACTGACCACAAGAGCTACTCCAACCTTACTGCAACACAAATACACTGCCTAAAAGCATCTTCAGCAGAAGATAAATTAAATTCTTCCACACTAAAATGTCCTAAAAGCACGTTTCCTTCCCTGTCCTCTCTTTCACACCCATCAGTTATGGTATCTCAGTCAGGCAGAAGGTAACTTCCAGCAAAGAACAGTAATTTCTCTAGCTGCTCCAACCTGATTCACATTTGACTGCCCATGTCTGTCACACTCAAGCCTTACAGTGTAAGTCTCTGAATCAATATAGTGAGTAAAAAGGATTATTCCCATTTAAGAGGTCACCTCTGAATTTATGAGAGACGTTCAGTACCTGACTTCCCCAAGTTTCCACTGTGAATTAACAAGAAAGCAGAGATATTGTCTGGTTCCTTGGTGTATTATTCCCACCTTGCTACTCTCTGGATTATAGGAAGCACTAATTTCATTGGAGCCCATGTTAGGACATCTAAGCTTTGTACCACAGGACAGCATCTTTAGAAATATTTATGGCAAATGGAGGCAGCGGTATGGGTCAGGTGAATGTAGAAATTGATTTTTTCTTCCTGATGAGACACAGCAGTGACTGGCTCTGAAACTGAAGACATGCAGCTCACGGTCAATATGAAGGAGAAAGACAGAGGGTCATGTCAAACTGAAAGTGGGGAAGATGGCTGGAATGACTGTCAAGACCAGAAGGACAGATGCTGTGCTAAAGGAGAAGTAATATGATAAGAGATTAGGTGAAAGTTATAGCTTCTTGGATGGATAAGAAAATCAGGTTTCAAAAGACATCACACACAGAAAGAATCTTCAAGATTTTGACACAGCCTGGACGTGAGGCTCTAGACTGAACTGAAAGGGCAGCGAGAGCTGCAGGGGGGTCGGGGTGATGGCAGGGAGAAACGGGAAAGAAGGTGGGAAAGGGAAGATGCAGTGAGCCCAGGAGCACTACTGGCAGGGCTTTATCCTTGGAACAGCCGTGCACCCTTTCCTGCTCCAGGACAGGCAGGGTGACCATCTGAAAAGGGCTCACACCTCTCCTGTCCCTTCTCTTGTAAGAAAAGGCTGGTCCTGCTGATGGTCACATCTCTAAGGCCATAACACTCTAGGGGACGGAGGGAAGTTGGGTTCTCTCTGAAGGCAGGGCACAGGTCCCACCGCCCTTCTCAGCTCCCAGGTCACCTCGCCGGTGCCTCCGAACACCCAATGACCAGTGGATTGTAACAGAGATGAGGCACTACCTCAGTTAGATGTTTGACATCGTGCAGCTTCACACCGTGGATTTAGCCTTAGCTTTATAATCAGTGTCACCAAGATGCAAAATGATGGAATGGAGGTCTTATTTTAGTCAGCTGGACTAAAAAGTTGACCTGTTTTCTTTTTCCTCTCCTTATTTTTACTTTTACTGGTCTATTTCTTAAATCCATTCCTAAAACAAGCAAGCCTTTTTTGTTTCCATTTGCAAAGGACTTTTTTAAAGAGAGAAAAAGACAGACAAACACACACAGATACACAAAGCCAAAAAGAAACAGAGAATCCAAGTGGAGAGGTATGTGTTATTGGACGAGTGTTTAATTTATGGAATTTGGCTGGTAGAACAAGAGTTTGAATTGTACTTCAATAAGTGGAGCTCTTAGAATAAATGTGGCTTGTAAAGTTGTTTTACAGTCTGCTTTGCTGAGCAGCCAGCACCTCATGGAAACCTTTGAAAAACATTCTGTTTAGAAGCGATGGTTTTTATATTTCATATTTTCTCTATTTGTTTTCCCCTCTGGTTTTATAACTGAAACCATATGCAGAAAAACAGGATTTTTGTGTCTTAAAATATCTACCTGGTCTGACTACTTTTATTATTAAAAAAACTGTTAGCATTTTGAAAATTCTTCATCTATTAGGCACTTGGTTCAAACATTAACATGTCCTTGTTTGATACCCCAGTCAGCCACAGATTTCCTGAATGACCTTGGGATAGTCACTTAGCTGAGATTCATCACCCCTCTCCCTAAATATATGCAGCGCAGCTGTGTGTATCTGAGCTGTCTGTCTTTCCCATTATAGACAGCAAATGCAACAGAGTTTAGGACATGATTCATCTGTGTAGGATGGGAGGAGATGAATCATGCTCTAGATCCATATATTGACCAGCTCTTCACTGGAAGTCAAGGCAAGCTCCTCAGATACAGACACTCGCACTGGAGATGCCCACAGTCAACCTCATGAGCTCCATCTTAGCCTCTCTGTGCCACTAAAGGGACAAGACAGACCCCTCTGGAAGGAAATCCATCTCATCCCAAGGATGATGTCTGACACACCTGGGTGAACAGCCCAGAGATGATACCGATCAGTCTATGTTGACCATAGAGTGTGCCAAAACTATAAGCCTTTAAATGGCTACAGGGAGTCAAGAGAAGCCCCTCTCTGCAGACATCATTCAGGAGATCCATGATAAGGAAGTCAAACCCTCCTTCTCCACAGTTACATACACACATGTACATACATACATATGTACAATCCATATACAAATGGTATCAGTGCAACTTCTACCCAAGAGAGTAGGACAATCCATTAAATAAACTATATCCCTCCATTTGGCAGATTGGGAGATACTGCTGCAACAGAGAGAAAAGAAGAAGTAGTGAAGAAATGTATTGCCTTGGAGCAAAGCAAAGTATTGCATTACATACTACACAGACTGGGAAAGGAAGACACGGAAAGACTCCAAGACCAGATCGTAAAAGCCAAGTGCCTAAATAAGGACATAAGAGTCATATTTAGCCCCATAAGTTAAACTATCCTGATTAGTAACTATTGCATGGTAATCATGTTTGTACAGATATGACAGAGCTGCTCTGGAACGTGCCTTCATTTAACGCCTGTGACAGGAAACAAGTTTACTTGAGAATATTTTTCCTTTTGGGTGGACTTTTTTTTTTTTTTTTCCACTTTAAATGTCTGTGGCTAAGTGTTTCATACCTAGTCTCTGCAATTGTGTCACATTCAACCTCAGTGACTGTTCTGAAATGCCTTGCTTTGTTCATTTGTTTCCGATGTCACAGGTTGCTCCCTGGTAGAGCTTTGCTTGGTAAAGTCATTACGACTCAGCCAAGCATTCTGTCACCATCCCAAAGTTTTGCCCTCTAGCTGTGCACTGTATTTATTTTCTATTCCTTTATGGTTTCTTATGAGAGCAATGTGCTTTTACAAACTGTTTCTTTCAAAGGCCCTTGTGAGGCCATGTCCCTTGAAGTCAACGCTTTTCTGATCGCCTTTATGCTTTCAGCATGGAGGAGGAAAGAGCAATTGCCCAGGCTTGGCTTCAGGTATCTTAGCAGAAGGCTAAGCTCCCGACACAAACAGCAGCCCCGTAGAAAAGTTGTCTCCAGTGTTACACATCACCCATCGCCCTGGTCATACACCATCACGCTGTCCACAGCCCACTTGTGTTTGTTTTTTTCACGGGGCCACCAGATCACTGCAGGCTGTGTGAGGGTGCTACACTGTGAACATTTTCTAGAGCAGCACAAGGCAAAGAGAAACACAGTGCTTACTCTGAGAGGCTTAAAAATGCAAGGCTATCAGCATCCTGCACCTCAAAAGCATGCTGCAGCAGCTCTCTGTTCGGGAATGAGGAGGCACGGGTAGGTCTAGAGATAAGCCCTAATACTGGGCATTACCCCAAAGTCTGATAAATGTTCATAAAAAGCAGGACAGCTCATTACCACACTGATGAATCAGTGTTTGCTGACAAAAGGCTCTTTTCTCAAGGAATTCCCCATCAGCCCTAGGTATGCCATAAGTGATTCAGGCTCTCATTAGCCCTAATTAGCTAATTGTTCAAACGATTTCTCTATTATGCATGGAGCCCGTATCACTGAGCACAAGCCTATCGACTGACAGGTGCTCACTGCAAAGAAACATTTTTTTCCAGGGTGATGCTCCTGCAAGGATCACTGTGCCCATCACAGCCCTCCGGGATCTTCTCTAGCTGCTGCAACCCCTTGGGCCACTCTGCTCAAAGCCCCACAGTTCACTGCTGCAGAAGTGTAGAGGATTTCACCATCCCCACATCTCTGTTTTGCACTACTCCTTCCCTCCCCAAATTGGTAATTTTTCAGCCATCTCTTCCAGTCGTGTCCCAGGTTGCCCTTCCTTCTGAGGTGGGTGAGTGTGCTCCCTTCCAAGCAGATTTAGTTCCCTTCTGATCCATAGGGAGACAGTGAGCAGGAATCATAGGAAGAGACTGTAATTTTTCTTAGTCCCAGAGCTTTGATGCCTTTCTTCATGCAGATTACAGGCCTGTTACAGATGGCTCAGTGATTTAAAGCACTAGCCTGGGACTCCAGATCCTGCTTCCATAAACTTCGAGGTTGACCTTGGCAAAATCTCTTAGGCTGGAATTTCTCTCGCCTGAAAATAGCCCTTTAAAAGCTCAGCAACCAGGCTCCCTCTGCAGCCAGTGGAAAGGGAGAGACAGACACCTTTTTTTTTTTTTCACATCTCAGATAGGCGTGTAAGAAAAGGGACATCAGTCACTCTCGGGAGATACTAGCCTCTCTCTCTATTGACTGCAAAGGGCTCTCATATGACCACTTTGCACTTAAACCCTAATGGTTAAATTATGTGAGCACGGACAAGAATTTTAAAAATATACAGGTCCCATGTCTCAATTTCAGAGGGAACTAAGCAGTGCAGTCTTGTAAATGCAGGCTTTAGAAGCTCTGCAGTGATGCTTCTGCTTTGTAAAACCCCACAGTAATTTTTCCAGGTGAGGTTTAAAATGAGCGTGTGATTTTTCAGGTGCTATGAAGACATAGACACAACCACTCAGCATTTATTCTCCCTGCTGGTAACAGCTGCACTCGCTTGCTGGTGGTGGATATTGTTGACAGCAAAGGGGACACTAACCTTTCTTTACTGATCCGTCCCCAAGACTTCAAGATCCTAAGAGATGCTCCCGTCTCCTTTATGTGGATTCACTGCAGCTGTCTGAGCCCACCTCAATCTTTTGAAACTCTGGAGAAGTTTTCTGGAAGGAATATGAGCAAATAAACAAAATAGGCAATGTTGAATATCTCTGATATCAGCCACTCCTGCTAACTATGAACATTAAGCTCTGGTGGGAAAGAAACCTCTATGACAGACAGGTACTAGCCTGGCACTACTCTGGAGTCTCTTCTCTGCTTGTGCTGTTGACCTCAGACCCTGTGTCCCTCCCAAAAAACATTGGGTGTTTGACTGGAGCACCCAGGTTGAGCTGTTAATGGGAAGAATGGGAACTTTCAGAGGCAGTTCTGAGCTGAAATAGGTTGACTTCCATCTGAAGGTGTTCAAAGCTACACTGACTATCAGGAAGCCCAGGGCAACGACGCATCTTACACAGCCTAGTGCTTATGGGATGTATTCAGGCACAAATACCTGGTTTTCCAGTAAGACCTGGCCTCTTCCTACCTCAGAGGGATGCAAATTCCCTCAGCCTAGAAGACACATAGGAGGAGAAAGGGGACTCCTGCTCAGCATTCCCTACACCAGTGTCGTCCTGGCTGGCCACAAAGAACTAGCCAAAAACAACAGTCACCAAGGCTGCCTTAAGTTGAAACCAGGGATTGGACCCAGCTTCTGGCCAGAATCATATTACCATTAGCAAAAAAAGAAGAGGTACGATAAACCCACACCCTCCTCCTTCTTTTGCTCCTTGCTTGTTCCTGCAATGAGTGTAGCTGGGCAGAACCTGGGAACCTCCTCTCTTACAACCCCAGCAGCAAGGTTTCGAGGGTGTCTATTCATTGCACAAGCATATTTGCTGCTTTAGACCACTCAATATCTCTTATAATCCTCCTCCCCCGCTTAGGATCAAGCAAACTGAGGGATGCTTAGGTTTAGTTTTTACAGCAACACTTAACAACATTGCTTGCCAGTACACCCAGCCCCAGACTGATGTTGGTGCCTGAAGGTCATCACAAAGACTCATAGAATCATTCATCACCAAGACTCTTAGAATCATTGAATCGTTTAGGTTGGAAAAGACCTTTCAGATCATCAAGTTTAACCATCAATTCAACACAACCGTGCCCTCTAAACCACTAGCCATGTCCTGAAGTGCCACGTCTACATGTTTTTTGAACACCTCTAGGGATGGTGACTCCACCGCTTCCCTGGGCAGCCTGTTCCAATGCCTGACAACCCTTTCAGCAAATAATTTTTTTCCTAATATCCAATCTAAACCTCCCCTGGCGCAACCTGAGGCCATTTTCTCTCATCCTATCACTAGTTACTCGATAGGAGAGACCGGTACCCACCTCTCTACAACCTCCTTGCTGCCGTAGGGACGAGCTGCCGGCAGAGAGAGCCAAAGCACTAAACAACAGGCTCTGCACGATGCATTTGCAGGGCTGCACTTAGCATTGTGCTGCCAGGGGTGAAGGAAAAAAAACCCCATCTTTTGATGTTCAAGGACCCTTTTCTCAGGGCATTCTGAGCCACAGATATTTTTGCTAGTCAGTGTTTGTGCCTGCAAAACAGCCTTCCCTCCAGCCAGGCATCCCTTTCCAGCCTGTCCTGCTGCTGCTAAAGGCTTTAATACTAATAACCAGCCTCTTTGAGCTACCAAAAAACAGGCTCCCACCAGAAGGTGGTGCCCATATTCCATGAAACAGGGGGCAAGCACGTCACAACACAGTCCACTTTTGGTCAACACCTAGAAACCCAGCCACAGGTCTCCAAAAATCCCTAGAGCAAAACCACACACCAGCCGATGCCAGACTCCCTCAGAAAGCAGGGTGGCATTTTCGCAGATGTAACCTGCAGTGTGTCTCACTAGTGTGCAATGCAGTGTATATTCTCTTAAGGGTTTATATCTTAATGGACTTTTTAATGAACAGAGCCCTGCAACTGTAATTGCTAGGTGAATAAACCCATACTCCTGCTGGATATTCACCTGCTAACTAAAAAGCACACAGCCCTGAGCCAAGGTGCTTACCTTTGTCTAAAGCCCCATGTGGATGCTGATTTCTGTGCAGCACTTTGATGCTACCCCAGTTTGCTCTTGGTCTATCAAAGGCAGATGTGGAATGAGGAGCATGGAAAGGCCATAGATTTGCTGGGATATACGAAGGCATCAGCTCAGAACATCAAAAGGGATCCAGACTCCAGCCTCTCCTCTAGTATTTTTGTGTCTCCTGCTGTCTGCTACTCTACTGGCAATTTGCACTGCTTCCCTCCAGCTCGCTGCTAGCCAGGCATCAGCAGGCTCCCTCCTCGTTAGCCGCAACAGCAGCTCTACTTGGCCAAGCAGCACTGCTCAGCATGCAGGTACTTGGCAAATGTTATGTCCCCTGTCCCACCAGCAGCTCGTCACACGCTGCAGCAGGAGCTGGAGTGAGGGTGGGATGATGCAGGGCACTTATGCCACATCCCTCTTTGCCCCTGCAGCTCTGTGCCACAGCTCCATGACAGCAGTGGGTCATTGCCTGGTCCTCATCCCCAAGAGGAGAAACCACTGCCCTGGGCAGCAGCGCACATCACTCTCAGCAGTGGTTCAGGCAGGTCCCTTCTCCATGAAACATTCCATCTTTGAAAAAGGATATCTCCACGGGGCTTTAAAGTACAGCAGAAAGTTGCCAGGGCACAACCCAAAAGGTTTTCTAACACGAGGGCTTTGTGATTTACAGTTAACGCTTCTCACCACCCAGAAGAGATGGAGCTTGGAGAGATCGTTGTGGCTGAACGTCCCGGCGAGAGGCAGTTGTATGAGGAGCAGAAGCCAAGAGCCCAGGACCTGCTGGGGAGAAGTGGAAATGGCATCCACCAAGTTTTCGAGTATCTCACAGGAGAAATGAAAGAATATGGAGAGTGGATGAAAAGTGAGCAGAGGGATGTGTTCGGGGCTGTCTGGGTAGGAAGAGCAAGCTGGGAACATCTGTATTGCCAACACTACTTCCAGTGCTGGGGCACGAGATGAGGGGCCATTTCACCCCTGAGGCAGAGCAGAGGTGGCATGGCCCAAGCTCATTGCAAACTTCTGGTCTTTTAACCCAAATCGTTTTACCCTCAGGAAGGGGGATCTCACTGCATCCTCTTGCCATCACCATGGCTGCAGGCATAATTCAGCACAGGCAAAACACATCTTTTACACTTAATCAGTTATGTGTCATTAGCATCACATTCCTTATAGCGATGCCCATAATCACACATCAGGGCTGGGGATTTAGTCTTGTTTGTAAGTGCTTTAGATTAGCGACTGTCTCCTCATCCACGTGTGGGCTGACGATGGGGACTTGACTCTTGATTGTGTGGGCAAAGGCTCTTGTATTACCAGCCTTGGGGGAGCGATAAGCACTGTGGCTGTTATGTTGCTATAAAATACAAAGCAAGTACTGATCTCAAAGGTTTACTGTCCAGGCAGGAACAGTACACAAGCAGATGGTCCATGTTACCCAGAATTATTAGGGATCTGGGGCTTTGAAAGGCTTTGTAAGATTGTGGGTCCTCTGTCAAGGCTAGGTTCATTAGCAGTACAACTCCAGCAACAGGAGAGAAATAAGATACAGCCGTGTACAGCCAGGCTGTGCAGTGGCTATCGTTGGTGGAGAACATGGGCTGAGGTGTCTCCAGCCAGGGAGATCAGCAGGCTGGCAGTGTGGTCCCCAGCTTCAGGGGATCACTTCCTCCTGC
Source organism: Aviceda cuculoides (assembly GCA_035590195.1). Classification (NCBI taxonomy): domain Eukaryota; kingdom Metazoa; phylum Chordata; class Aves; order Accipitriformes; family Accipitridae; genus Aviceda; species Aviceda cuculoides. Next base: position 78,356,551 of record JAVJGG010000074.1, read on the forward strand.
TTTCCCTTTACTCTAGTGGTCCATGTTTGGTAGACAGCTTTTCTTATTCAATGTCCTGAAAAGCTTTGGCTGCTCCCTACTGGTAATATTTGAATACTTACAGTTAATACTTGCGTCTAAAGCCAAGAGCATTGCTGATATATTTCATAGCTCGACACCAAATATTGGTAATAATTATTCCAGAAAAGCCTGACTATTTTTCTCTAAGGAACTCATTCCTCCCTGGTTGTAACTGCCTGGCTCCCCAACAATTCACAGCCTGAGGAATGCTCGTGAAGCCATCCCTCAACTTGCACTCCAGCCTCTTGGGGGGGCTCTCCCAGGGATGCTGAAGAGATGCAGAGTGGTACTTGGCCCCTCAGAGATCCTCTATTTAAGCTACTCTCATCAGAAAGCAAAACCTGAGCCTTGACTGTAAATACAACACAGGGAGGGAGTGGGCGAGAGGGGAGTTTTTAGGAATATGTCACTGCTCAGATTCAAAAAGCAGTCTGGCACTTTATGCTGTGTCTAATTAACAATCTAAACTAATTGAATAGATTTTAAATATTTAAGAAGACAAAAGCTGCATATACATATTGCACATACATATTGTACATGTAAGCAGCCCCTCTTTCTCATTTATTCTCCTTGCATCATGTTGAACAATGCACAGCAGTACAGAAACAGTTACACCTTTCCCAGAAACCTGGCAGAAAAAGACCTGAAGTCAATTTGCAGCAGAAGAGCCAGCAGCAAAAAGTTATTGCAGTGCTACAAGACCCTCCTCTGCCCATGGAGATCACTAGGAGCACTGTACACAGATGCCCTCAGAGAGGCTGCCCTCAGCCCCACTCACATCCCACCTCCCCCCTGCACCCACCTGAGGTACCTGAACTTGGTGCCCATTTGCTCTGTCCAAGTTCAGTTGTCTTCTCTAAAGAGCAATGGCTCTTCATCCTTTGGAAATGCCTCTTTCCAAGCTATGTCCAAGCTATAATAACTATTATCTTAATTTAGGTTCTTCAGTTCCCAAAGTACTTTAGAAACCTTTGACAGTTTGACCCCATCTCCTATATACAGTATACCTCCATGTTCTGGGTCCCTAAAACAGCAAAAGTTTTTCCTTTTCATATTTCCCTATCCACATACAAACTAAATTCAGCCTTTGCCTAAGTTCCTCTCTGCATCTGAATAATATACCAAAAAGGGACTATCTTCTCATTAAATTTATAGCAGAATCTTAAGCAATCTACCATGCAAGAAAGATTGTTCTTTGACCACCATAAATAAACCACTTTTTTATGAATCCCTCCATGAACTTTATAGCAGTGCCCAGTCCATCCCTATTAGCTTTTCAAGTGCCAGATGCAAAATATGCACAGACAGCAACAAATCAGAGACTGGGTTTTACAGTCCCATCGATACATCACCTCAGTTCTGTGGCCAGAAAGCGACTTGTAGAGATGAGGGTGCTTTGCTGAAATGATGCCTTATTGCCAGTGTTGTTATTTGGTCTCCCCCAGATAAGCCCCTAATGGTTCAGCTGGTGGACTGGATCTTGCGAGGCACCTCTCAGGTGATGTTTGTCAACAACCCTCTCAGCGGGCTCATTATTTTAGTGGGGCTTTCCATCCAAAGCCCCTGGTTCCTGCTCACGGGCTGTACTGGAACGACCGTGTCGACATTAACTGCGCTGGCCCTCAGTCAGGACAGGTAGGTGGTACCTCGCGTTCCAGCATTTAATAAAAATTGATTGTTATGATATCGGGAATCCTCTGATGGGTCATAGCCCCACATTTGAGTGCATTAGAGACAGCAGATTGGCTTTCCTTATGGATGGTTTGGAAGCAGTTAGGTGAGGACAGAGCTGTGGTCAAGAAAGAGCTGGCCTGTCCTCATAGTTGGCTGTCTTTCTGAGAGCGGACTGTCCTCTTGGATAGCCACTGTCACAACCACGCAGGTCCTTTGGGTCACAAGGAGCCCCCCAGATCATCATCATCTGACAATCTCCAAACTCTCCCCTTCTGCACACCAGTGCAACGCAATACGGCAGCAACCTCACCGCTTTCTCATTCCCCGCCCCCTACATTCCCTTGACCAGGAGCAGGACACTTATAAATTGAATTTCAGTGGGTCACTGTGACAGGCCACCTTCAGCACAGCTTGTTACCTTGCAAACATTTCTTTCCATCACAGATCAGCCATTGCAGCTGGGCTGCACGGCTATAACGGGATCTTGGTGGGACTCCTTATGGCCGTCTTCTCTGACAAAGGGGATTACTTCTGGTGGCTTCTTCCTCCTGTGGCAGTTATATCAATGGCCTGGTAAGTGCCACTTCTCCTTCTAGGGACAGTTCTCAGAGAATGAGGAGTCCTGCTACATACAGCTTAAAACACATTGGAAGTCCCCTCTGCCCAGTCCCCTACACCAGCAGCTCCAGCCGCGGTGGCACTGGGAAGAGATATTCATTGATGCACAGAGCTTGCGAGGCACGTTGGTAGGAGGTTGAGTGCGCAAGCACTGATTATAGCACACAGGCAAAGCAGCAGCCCCGATTCAATGCTCTGCAAATGGCCCTCACCAGCAGGACACATTCAGGGTGGGTGTCATCGTGCCCAACGCCGCAACGGTTCTTCCTCATCCAGGCGCTGAACTGACCCGGTGCTCTCCCTCGGGCTGAATTCAATATTCCCCTTCTCAGATATGCAACCAGTCGTGAGCAAAATTAATTCCTCCAAGTATCTCCGAATGCCAGACAACGTCCTTTCAGGATTAAATTTACCATTTCTAAATATGGACCCTAACAGCACTGCAGAATCTATTTAACAGCCTTAACTGAAATTAATTCAAGAGTCACATTTTAATCACTGTTAGTGATAAGATGCAAGTCATTATTGCATTTCACTGCTTTTAAGATCAGATCTTTTTCATATTTTATTTCTTTAGTCACTCTCAGCAAAGGTCATTTTGCAACAACCTCTCAAAACCCAGGACATGTTGCAAGAATGTTTAGTTTGTCTTGTCTGCCAGAATTCCTTGGGGCTTTTTGTTCAAACTTTTCTTCATTCTTTTAGTTCACAAGACTCAAGGGTAGAGCTGAAAGATTTTTACATTAGACAGTTCAGTGATTTTTTCAACTGATACTTTGAATTTCAGCTTTAGAAGTCAGCATTTCTTTAATTGTTTCCTTTTTTTCTGACAAGATATATAACTGGCAGAAGCTTTGTATTTCAGCACAGAAATTAGGACACCGTTTTCACTGAAGTGCTGATTTTTTTTTTTTTTTTTCCTACAGCTACAAGCAAGGAAATCTGTAAACTGCTCTGGGAACCAAATTTGTCATAAAAGAATAGGCTTCATCTGAGATTATACAGGGAAAACAAAGCATTTTTTTCACTGATAGTATCTACACAATAGGACACAAGATGTTGCTTTTGAAATGTCACATAGTTTGGGTGGGGTTTCTTTATTAGAACCAGCTTAATGACCTTCTAGGACTCAAATGCAGCTTCTTGAAAAATTCAGGTCTTTAAACTGAATTTTTGTAAACTGTGTGATGTCCACTGCTACTTGGAGGTTGATCATAAGAGCTATTCAACTCACTTATATCAGAAAAGCTCAGCTGGAAGCAGCAGAACACAGGCCATTTCCATCAAGGACAGGACCTGGCCATTCACTCTCTTCCACAAGCTTTGTGGGCCTCATAAAAAAACAGATATTATATTGCCAATAGGCTCCCACAAAGTCATTCATGCAGGACACCCACTTTAAGTGGAAATAAGGCAATCTGGAAATGTCCTGAGGAAAGCAGATCTGGTGAAGTTTATATCCCAGGTTCTACAGCCAAGAACTTTGTGAAAAGTCACGGTATCTCAAGGTTTGCATGCTTTTTAGTGTGTGGTCTCTAAATATTTTGAGGGTCACCCCAAATACTTTATGTGCTGAATATACTCAGTCATGTTGCTTAAGAACTAAGCTCAGTTTTCAGAAAATACCGTATGATTTTGGGTGGTACCTGGGCAGCATACAGCAACATCAGTCTCGTTGACATAAGCAGGAACATCAGCCAAGGTCTGGGTCATGCCTGGCACAACACCCTTCACGCTTCTGTTACAGTGGTCACTTCGTCTCACACTCTCTCAGGCTCCATATGTCCTAAGGACTCCTCATTCCCCCAAAAGAGTGTCTAACACAGTAAATATTTTCCGTCTTTCTTAATGGAAGGTTTTCCATCCTCTTCGATCACCTCTTCTGCTTTATTTCTTTTCTGGAACCATCTTCTGATATCCTTCAAGCTATTTAAATAAATAAATAAATAAGCAAATTAGGTAATTTCCAGCTCCCTTTTGCCTCCTCAAGGCAGTAGCTTTTTCAGACCACCTAAACTTCTCCACAGTTCTTCATGTGGCATTGCCAAAATTTGTTGGTTTTTTTTTTTTTGCAAAATTTGAGAGAAGGGTGCGGAGTTTATACCGTCCGTGAATGGATGTGATAGTTGTTGCAAAAAGCTGAACAGCATTCTGCAGCTATTTGTCTGATGCAGACTAATATATTAAGGTACTCACTACCTGGTGTTTCCAAAAGGAATGGCGTTGGCTTGCATATACCAGAGCTTGTGACCAAAGTGGTAGATCTGTTTCACCACTATAACTGCTATGAACAAGTTATACTTGTGTCTCTTCTCCTGTTCTCAGTCCAATCCTGTTCAGTGCTTTGGGATCCATCTTCAGTAAATGGGACCTTCCTGTTTTCACTCTGCCCTTCAATATTGCGGTGACTTTGTACTTGGCAGCCACAGGACACTACAACCCCTTCTTCCCTACAACCCTCATCAAGCCTGTAGCTTCAGTCCCCAATATCACCTGGTCTGCAATCAATGTGCCATTGGTAAGCTTCACACCAACAAGTTTATGTTATCTTATGAAAAAGGTGAGCATGAAGGCATTCAGCTCTGGACAACAATTTCACGCAGGGCAGAATGGCTATATGATATGTACAGTCAGGAATGTTACCATTTTTCTCCCTCACTAAAGTCACCTCCACCACCCCCCCAAAAAAAAAAAAAAAAAACAAAAAACCCCAACACGCCATCCACCATATTACCATCCCCAAAGAAATAAAAGTCCATCTTGGACTGATACAGTTCAAACCAAACAGCAAAATAACTCTGGTTTGAAGGGCGTGAGTGCCACATTTACCCAGCAGTCCAACTCAGAGCCAGGGTTCCTTCCTTTCCTTTTCAACCAATAGCTTGGACAAAATAACTGCTGTGTCCTCCTGAGTACAGAGCTACAATAACATTCCCTTTTCTACCGGCTGCTGCAGCTCTTACAATCCATCCCAGCTGGCGTTGGTCAAGTGTATGGTTGTGAAAATCCCTGGACTGGAGGCATCATCCTTGTTGCTTTACTTATCTCCTCACCACTTATTTGTTTACATGCTGCAATCGGATCGACAGTGGGGATGTTTGCAGGTAAGAAATATTTACCAGTCATTTTTGTAACTAAGGTATCTTGACCCAAGCCATTATATGACTCTGTCTGGACTTTACAGTTGCATGGGCTTGGATGTACTTGGGACAACACTCTCATTTTTGAAACTGTCTCTAAATTTGGAACACCTTACCAAAGGTCACACAACATGGTGAAGGTGAGAACAGAAAAAAATTTTCTTTAAGCTTCGAATTTGTTATTGGATTTTTAGCTCAGGCAGGTGGTTTATTCTACCTTGCTTAACCCTCCTGCCATTGGATGTGATGAATCCCATGGAGATGATTATAAAGAAACCTAGATAATTGGTCTCAGAACTGATCTTTTGCCACCACAAGTGTTTTGAATTACCACCACAAGCAGATGTCTGCCTTAGAGCCGATCAGTCAATGAAAAGAAACAGACTTTTCTAGGATGCAGTTCACTTCATCCTGCTGCAGATTTGCAAAAATAGCTAAATGAATGCCACTCAAAATGGCCTGTCTCTCCACTAACCAGAGAAACAATCTTAAGAGAGATGAATCTGACCCTTGAAGTTAAACAAGATTAGTGCCACTTATGTGACCAATTGTAATAAAAAAATATGGTGGAATAATTGTAGTCTGAGACGACAACCTTGGAAAAGGCACAGTCACCCAACAATAAGTTCTCTGTGCTCTGAAGCACTTGGTACAAGATGTGAGCTGCTTTCTATCTGTGGTTTTAAACAAAACTGTCCACAATTTGTATGGTTAAGAGCACGTGGCAAGCTTTGTACAGGTCTGACATTTAATCTAGAAGAGAAAGGTCAGGGGAAAGTATCTGGGGATAAGCATGGCGATGAAACAGAAGACAAATGAGGATATTATAGCAGGAAATGTATTAATCTTAAAAGTGACGTGAAGGTGGCCTGTTCACTACACATCGTGCTCTCCTTTTTACTGGTACTCCTGAAGCCTATGAGAAATCCCGCAGAAGCATCTGTGAGGTGAGATTTGGAGCAGACCCCCAGCTCCCATCCCAGTGGACAATTTGCACAGCCCTGCGGAGTGACCACCTCTAGTAACTAGCCCACATCTAGCAAAGGTCACTAGGAAGAGATGGAAAACTCTGCTTACTCCCACAAAAGACACTCAGCTGTGCCTCTGATATTCAAGATCAGGTTTAAACAGCACAGCTTTCTGCAAGAAGAACACTCAGGTGAGAAGGTCCTCCTACATTCTGGCTGGGTCCTTCATCTCGTCAGCTGGGGAACTAACTACAACACACTCAAGTGCATATGCAGAAAGTTTTGCCCAAAAAAAATGTTAGAGACTGGGCCAAGTTCCAACCCTAGGGGCATTATCAGAGCTACAAAATAATGAGCTTCATTTGATTTCATCCTTTTTCTGCATGTCCATGTTACGCAAGCGGGAGCACAGTTAAATTTGTCTAGATGTCATTGGGAAGAGTTGATGGGTTCCCAGCAAGTGATGGGTCCTCCTGCAGATACCTTTCATACCTGACCTCACAGCCTCGCCTTTTGTCTTGCAGCCCTGAGCATTGCATCACCGTTTGACAGCGTCTACCTTGGCTTACACAATTACAACTGCGCGCTCGCCTGCATTGCGATCGGGGGCATGTTCTATGCCCTGACCTGGCAGACTCATTTGCTGTCACTTGCCTGTGGTATGTATCTTTTACATAAAGGGAAGACAAAAATTTATGCAGCCAGGCAGTCTATGAGTAGTACAGGTTCTAGGGTCAACTATCGCTCTGCTGCAAAACTAGGTACTACGCATGAGCTTTTTCTGTGATGGCATGAGTTGAGCTTGGACGTGCAAGTTGCAAGTGCAGAGAGAAGGGCCTTCAGGCCCCGATAACTTAAAAACATCTGGAGATGGTGGAAGTACCGTTTGTGAAAGGAGCACAAGCTGTGCCATGAGCAGAAGTTTAACAAATTAGCAACTCGACAGATTCACAGAAGCAGCCTTTTCATAACTATATATATCATTAGAGGAAGTGTGTCATAAGAAAAGAGCTGTTGTGCAAGGTCAGTTTAAAATCCACCTACCCAAAGAACCCCATCTCCAACAGCAGCCAAACCCAGACTCTATGGGAAGAGTTTAAGAACAGTGTAGCACATATAAAATTCCCATGAAGATCCACCCAGCCTCCAACCATTTGCATTTCCCTAGTTTTCTGTCCTGAGCACAGTTTCTGGATTGCTCAGTAGCTTTCCCTTCCCTGACTTTGCCCTTGGGTGTCTTACCTCCTGCTTTGCCACCTCCGACATCCTGGGGCCAGAAGGGTCACTGCTAACTGCTTGCGGTTTGAAGCCAAAGGACGGGCACTGGTGGAGAATTTCTCTAATCCCCCGCTGCACACAGGTCAAGTTGTGCCAGTTGATAAAAGAAATACCACCATCACCTACTCTTGACAAAACCACATTCTTTGTTCGCCAGCCATCTCTACAGAGCAGGTAGGACCAAATGTGGTCCACGTGGCCAGAGGCAGCACTGAGGCATTTTAACTAACTGTTGAATTTTAACACTGATCCTCACATCAGGTAGCTGGGAGAATACTTTATGGTGCCTTTGGACAATATTACTCTTTCTGATAATTTCTTTGGAGAGATGAGCAAGACTTTCCTCACCTTGAGCTGTCTTTGGTCTTCTTTTCTCAGCATTGTTTTGTGCCTACTCTGGAGCAGCTCTTGCTAATGCCCTATCTGTGGTAAGTTTGGTTTTGGTTTGGGGGGTTTTTTTTGTGGGATTGTTTGTTTGTTTTAACTGTATTTTGATTTGTTATGATACAATACTAAGGAAATGCCCTAAAATTCTCCATCATTTCTGACAGCGCTGAAGAGAGAAAGTAGTAGCCAGTGGCAGGTCTTGTACAAATTCTGTGTCAGTTGAATTGTGTCCTTGCAGACTCTATAGCTGATAGTAAGATTTCAAAGGCCTTTGGAGCATGTTATCCACAGTGGGATTGTGCACGCATATGTGAATTCCAGCAACAGCATATGGTTTGAGATGCAATACTTAGTTGCAGGCAATATTTTTGAACAATTCCCAATGGTCTAAATTTTTACTTACTTCTTCCAAGGTCATTCTCCCACCCTACACACAGATATTATTTAGTTTTGATCTGGATATAAGAACTGAAATGCAGGGGATACTGTTCTCTTAAATACAAAATCATCATATCTGGACAGATCAAGAATGAGGTGAAGCCAGAAATGCCAAGCTTTGTTTCTTCCTTAAGATCTGAGGGATTAAAGCAAAACCATACTTCTAATAAAATTGATTTAGTAACTTAAAAGAAAAAAAACTTAGAACTAGCAGCTTCATGCATTAAATGTATTCATCTGGCATCCACTCAGTACCATGTAGGTCCCTGCAGATGGATTGCTTTGTTAAGCACACCTGCTTTGGGGATGCATCAGGAAAAAGAACTTTTTCTCCTTGTTTTTGGCAGACCCCAAGTCAGGTCAAGAGGTGGGGATCACAGAGCAGGACTGCAGGTTGGATGCAATGCCATAACACATGGGCATTGAGGATGGTGAATATGTGTGAATAGTACTCTCAGTACACGACATCTTAAAGGACAGCGAGGGTAGGATTTGGCTCATTCGTTAGAGAATTTAAATGCCTGTGTGTGAGCTGGGTGTCTTGGCTTTCATTACAGTCAGCAGAGCTCTGGAGCCTGATTCAGTTGCTTCAATATTGCTGCCAAGTACCATTCAGCACCAACAGCTGCATCTCCAGAAGGACTGAGGTCCCCAGTGCAGGATGCCTTACGTAGCCCCATCCATTTCAGATAAACTAGATACCTCCATGTGAGCAGTTGAATTGACATTTGGTAGTAGATAAGTTTCCCAGACCTCCAGTGCCCAGCAGAAACCCAGTTCACATGTAGCCCCCGCCATGTAGCCACCTGCATCTGGGCGTCCTCCTCTGGATCCGAATGGGGAATCCTGTATGGTGGGGGGGTCAGGAAGACATGTCCCATTTCACACTGTCCTCAGGGTAAGGACAGGCTCTCCCAGCTTCTCACATGCAAGAGTTTAGCAACAGGCAGAAGTAAGCAAAGGGAACATGCAAAAAGAGGTACCAAAAGGCACCTGTCTGTCTGTCCTTTCCCCTTCCAGCTTGGGCTGCCACTCTGCACCTGGCCTTTTTGCTTCTCCACACTTCTCTTTTTGCTGATAAATTCAGACAACCCAGCCATCTACAAAATTCCCCTCTGCAAAGTCACCTACCCAGAAGCCAACCGGATCTACTACCTGAGAATGAAGAGAAGAGCATCAGAGAGCCGGAGAGAAGAGCAGAAACGAAAGGAGCAGAAACCCTCCGGCGACTCAAAAATAAGCACAGGAGGCACCCCCCTGTGCACCCCCAAAACCCGCCACGCTTACTGATTTCAAATGTCCACAAGCGTACCGGTTTGGGGCGTTTTTTTCAGATGCCAGCCAAGCACACTACAGCCACAAACATCACCTTCGGCAGCGGTCTGCAGGCTGGGGACTCGGCATCCCACGGTCCAGAGGAAACACGATTTGCCCTTGAGCTAAGCTTTCCAAAAAAAACTCAGGTAACATAATAGTGGCTGCCTTATCAATCCACAGGCTGTTAACTTCAAAGTCACCTCTTATCAATAATAATTATAAGAATAGGCAGAAGAACATTAAAGCTGACAAGAGGCTGTATTTAATTTCAGACATATAACTTAACAAAATAAATATGCCGAGAAGGCATTGGTATCTAATAACAATAAATAATGTAAGAACTACATCAAGAGCTGCACTTCAAATTAAGAACATGTATATTTGAAAGTGGAATAAACAGACTGATCTCTTGCTTTTTTGTGTCAATGTCTAACCCTCTTAATGCCTTTAACAGCTGCAACATACACAGGTAAATATTCTTACAAAGTGCATACTATTTTTGGTGCCATCCCCTGACTGCTCATTAAGTGCCAAGACAATGAAGGTATGAATATATATGCTTTAATCAGACTAGAAAAGTGACTAGCTAGCAATGATCAAACACTTTTCTTTTCCTTGCATAATTTTCTGTCTTACAAATAGAAGATCTCTCTTTGGCTGAATGCAGGATAGCAGGTCTAAATCTCTACGTGCATCCAGTGGGAAATAGGAAAACTTCATGTAAAAGAATGAGATAAACATTTCCTGCTGGTGGCAGTTACTGCAGTTCTTTCTCTGCCTTTCCTAGGGGAGCAGTCCCCTTGCATCAAGTCACGAGCAATGAACAAGTCAAAGGCTCCCCTTGATGTTTCTTGGGTGTCAGACTGGGATCTTCACATGGGTGTTCAGTGTCTCATGAGAAACCTCCCGAGGCATCATCAGAGTCCGTCATGGGAAGCTGAGGACCCTCTTGCTGGTGTTCTCCCTGGGGGTTGGTTTCTAACAGGCATAAGGTGTGAGGAGGACACTGCCGCTTTATGCCTCCTCCAAACCCTTCCATCAGGGAAGGGCCAATTGCCCAAAAGAGGACTTTTCTTGTGAAGCTTTTCCAAAACCTCTGCAAAACAAGCCTGACAGAAAGTCTTCCTCATTCTAAAGTCATTTCACATGATCAGTTTAAAAATCACGGACCCAAAGGACTTGAAGTTTTAAAATTCAAAGAGACTATGCAACCACAAACATTCAGATCAGATCCCGTCCTTTCTGCTTCTGCTGTTTTGCAGATTCATTTGAGGGTCTTTGAGCAGGTGGGAGCCCAGCTCTAACCCAGCACTTGGACCTTTTTAGAAAAGGTGAGCCTGGGTGCTGCTCATGGGACTGTTTGTGTCTTTATAACCAAAAGCCCAGCAGCACAAGCAGCTGCCAGACCCTCTAAATATCCCCTAGAAGCAGCCTCCAGGACTGAAGTCAGCCTGAGAGACAAAAAAATGTGCCATAAAAGTATGTTCAGATGTCTTTTAAACAGGTTAGGCCATTTCAGGGACTTTGGTGAAATTTAGGTCCTAATTCCTCCCCTCTCTGGTTGACAACAGATTTGAGATTCCACCTGGCAAGACAGCCTCACGCATGCAGATAATTCCAAATTTCCATAGCCAAGATCACCCTATTACTGAAAATTTAGGGATCCAGTGAGCTTTGTAGCCATTATAACCTGGCCCACCACCCTCACACTTGAGCACGTGTGTTATACACCTCTGTCCCATTTTAGACCTCAGGCTAACCTCTGAAACCTCACCTTACAAATGCCCTCCAGGAAAGCACCGAGGAAACGAGCTGGCATTCCCACATGCCACAAGTCTTCTTGAAAATTAATAAAAGACCAAGAATCCCAGCAGTCTGCCTGACATGTTAGCCGTGAGATTTTGGTTGGCCCAGGGCAAACTAAGAGGTATGGGACTGACCACAGCTCGATATTTGACCTATGTCTATTAGAGGGAGGAAGATCCGCAACTGCAGACGTGGAACTGCAGATGTGCAGCAAACGCACTATAGTGCTTCAAAACCTCCCACACAAATCCCAGCAGCCTCCCAGAGACGCTGAGCTCTGACAAGCAGCAGGAGCCCAGAGGCACAGGTGTATTTCTGTAACACAAGAGCAAGGGATGAAAAACTGCTAATTTGGGAGAGACAGATGGTTCGCAATAAAAACAACCCGGGACCCAGGCACTGGACAAAGGCAGTGAAGCCTTCAAGCAGAGGGCTGCTGCAAATGGATCTACAATCTCAGCCAGTGTTAAACGGTATTTCTAGGCTGCATGTACAGCTGCTTATTCCTGCATGGTGACTCCAGGAAAAAGCAAAGACACCATCAGAAAAGGTGTCAGCAGGCAGGGAAGAAAGCAGAGAGCCGCAGGAGAACAAGCTGCCCTTTGAGCCATGATGCCAGCAAACCAATGCTACTAGAAAAGCAGTCTCACGTGGTCACTACAGGCTGCAAGATCAGGGACATCCCAGTGTTACTGCTGCTGGAGAGAAAACAAAGAAAGGCAGAATAACACATGAGGTGATACATAGCTGTCTGCACACCCTCCCTCTAGAGCAGTCAACGAAATTATAAGCACGCGCAAACTAGCAGGACCCGTTCATAGAATCACAGAATGGTTTAGGTGGGAAGGGACCTTTAAAGGTCATCTAGTCCAACCCCCCTGCCATGAGCAGGGACATCTTCCACTAGATCAGGTTGCTCAGAGCCCCGTCCAACCTGACCCTGAACAATTCCGGGGATGGGGCATCCACAAATTCTCTGGGCAACCTGTTCCAGTGTCTCACCACTCTCATCATAAAAAATTTCTTCCTTATGTTCAATCTAAACATACCATCTTTCAGTCTAAAACCATAGCCCCTTGCCATGTCACTACAGGCCTTGGTAAAAAGTCTCTCTCCTTCTTTCTTACAAACTCCCTTTAAGTATGGAAAGGCTGCAATAAGTTCTCCCCAGAGCCTTCCATATTGTACTGTAGAAAGAACTTTGCAAATACTTATTAATAAATAACTAATCTCATTAACACCAGGATCACAGGGATAGACAACAGCTGCAATTTAGTTAAAAATGCTCGCTATCTCTGCTATAATTTTCTCAGATACACTATCACCCAGTCACTCGATATCTTTTGTTTTCCTGTCCCCAGGAGCTGGATTTGCCTTGTTCTTCAGTCATCGATTGAATGTGATGGGGGGGGAACCCTCCTCCTGTTTGCTAATACAGTAAGATAAAGAGGACATCAGATGACACAGGCACCATTGACTCCCTGCTTATAAAACATTTACAATATCTCTTTTCTTTTTACAGCAAAAGGAATCACAGCTTGTGGACTGAAATATATCTCTATTCAATATTCACCAGCACCAAAGGCAGCTGACATCCCCAAAGCTTCTGGGAGGCTTTTTGCAGAGGTTACACGTTTCTCAAAAGCCTGACCAACAGCAGTCACTTCACTCAATGGTCCTTTGGAAGAAAAGCAGCAGCAGCCTCCAACTAAGTCACACAAAAAATCTGCTGTTTTGAATCAAAATAGGACGAGCAGCAGCACAGTGCACAGCAAAGGGAATAGCTGAAACTCAAGCAAGAGGACAAAGCAGTTAGAGTTTGCTCCTGAGCTTTTGTTTTGTGGTGTCAGATGGCCCAGTAGCAGGTTTTCACTGGTGGAAAACCTCAGTGGTTCATTGACTGCGTGTGTCCTACGCAGCATCCTTCTTCTCTCTCTTGCCCTCCATTTATTCCCTCACCTACGTGCAACTTGCTACCATAAATATCTAGAAATTGAGGGTGCAAAATACTGAGACAGCAGTCGAGGAGGAGAGTCCACGATCCAAGGGAGCAGCCAGTGGTTCACCCTTGTGACTTTTGGCCGCCAATGACAAATTTCTTGAAGGTCCTGGGGCTATCATGATAGTAAGTGGTTTGGACCAAGGTTTTGGACCATTTTTTTAAATTTCTGATAGAGACTATGAGAATCAACTCCCTGCTTAATTCATTTCCCAGTGTTTCAATCACAAATTATTAACTTCCCTGAAGAAATTGTTGACAAACTGAGCAGAAGGCCATGGAGAGATTATTAGAAATATTTGCTGGAGCTTTTCTCTTTGAAAAGTGCAAGTTATTATTCCTCTACTATAAAAAAATTGTAGTACAAGGCACGACAACATCTCTCCCACTAAAGAGCAATCACAAATGAAGAAGGTTATGTATGTGGCCTAAATAGTGTTTTGTATATGGGAGGGCCTTGCTTCTCCTCTGCATCAGAGCAGTTGAATCATTTTTCTTTCCCCAGTACAGCCATACGGCACCATTACAGAAATCTTCAGTTATAGTTAACCTATAGCCACACCAAAACCATGAGCTGCTTTACGAGACTCCTTAGTTCCTCAGTTCTCCAAATGGCCACATACAAGACAGGTTATTACTCTCATTAACCGATGGGGAAACCACAGAGCTGAGGGGTTAAGTGTCTTGCCCCAGTCATGCCAAGATCCAGTTGCACAGGTAATGGGAGGCTGGTGTCACCCCTCAGCAGTCCATTACCTCTTTTGCTGCCCATCTCTGTGATAAGGAGACAACCTCGCTAGGTAGGAGGATGCTCCCAAGCCCATCGAAAGCCTTTTCTTTTAATCATGAAGCCACACCATGGGTCTTTGCTGTTCACCTTGCAGTTTCCCCACCTCTCTGCCACAGCACTGCAGGTTTGCTGGGGGACGGGGTGGGGATTACTAGCTGCCACCCAGAAGATAAAATGTTTAAGTACAGTCTTTTTTTCCACAAGCTGTCTAGATGTTGTCAGGCTAATGGCCACAATCCTTCTCCAGACCGTGCTCTTCTAATGAAACTGTGCATCATCTAAACCTTAAGTCACTGCACAGCTCACCATGCATTGAACTGAGGTACCCTGTGCATATAAAATGAGCGAACTATTTATTGTACCGACACGGTATTAAGGTTTAGAGATGAGTAGCAATATTTCCCCAGCCTACTTGGTTACTTAGAACAGTCAGAGAGACGGTGTGCTGGACCTCTTGCTTCTACCTCAAACCTAAGTGGTCCACTGCCTGCTCATCTAATTGCTGAAATGACCGGCACGCTCCTGCTGCATCTGCTTGAGCAGGACTGTGCATCTTTCCTACGCATCCTGCTTATACAAGGGGAGTCATCATAGAATATCAGGTTGGAAGGGACCTCAAGGATCATCTGGTCCAACCTTCCTTGGCAAAAGCATGGTCTAGATGGCCCAGCACCCTGTCCAGCTGAATCTTAGAAGTGTCCAATGTTGGGGAATCCACCACTTCCCTGGGGAGATCATTCCGATGGCTGATTGTTCTCATTATGAAAAATTTTCCTCTTGTGTCCAATCAGAATCTCACTTGGAGTAACTTGTACCCATTACCCCTCATCTTTTCCTTGTGACTCCTTGTAAAAAGAGCTCCATCTTCTTTGCAGCTACCCTTTAAATACTAGAACATGGTGATAAGGTCTCCTCTAAGCCCTCTTTTCTCAAGCCTGAAAAAAACCCAGTTCTCTCAGCCTTTCCTCATATGTCAGGCTTCCCAGTCCTTGGATCACCTTTGTGGCCCTTTTCGGGACACTGTCCATGCTGTCCACATCTGATAACTGCAACTTCTAAACGGCACCACAATGCAAATATTAATTAGGAGAATGTAGTTACAGCAGTACCATGCACACAGCAAAGTGACTTCATAAACTGAAAAGCTAATACGGACACAACCTGTCAGTGCCACCTTACATAGTAAAAATCCTTATTTAATTAGAAATACTCCCCACACAGGAAAGACAAGTGCCTGCATCCCTAGGAAGGGTCCCGAGATGGGAATTGGCAGGGCCAACAGCATAACTGCCTGCTCAAGAGGCAAGATGAGAAATGATGGGGCTGACCTTTTTTTTTGTTGTACTCATCTTCTGTTGCATTGGAGGAGTCCGAATGATAGTCCCGAAGCTCCTGTTCATACATCTCCAAAAAATTCTCATCTGCCTTTCCTTTCTTGGACTTGTCCCCTTTCTTCTTCTTCTTTTCTTTGCCTTTTTTCCCTTTTTTCTTCTTTTTCTTTCTGCGCTCATAGTCATCCTCATCCTCACTGCTATACTCTCTTCGCTTGGTTTTTTTCTTTTTCTTTTTCTTCACTTCCCCATCAATCTCTGAGTCCTCAGACTTTGATTTCTTTTTCCTTTTTTTCTCCTGGCTCTCATCTTCCCCATCTTCCTCAACTACTTCTTCCATCACCTCCTCCTCCTCTTCCTCTTCCTCCTCCTCCTCTTCTACTTTGTTCTTTTTGGTCTTTTCTTTCATGTCATTGTTTTTCACCCCTACGCTTTTAACGACACTCTACGACTGCCTTAACCTCACTTCTGCCACCTACTCCGGCTCCTTTGCCAATTGCCTTTACTCCTCCGCTACCTGCCTAGGGCTGGGGTGGCCTCGTTTTGCCGTGTCCTTCCTCCCCACCAGCTCAGGGTAGGTATGTCCCGGAGTCTCTTGTCCTTCCCGACCCGCGGGTGCCAACGTCTCACCTCCTTCTGACTCGTCCTGCCTTCCTTCACCTCCTTGACTGAGCCACCTTCCTCTCTCTTTTGTCTCTCTTCGTCTTTGGGTTTTCTCCTTTTCGTTATTATTATTTATTCATTGGCCTGTGCTGAGAACTTTCCTCTTTTTTTTTTTCAGAGCTGCCCGAGCCTCTGCTCAGGGTCAGTTGACAATCTGGGTCTACAGTATCAGGATGTGCCAATCAAGGTTGCATCTCCCTGGAAAATCGGTCAGATGAGGGCACATGGTCAAGTCGCTTCTTGTCCCTCATATGCCAGCTCAGGAGGGGGGGAAACAGAGGTCCTTCTCCTCCTCGTATCATATAGAAGCTTCAGAAAACTCATGAAAAATTACTTAGTGCTATCCAGTCATGTGGTTATAAGACAGATGGGCAGGTGAAAAAGGAGACCCACCAAGCAACCATATCGCACTGGTCTGTATTTCCTCTCCATTATTCATGGTGTCAGGATCACCTTACTGATAACAAAGGTCTCAACTTTACATGGATATTTTTTTTTTTGACCAGCCAGGCCAGTGACCAGAAAAAACAAAGACCTCCAAGATCTCTGTCTAGAGACCTTCAGCATCAACAACACACTCCTGCATCCAACTCCTTCATCCCCCCAGTTACTGTGCTGCACCTCCAACCAAATGAAAAATCAATGCTCAGTAAATAAATACAACAGTCAGAAGAAGATACTGAATGCGCTTTACACAAGGTGCCCTTATAACAGCTCATCTTGGCCAACCGAAGAGAAATAAACCTTAGATTAATAACTGAGCACAAGCACAAATATACCCATCTGACAGCTCTCACAGGCAAATATTCAGGTGAGATAGGTGGAGGATGGGAAAAATAGATGATGTAACATCGCTGTTGGAAGGACACCACAGCGCGAAGCATGCCCAGCACCCCACTTGTGCCCGGGAATGCCAGCATGGGGCTCATCTAACATCTAGTGCACGCAACAGGGGTTTCATTCCCATGCCCAGAGGCAGATGTGCCAGCAGGACACAGGAGGGGACTGAGGGTCCCTAAACATCTCTCTTCCCACCTGAGCTACCGGTGTAACCGTGGCCCAAGACCCTGTCTTTGTTTCAGCTGGGATAGAGTTAATTGTCTTCCCAGTAGCTGGTACAGTGCTGTGTTTTGAGTTCAGTATGCGAAGAAT
>JAVJGG010000074.1:78374271-78390075 GCA_035590195.1 Aviceda cuculoides
CATGAGCAGGGACATCTTCCACTAGATCAGGTTGCTCAGAGCCCCGTCCAACCTGACCTGGAATGTTCCCAGGGATGAGGCATCCACCACCTCTCTGGGAAACCTCTTCCAGTGCCTCACCACCCTCATCGTAAAACATTTCTTCCTTATACCTCGGTTGTCCGCTCTGCATAGTTTAATTTAGTTCATACACAGTCCAGGATTAGAGAAAGATTCGAATAATAGCAACATAAAGTTACAAAAATACTATAAAATAATGCTAGAACCATATTTTTTAAGAAAAACCTCAACTGTGGTTAGTTATGCCAAGCATATTATTTTTTTTTCTTAAAATTAAGAGTGAAGTCCAAGCAC
This sequence comes from Aviceda cuculoides, assembly GCA_035590195.1. Taxonomy (NCBI): domain Eukaryota; kingdom Metazoa; phylum Chordata; class Aves; order Accipitriformes; family Accipitridae; genus Aviceda; species Aviceda cuculoides. The sequence continues at coordinate 78,374,626 of JAVJGG010000074.1, forward strand.
AATATGCCTATTGGAAAGAATTTGTCATGTAAGAGCCACTGTAGACATTAATTCCTCAGCCACAAGTAAATCCATCCTGAAATCAATTAGAAAGCAATTTCTAGAGTTGAAGCCATCCATAAAAAATAGGGTATAAACAGCTTTATTAAGTCTCTAGCTAATCAAAAGATTTGAGTAACTATAGCCAGTACTCATAATTCTTGAAAACAGCCAAGACAAATCAAGTGTCTCCTGGAAGGGAACAGTAGACAATAAAAGCACCAACTGAAGTTATCAATGGTAGCCCAACAGCCTGGGCTCTATTGAGTTCTATAAAAAACTTTCATTACATGAAATAAAATGTACAGTTTTCAATGGGACTAATCATTTTGAGACAGTTCCCAGAGATGTAACATAAAACAAACATGCCCATTAAAAAAAAAAAAAAAAAAAGAAGCCTGAAACCTAAAGCCTCTTCTGTAGGTTAACCAGTCACTCCACCCAGCTCACTTCCACAGAAAATGAAATAATTTTTCCTGTATAAATCAATGCCTGGCCTAGCAGTAGCATATAAAAAACCAGCCTCCTGACAATTTGCCTTCAAAAACTGAACAGCAAACGGGAGCAGACTAAGCAACATGAAGGAATTGCAAGAGTCCTCCCCAGTGAACAGAGAAGACCAGCTATTCTAACTGGAGCCCAATATAAAAACAGTACCTATGCTATATGGTTCTAAGTAAAATGCTTACTTTATTGCTCCAAATGCTATTTTTCTTACTCTTTTATTTGCTCTGTACCCCCTAAAAGAAAAAAAAAAAACAACAACTTTTCTCTTTGAGAGGACGTTCCCAGCTCTTCTCCCATAGACATAGATGCTTCTGTTGGTAAGATCAGTCACAGAACCTCTTACAGAAAAAAGCTGAGGCAAGTGCTTTAGATGTCCTGGCTTGGGTATTGATGACTCCAGAATGACTAACCTGTTAATAACTCTTCATGAACAATTAGCAAAGCTGCGCTGAGGGAATGGGGAGGGGAGGGATTTGCCTTCTCAGTGGACATTATTTGCAGCAGAGGTCAGAGCCACGCTGTCATCCACACTGCAGCATCCTAGATGCTGAAGCGTGATGTTTACCTCCTGATTCCTTCATCTGATGACCTTTTTTGAGACCCAACAACCCCCCCCCCACGTAGTACTGGGGTCCAGAGAAGACAGAAACAGCAGTACAGAGGAAGACCACCTTAGGAGATGGTGACACCTCTCAACTCAGGGAGGATACCCAAAGCTCTAGGGCTGGAAATCCCACTGCTATGCTTTCAAACAGTGATGAGAAGCGGCTGCAGTGTTACATGGGAAGAAAAAGCCAGTCAAAGCACGACGGGTTAAAGTCTGGTGCCACTGAGCAGGTTTTCTTGTTGGCCTCCATTCTCAAGCTGCCCCAGCTGCTCTGCAGCAGAGCCTGGGCTCTTCTCTCCCTGCTCCATCCAACACTGCTCTGAGCTGAAAATAAATATTGTAATTTTTTCAGCCCTTCTGCAACACCAACGCCTCTTCTTCCCACACCTACCACTACAGATCGGTGCAAATAGGAGCGTGAATTTGTCAGACACAGGGAGAGCAGGGGTCCCCCCCAGCCCTTAGGCAGCTGGCACATGGAGCCAGCCAGCATCCCAGCAGGCACCAGCAAATATCAGGAAGGGTTTTATGCTCCAGAGGGGCACTCCGGCAACATGGGGGCCTCACTACAAGCTGAAAAAAACAAAACTCTTAAATATATCCAAATAAGATAAGTCCCTACAATTTCCAGCTGCTGGGAAGTCGCTCTGTGCATTGTCCATGCCAGATATCTCCAGTCTGCAATGACAGACGTATTCCCCAACGCTGCAGGCTGACTCATTTTTTTGCATTTGCCAGGGTTACAGAATTACCACCGCTCTGAGGGTGAGATCTGTTTGCCAAACACTGTCCCCTCACTCCCCCTTCAACAGAAGGGTGTGCTTTAATTTGGAAGATGGAAGGAGTTCAAACAGGAAACAAACCCTTGATTGCAGTTGATTTTACAGTTCTCAGGAGGTCTTTTACAAACTCCTGCAGCTGTTGCCACAGCTGGAATTCACACATCCCTGTGGCGGGATGAGAAAACTGGGGATAGCTCTGTGGGAAGCAAAGGTTTCTTCCACATTTTCCCTGGGAATGAGTTTGGGCACCTCCGACTACAGCTCGGCAGCTCCTGAGCACACTCAATTACCTTCGTGCATTTAATACTTTAAGCTGCCATGGAGCTGCATCATTACATCCTTCTCCAGAGACAGCCCTTTGCATAGACAGTCGAAGCAGACCCAAATCCGTGCTCCCAAAACATGCAGCTTCACTCAGCACAGCAGGGTTAAAGCACCAAGTACACGCAGGAGCCCTTCCAAAAACATCCATCTACCTCACCCACCCAAAACGCAAAGGGGTTCAGGCTGCTTAGCGCATCTCAGCAGCTGCAAATCAAATTGTGCTGCGCACCGAATTGCACCAGGCAAAGACAGAGAGACAGAGACATCCCTGACCCGTGCAACTTGGGATGATCTGGAGTCTTTTTTTTCCCCTCGCTCCACGGCACCCCAGCCTGTACCCGGCCTCGCTCCTCCACAATTCCCTCATTTCGACTGAGTGCTGACAGCTCTGCTGCTCTGTCATCCACAAATCTCCGCTCTGCAAAACCTCTCCGCCAGAAACCAGGCAGCGACTTCCTGGCTCTGGAGAAAACCAGAAAGGCAAAGACGATGACAAAATATCAGCCAGTGATGGTTTTTTACTGTAGCCAAGTGAGTTTGTTTCACTTGTGTAAATTAAACCCTAAGGCATTTTTCCATTCCCAGAAGTTGAATTATCCAACACATATGATTTTTTTTTCCTTTGGTCTATGACAAAAAGTGCATCTTTACTGGATGCATGGATTTATGTTTGCTTGTGTGTGTGTGCGTGAAAATGCTGCTCTGTAGCACTCCTTGCAAAATTCCATAAGCATCTACAGCCAGTGTAACTCCACCTCTATCCATTGCACTGATTATTAATTTCCAGTTGTTCCTACTGTCTGCTGGTTCATTTCCAGATGACACCGGTCCTCTTTCTCTTGTTGGTCAGAGCTGCAACCCATGCCATGTACAGCACCTTCCAGTTCTATTAAGAACTACTTGGCAAGAAAATAGTAATCACTGGGATTTATATGCTGAAAGAGTTTCTTGTTGGAACTGTTACGGTATTCTGCTCTTTCCTAAGGCCTAACACATTCATCTCCTACAACTACGCGTATGTGAGAATGGATTATTTCACTGAAAGCAGGCATGTCCTCTCCAGGGCAAAGGGGAAAGGGCGTTAAACTTTACCAAGCGGAGATTAGATGTGGGGAAGTTAAGTGAACTGAGTCTGAAATTGCAGAAATGGATGAAGCAGCAGCAAAACACCTTGCCTTGTGTCATAAAAATGAGGCAAGTCTGGCCAGCTTTGTCATTCTTATGGGGATCCTGCTGTCTTCAGGTAGGTTTGGAAAATAAGCCTCTGGATTTGGGCTTTTCCCTGGAGCCAGGAGAACAGGAGAGGAGTTTGAAGCTGAAATTTAGAATTGTTTGAGTTGCAATTTCCTCTCCGGTCCTGAAATACATCGATACAGTTAACCTCAGGCTTCCAAAACCCTCTGGTATTTCAGGATGTTTCAATATACCTGATCCAGTCTAGAATGCTACAAATTACCAGAAAAACAAGCAGCCCTGAGGTTCAGACTCTTGGCATGAAGCAGAGAGCTTTTCTCACTACCAGCTCCTGGGTCCTGGGGCAAAGAAACAAACAGGATCATACCAAGAGCCAGGCAGAACTGATACTCCATCCTCCAGAACAGATGCACACAACGGGGAGAGAAGAGAGCATCTGAAGCTCTCTGAAGCTGAAGACAACCATGCCAGAGGCCAGCGTCTTCCTGCCAAAGTGCACCTAATCTTGGGAGTCAATTTGCCATAATAAGCAATCGGAGCTAGGATCATGATGGTGAAAAGAACAATTTCCAGTGGAGGTCCCATAGGTGCTTGCGACTCAACCTCATTTCCACACGCATCCAGGCCAGCCTAGAGAAATGACCATTGCTGATAAGAGAAGTGATGGTGCTGCTTGGAAACAAAGCAGGGAACACAAAACCAAACAAGGGGAACCAGCCAGATGAATGCACTCGGTTTTTCTTTGACCTGTATTTCATTGAGACATATGACTACCTGACCTTTCTTGGGGTCTCAGAGACATTTTCTGTGGTGGACACCACGGCCACCTCTACGATAGTGAATGGAGAGGTGCCTGGTCACGGCTCATCATCACCTAGATGCTGAACCACCAGTGCAGCCCTGGGCATGTCTTGGCCTTGGCCAACTAGCTCACTTCCAAGCAATTCTTCACTCCCACTAGCAGCAATGTTTTAAACAAACACCTTGAAAAATCTGTAACTAAAAGAGATGAGTCGTTTGCTAACCCAGCACTCCCATATTCCAACCATTAGCCTACAGGAAGATAGTCTGAACCTCTGCCTAAAGTTGGCACCTATTTGCCGTGACAGTCTGGAGCTTTTTTACACCCTACTCTAGCCATAAGACATCAGCAACCCGCTCTTCACAAATTCCTGGCCCACTCCTAGCCCGGGAGACAGAGGCTGTTGCTCTTAATCAGTAAGTGGGTTTCCAGATAGCAGTTATGCACTCTTGCAGCTGCATGGACTGAGAAGGCGATTCCTGAGAGCATGTCAAGCTGGACAGAAAGGGCAGAGGGTCTCCAGAGCAGCTGGGCAGAGGAGGGAAGTGATGTGTGTGCATTAAAACTGTTTATTTTGGGAGCCTACATCAGCAGCAGTATCCAGAGCCTTACAGAAGCTCAGAGTCTGGGGAGTTTTGACAGTGCCAGGGCCAGTGAACTGCTGTTTATTAGACATCTGAATACTTGCTCTGATTTCCTAACTGCACATGGGGCTGTGCTGGAGACATACCACGAGAGGGAGCTGGACACCAGAGGCAGGCAGAGCTCCTCTCCAGCCATCCCCACAGCCACTTACCAAAAGCCATCCAGTTGTGGCACAGAGGAATGTCAAATAGCAGCTTTCTCTAGAGAATTTTTACAGGTCAAAATGAAGGGATAGAAGGTGTCCACACCAGCTTGGCTTTTGGTCCACTCTGTATAAACCCAAAACTATTTCCCTCAGCAAACAAGTGCAAGATTGTGACAGACCCACTTGGTGCTCTGTGCTGAAACAGATTTTTCCACTCTGCATTTGCTCATAAAAACAAGACGGTGAAAAGCAACGTGGCCGCAGACATTGACGGGAACAGACTTTCTGATGTTGCTCCTCCAGGCACTCTGCTTCTGGGCTGAGCCTCAATACACCATGTAGTTATCTCCCCCTCCTGCCATACCTCCGTTTCCACTGCCACCTCTCCACACTCCTCCAGAGAAACCACAGATTGGGAGAAATTCTGGAAGTGAAACAGTGGGTTTGGCCATAGTCAGCCCTACAGCAGGAGGCTAGACCAGATGAGCTGCAGAGGTCCCTTACCCTACTCTGAGCATCATCTGGTTTTGACACTGTCCCCCATAATATCCTCATACAGAAGTTAGTGAACTATGGGCTGTATAAGGGGACAGCAAACTGGACTGAAAACTGGATGAATGGTTGGGCTCAAAGGGTTGTAATCAGTGGCACAAATTCAAGCTAGAGGCCAGTAATTAGTGGTGTAACCCAGGGGTTATATTGGGGCCCAAACTGTTTAACATCTTAATTAACGACCAGGGTGATGGGGTAGAGTGCACTTTCAGCAAATTTGGAGAAGATGCAAAACCGGGAATAGTGTCTGATACACCAAAGGGTCGTGCTACCATCCAGAGGGTCCTCAACAGGCTAGAAAAAAACCAGGCTGACAAGAAACTTATGAAGTTCAACAAAGAGACGTGCAAAGTCCTGCATCTGGGGAGGAACAATTCCACGCACCAGTGCATGCTGGAGGTCACCCAGCTGCAAAGCAGCTTGGCAGAAAAGGCCCTGGGAGTCCTGGTGAACACCAAGGTGGCCATCATCCAGCAATGTGTCCTCGCAGCAATAAAGGCCAACAGCTTCCTGGGCTGCACCAGGAGGAGCTTTGCCAGCAGGTCGAGGAAGATGATCCTTCCCTTTTACTCAGCACTGTTGAGACACATCTGGGCTATAGCATCCAGTTTGGGGCTCCCTGGTACAGGAGAGACAGGGACATACCGAGCGAGTCCAGCAAAGGGCCGCAAAGATGGTTAAGGGATTGGAGCACCTGTCAGACAAGCAGAGACCAAGACAGCCGGGACCGTTCAGCCTGGAGAAGTGAAGGCTCAGGGGGATCTTATCCATGTGTACAAGTGTCTGGTGTGGGGGAGAGTAAAGAAGGCAGAGCCAGACTTATGTCAGTGGTGCCCAGTGACATGAGCTTAGCTGCTGGGAGTGATTTCAACCCCAATGAGGGATGACAAGAAGCCCACAAACTTTGGCCCAACCTAGCAAAGGCAGGCCAGGACTTGAGTTTTAGCAATCTGCCGAGCTCCATATGTGGCTTTACGTCATTTTAGAGTACCTGTTGGAGTCCAAGAGCTGATGCAGCTCCCTGTGCAGACCTAATCCCTGCAGTGCAACCCGAGCTGAGGAGCACAGCCAAAACCAGCAGTACAATGGCAATCTGCTACCAAGTGGTTTTCAATACACCTCTTGAAGGCCACTGAGCCTCGAGAGAGGTGTGAAGTCAGAGCATGTGAAGCTGGATTAGGGCCATTAGAGTCCTTTCTGGCAGAGCTGACGAGTTCAAGCACTCTACCCAGCTAACACAACTAGACAGCTCCTGCCTGGTGAGCTAACACAGACAGGAATCATTAAGGCATTTCTCTGGGACAGCTGAGGTACTAAGTCTGGTTGGGACACACCCACCAACCCCTCTTCTGACCATGTCAACCACTGGGCTCGGTCCAAGAGCCACCTTCCCACAGAGCACGGCAGGCAGAAGAAACGCGTCAACCAGCTTCATTGTCAGAGAGCTGATGACTTAAGCCATAGGTTCAGCCCTCCTAAATCACACAGGACTTAGCTGCCAGACACCAACCCCAGCTGCCTTGTCCTCAGCACCAACTGGTCTTCACACGTGCCTAAAACCAAGAGGCAACTCGCTAGTCACCTGTAAGTGTTACCTCCGTGCTCTGTTGGCACATCATTACATGGTCACCCAGAGCTCACCCGGAGCTCGTGGCCCAGTCCCAGACAGATGGTACCCAACAGCTACAGAACTGGCACATCTTGATCCTTTTGATGAGGAATGGCCTCTGCTGTTTTAGTCTTCCCACCTTGAATCCCAAAGCCCAAAAGACAGGAGTTACCTACACCCTTAGTGTCCAGCACTGGAGGTTAGTGATGGGCACCTGGCTTGGCATGGATTGAATTACACCTGGGAGGTTTTCTGTCATTCCCACCCTTCTGCACCAATCCTATAGGGAATTTCAGTCCTCAGGCAACCAGGAGTGCTTTGGCCGTCTAAGGCACACAGCCACGGGCAGGCGTTCCCGCACCTGACTCCAGCACCCAATCTGTGATCCGGCCCAGACCTATTCAGAAGGCAATTGTTAGAAATTTAGGGATTCCCTAAGGCAGCTGCTGCAGTAGTTAAACCCTCCCCACAGCTGGCTGCACCCACGATCCAGCGAACCCATAACATGGCAGTGGAGACCATCACTGCTCTGCCTCTAGTCCACAGAGCAGGCTGCTGCCAGGGACCTCATTCCCACGTAGGCATCAGCAGACTCTCATCCTGTTACTTATTGACCAGCTCTGACAATCTAAACAAAGCATCGCTCCAAGACATCCATCACGGACCTGCAAGCCAGTGGCTTTTTTTTTTTTTTTTTTGTGAATCCCCTCCAATGTGTCAACCACCTCATTAAAGTGCCAGAATCGGACAGGGTGGTCCTAAATCTGGTTGCCTGGAGGAAAGAGGCACCCCACCACTCCACAGATGGAGGCAGCACAGCCCGACAGAGAATCCTGCCTCCCCCCTGCGCTGCATCCCTTTCACAGAGAGTAGAAAAGATGCTGTTTTAAACGACTTGAGGCCAGGCCTGAGCATCCCCGAAACATGAGAGATGCGAAGGCTAAAACTCAATCCGATCAGATTCCCTGTGAGGATATCCCATCCAAATTACCCAATGCATTTCCCTTCTTCTGGGATGCAAGGATTCGTTTTACCAGTGAGAAAGCAAAGGCAGCCCAAGGAGAAATTAACAGTAAAGGGGAAAAAATTTACTGCGCTGGAGTAAAGCAGCTTCCCCTGCAAAATTTAATGTAATGTGTACTACTGGGTGTAAAGTCAGGGGACAGCAGTGTCTGGCTCACTCACGTCGGCTGGTGCCTGTTTGATTAGAGGAAGCCTTGCTCACTCAGCAATGCTAAGCTGACAACCACTATCAGATACCCTACTCTTAGGCATAGGAAAAAAAAAAAAATCCAGTCTCCTGTTAAAAACATCTCTACCAAAACAGAGGCACCCTGGGAAGGAACACAGTGAGAATAACATCACTCCAGCTCACGTAGATGCTGAGGCTGTTTCCACAGGGCTGGAGGAAGCAAAGTCATAAGGCTAGATGGGTTTTGGTTCAACAACAAACCATTTGCTCCAGCATTCGGGTGAAGTTGCAGTCTAAGCCGACACTGTCAAGAAGCCCTGAAGTGAATTAAACTGCGGTTTAAATCAGCCTAACAGGTTCCTTAAGCTGACTAGCTTTTTCTCTGCCCTTTCTCCTGTAATTCGCTCCCTCAAGACTTCCCTCTACAGCCTCTTCTCGACCTTTCATGGTGATTTCACAGCCTTATAAACCCCTCAAATATGCCACGCTTCTGATATTCCAGATTCCTCCAGCAAGCCAGGGAGGCCAGGTTAAAAAAGGAAAGAAAAACACCCCTTGAATTTCTCAAATAACTGATAAAAAACAATTAAACAACAGAAGGTCACCAGGTCCTTCGCTCTGGTGTGTTAATAGAATAGTGCCTCCAAAAATTACCCAGAAACAGGAAAACTCAACAGGCTGCTGATACACGACACGCTGTGATGCACACTCCCAGGTCAGTGTTTTGAGAGGGAAGGATGCTGACCTGTCTTGGATAAGGAGAATAACGCTGGAAAGGTTGAGCTCAGGTATATCAAGAGTCTGCTCTGAAGGCTTGAGTCCTTTTAATTGGTGGAGGAGGAGAAAGGACAGAGTTAAAGGAGAGCTAGTTAAAAAAAAAAAAAAAAAAAGCAGCAGGGAAGAGGACATTTGGAGAGGCTGTTGGCAAGAGACCAAGGACAGAGCAAGAGGAAAGGTGGAGAATTCAAGAGGGAAACCTCTTAACATTTGCTTGGAGCTCACTAAGTGGGAGGAGAAACAAACTAATTAGTAATATCAGGACAGGAGCCATGCTAGCCTATATAAGCTGGTGGGGCATTTTCTTTTTCCCACTCTCTTAGTCCTGCTTTCCTCCTGTCCTAGCCAGCAAAGCAACAGCTACCCCTGAACTCATCTGAGAGGTAAGAGCACTCTCTTCGCTCCTTTGAATGCACAGCAATAAACACGCACCCTGTTAGTGACTGACTGTCTTACCTGGATCTTTCTTCTTCCCAAAACACCTAACAAACAGCATTTCAACAGTCCTCCAGAGTGAGAGCAGCTAAAGCTCAAGAGGAGCACACAGGTTAGCGAATGTCATGAGAATTTCAATTATTCAGATTTTTCTAGCAGGGTGAGGATTTATTAGTACTGCTTAGCCCAGTTGGCTGAACCTTTGAGAAAAAAAAAAAAAAGCCAAAAAAAAAAACAACAAAGAACTGGAACTCTTTAACATCCCCTTTTACTGCCTTTCTATTCTGCAAAATGAAAAATGCCCAAATAGTAATAATATACAGTTAATGTGATAGTATCTCTGGATTTCTCTGTCCCTGAGAGACAGATCTCTGAAAACTGAATTGTGAATGGGCTTAATGAATATTTGAATCTGAGGGATAAGCTTTCTTTTGAACTAATGCTTTGAAATGTATCTTCTATTGGAAAACCTGAACTTTTTTTTCAGTGACAGTCAAGTGCATTATAATCTCTCTGTGTTGGGGAGTGTACTTGTGCATGCGTGTGCTCCTATACGTAACACAACACTACATTTATCCAGCTTTACTAAACCCCTGGTGACATTACACAGGCTATGCTGGAATCAGAGTTGCTGAGAGTCTGGCCCTTTCCTCCTATTGTACTTGGATGCAGGAATTCCTCTAAAAACATGCTGCACGAAGAGCTGGCTGCCCGCACGCTTGGCAGCAACAATTCAAAGAATGCAAGATACAATGACTGTAATTGTGCAGTAGCAGTTCCTTGGACAAAGAAATACCACACGGTAATTTAAATCCTCTTGATTTACAGAGTAACTTGAATTTTGTCAGAGAGAGAGGAAAATTCCAGAAAGACGAGAAAGTGGTACATAACTTAGCTGCATTTTCAGAGATAAAAGCCCAAAACCTAGCAACGCAGGCACCAGCTTGGAATTAACTATTACCTGGGAGTATTAAAACAATTAGCCAAATAAAAGCCTCTGCCCCTTTCCCAGCTGCAAGCACAGCACCACTCTTACTGTGCATAACACATACTGAATGTATGACCGGGCTTGCCTCCGTTTCGGCACTTGAATAAAAAAAGTATTTGCAGGCCAGATGTTGCAGGAGTGCAGCACCAGCACGGAGCCTGCTTCACTGCAGCTTTAACGAGGCATTACTGAGATGCCGTAGGTATGGTGTGACACGGAAGAAGTGTACACAAGTGGAAGAGAAATTGATTTAGGGAGACACGAAGTTGCATAACATCAGTACTTTGCTACGGGACATTTATTAACTCTGAAAAGATGATAACAAAAACAACAGATTAGCTTCTTGGCCCTGAGGTGATTTCATTTTCATGCAAGAGAAACATCTTTTTTTTCTCTTCTGTTCTCACGGATTCCATTTCATAGCTGATACAAAAGTATTTAGATACTTCTAGCTGCAAAACTTTCCTTCTTGCTTACATGAGCATTCTTAGTGAGGATGGCAGAGAGATATTAGCCAACAGCGCAAAGATATCTAGGCAAGAGGAGACAGAAAACATCTGCAATCACTGGGGAAAAGCAGCAGCACCCCAAATCTAGCTCTCACTTTCCACGGTACACCATGGGAAAATAGTTTAAAAGAGTTCCTCTGCACTTGCAGCAAGTCAGTCCTTGCACCACAGAGATGAAAATCACATTCAGACTCGCTCTGCCTGGGTCCTGCTGCTGCTCCTGTATCACACCAGTTACACACCAGCATTGGGAGCCCACAGTGGATTTCCTACCAAATGTATGTCTGGAGCACCTCTCCAGAGCATACACGAGATCAGGCAGTGCACTTCAAGCTGTGTATCTGAGAGCAGGACTTACACGGTCTTTAGTTCAGAATCTGAGATCAAAAAAACACTTTCCCAGACTAATAGAAATAAGGAATAAAAAAAATTTTACAAAATCCTTTCTCCCCACAGAAGCCAAGCAGTCTGTTCCAGCAGAATAGTCCTTTCACAGTTATTTCCATTTCCCTCCTTCATCCACTAAGACAAAAAGCTCACTTTGAAAACTGCATGTTAACATAACTTTAATAGCAGGTCTTCACAAGACTTAAAATTCTCTGAACATCTCCATGTGTTCCGTCCTTTCTTAAAATGGCTGCTATCACCTACTCCTGAAAACAAGGTAATGTGTTAGCAGATCTTTAATCTGAGCATATATGGCAGCTATTGCTTCTTACGATACCAAAAATTATTATAACTGCCCCAAAAATTCTCTGCTAGTGCTGGTTTCCAGGTGGTTCACTGCTCCTTCATGCTTTCTTTGGACAACTAAGTAGAAGTAGAGCAAGTCCTCCGTGCTCTGCGTTTCTGGACAGACGGGAAAAGTCCCGGGCGTGTGGCGCGAGCCGAACCAGCGCACACAGGAGGCAGCCCTCACACAGCGCCTGCCACGTCATTTGGGTGGGCAGTGAAGCCAATGGGGCTGGATCTGGGTCTTTACGGTGTCACGAAGACCCCACCTGAAACCAAGAGTGCTCTTGGCCTACCCATTGCACACCAGGCTGCTCTGCAGGTGATGGGTGTGGTTTGTAATGATTTCCTTCTCCTACGTAAGCTGATAGGAAAGATGAACTGAAGTTCCTATGATTCCTCTCTAGAGAGACACATCACTTGGTGGACAGGGACATGGTGAACATGAGTTTGACCACCAGCCAGAAGGAGCCTGTGATCACCCCCCAAGCACTCTGATTTTGAATATTCTGGAAGAACAGGTATGCAGGGCATTGACGCAGCCTTCGTCGGGGGTGAAGTTCAAGCCAGGTTGGTGGAAGTGACTCACCTGCTCTCCTGGCCTTTTTGCCGTGCCAAGTGCATCGAGCTGACTTCATTTCTGCCCATGAAAACCCAGAGCAAAGGAGTTCTCCAGGCTTGCACGGTGCAGTACGCTGCCAAATAGCGTCAAGAGCAGAGAAAAGGTTTCGCACCTCACAGGGATTTACAGCGTGTAATTATTACATATCCCAGAGTAAAAATTACCTTGCACAAGAAAGAAGTGAAATTCCACTCAGGTACTCACCACGGGAGAAGTCTTCTCCCGTTCATTCTGGTCCTGATTTAGCAAAGCCCTGGACTCGCGTTGCTTCACTGGGAAGTTAACTATGCACTTACGTGCCTGCCTATGGCAAAGCGACTCAAATTTCTGATGAATTAGGGCTTCCAATCTGACCTGTTTTCTTCTCCACCATGCGAGCGGGCCAAACAGTGACTCTGATACTTCTTCACATGCACATCACATCCCACGCTGCAGAACGTCTCCAGACTCCTGCGGTGCAAGCAGCTCCTCACTTTGCACGTGGGGAAACTTATTGGGCATGCTAGCACAGGACACACAACGTGACTCTGTAAATGCAACAGCCCTTGACTTTATGGATTAGCAACAGAGAAAGCCTAGGTTACCTAAAGAGGAAGATTCTTTAAATTGAAAATGTAAATGCAGTTTCACCAAATGAAGAGCATTTATCTTGGCTGGAAATTTTGATTTAACTGAAAGTGCATCCAATTCACTTATTCCATTATTTCAGAATAAAATATGAGAAAAGCGAAGGTTAATGAATCAAGGTAATGAATTATAACTGAGCCAGGAAAAAGCCTTCCAGCACCAAGATACCATGCCTAGCAATACTCTCATCCTTTTCTTTTCTTCCTCCTCTAGTTAAGCTCCTTGCCTTTGTGTCCTACGCAAAGTCAAATTCAACACTCTTCTACTTACTGGTCCTGTCTTCAGATTCTTTCATGTGGAACCTCTCCTTGCACTAGGTGGGCCCTCCCAGAAGGCAGAAAACATCTGTTTATTGTTTGTGCAAATATTTACTACTTCCAAAATGTCACCGACAGCCCTCCAATAGCACACAGTAAGAAACTGGCCAGGATGTACATTAACTAGTCGTTCCCCTACACAGACTCCGAGCTGTTTAACCACGTATCTGGGTCTGCAAGTGTAACGCCCAGGGGTGAGGCTGCTTTAGCTTAAGTACTCAGCACCTGTATTTCTAAAGTATGGATTCTCTTCCCCAGCCACCGAGAAGGCTTGTACCAAAGTTGCAAGTGAATCAAGGACTAACTCCAACAGTTTTGTGTTTGTATCATCCTATTTAGACTATGAACTCCCAACCCAAATCCTTTACTTGTTGCACAAGCTGCTACTCACCAGTGAGACATGAGGCAGCTCTGGTTCTGTATTCACTCAACATTGTACCTTTTCTTGTGTTTTCTTTGTCTTGACAATTACCAAGAATTAGTACTACTCTTCAGGAAACTGCGTACACTCCAGGGAAAGGTTTGGTTGTTTTTCATTTGCTGACTTCATATTGAGAACTGGCCCTTAGACAAATAACGAATTGGCTATAGGAAATGAGAAACGTTGAGCTGATCCCAATAGGTGACAGGATAGAGATCTATAAACCTGATTCTAGGTGCCTATTATTGATGGCTGATGGGTAAAATCAAACTGGAAATATGGGTTAAGCAGTAGAGGAAACGTAATCACTGAAGCAGCTTCCTAGATGTGGTGGATCTCTAACAAGTTGAATCTTGAGGTAAGCTTCAACTTCCGTGAAGCCAGCGTCCTTTAATGCCATCTTGTCTTCCTGAAGTCACCCTTTAAATCAAGAGCTGCTCGATGTCTATAAAACATGCTATAGCTGAGCAGGGTGTTAAAATAATGTAAAATACTAAGACACAAGGCTCAGTGGTTCCTTGTGGTGTTCAAATCCGTGACTGCATGGAAGTCTGGAAGGACAGTGCAGGGTCCCAAGAGCACGTGAAGAGGGAATGTGCTCATGGAGACATGAGAATCAGGTGTTCAGAGTAAGGATTTTCCTCTTTCTGGCTCCAAAATAACACATGGTGAGCAAAAATATGTGGTCAAGTGAATAAACAGGAATCAGTAAGAGGCATTGTAATGAACTGTCTTTTCTTTTTCCCTTGAATTTCACTAAAGGGTCAGAACATCAACATGGAAAACAGTGTTGATGTCAAGATAGAAACCAAAGGGGAAAGAAAGCCAATAAAGCAGAATCCACTGAGCAAAGCTGGGAAGAAAGTCTGCAGAGCTGTTGGGTACATCACTGGAGACATGAAAGAATTTGGAGCCTGGCTAAAAGGTAAAGCTACTTCATCACAACTAATTAGGGAATTCCAAAGAAGAACTGCATCAAAGGAGTAATAACTAACTTCTCAGTCATGTGATTCAAGTTAGAGTAGTACAGAAACTACCTCTGCCCTGATTTATTTCCATTTTGTAGGAAAAAAAATCAGCTTTGTGCAGAGATCCACATACTGCTTAAATCTTGAGGATGACCGAGATGACATTTACCTCCCAACATGCCATGTACAAAGCGAATTTAGTCCCACAGAACATAGCCTAGGATGGTTATTTTGTGCTCTGCCATTCTTCATAATGCTCCCTGTCCTTTCAGCTGAGCAGTTCCTGTCAAGCCTAATGCCACTGTGAAGTTAAATTACACATAGGTAGGTGTGTTTGGTCCCCATAATAAATCAGCAACGGGATACACACACGATTTGCCATCTGAGGCACAGACATCATAAATTAGCTGGTTCATATGAAGCCGGTCCAGGGTACTCTGGCAGCCACACTGTTCATCTCAGCTTTCCAGCTGTAAGACTTCAGTATAGACCATAATAAATCCCAGTCAGGTTTTACAATCTTGTTGATTCATTGCTTCAGTTGTGCTGCCAAGTTCCACTGCCAACATTCTCCCCGAGTTTCGAAAAAAACATCCCGAATCAGTACCATCTGTGTCTTGGGGGGGGGGGGGGGCCGTGTTTTATTTTATTAAATC
>JAVJGG010000074.1:78390175-78401297 GCA_035590195.1 Aviceda cuculoides
CAGTGTATGATTTAATTCAATCTCTTCCAGATAAACCTCTCGGGATCCAGTTTATTGACTGGGTGCTGCGTGGGATATCCCAGGTGATGTTTGTCAACAATCCCCTCAGTGGGCTTATCGTAGTTGCTGGCTTCCTGGTGCAGAACCCATGGTGGACGCTCACAGGCTGTTTAGGAACAGTTGTCTCAACTTTAACAGCACTTATTCTGGGTCAGGACAGGTAAGTCCACCCTTTTCCCCTTCAAAACCAGACTGTCACTTCAGTGATGACTTATGTGTTAAACAATATCGATGAAGAGCACATATCTAGCCTTCACTGGCTACATATCTGGTCTGGTAGGACCAGACAGATCTTCCCACCAGCTGCATCTGGTGCAAAGGGAAACTGGACATAACTGCAGAAGGGGCAGTTGCTGAGAGGACGTGGGACTCAAGCAAAGTGAAGGTCGGTGCAGGAGCCTTGGCAGGTCGTCATCACACAGAGTCACGACTGCATGGGGAGGGAGGGGGTGATGCGAGCAAAGCACCTTCAGGGGAGCAGATTTCAAGATATAGCTGTTTTCTTCACACAGATCAGCCATAGCAGCAGGCCTGTATGGCTATAACGGGGTCTTGGTGGGATTGCTCATGGCCGTCTTCTCGGCTAAAGGAAACTACCACTGGTGGCTTCTACTGCCAGTAGCACTGGTGTCCATGACATGGTAAGTCGGACGGCTCCTCGGCTTCTTATTCCAGTCCCAGTGTCCCCACACGGAGACTGAGCTGTTGTATTTTTATGCACTATGCCGACTGCAACACAAAAGAAACACAACTGGCACATACGTGCTACTAAATCTGTACCATTGTTTGCACCTTTAAACTCGAATGTAATCCAGAAGCAAATAAAATACCCGCATAATCACAAATAAACCTAATGGGGAAAAGGAAAATCGATGGCTGATCATGTGTAATTCAATGCCCCAAATGTTAGCCATATTGTTGTGATGAGTCAATTCATTTTTGTTTCAAGAGAAACATTATTTTCACCTTTCCCCACCACCATCAACCACAAGTGTTTCATCTATTTAAGCTGCCATATAAAAATGTCATGAAAATTTACTTCTCCAAGCACAGAAGCTGTTCAGTGGTCCCAAGACATGACGGTTGATGCTAATGAAAACAAACAACTAATAATATTTTACTTATATATATGACACCATAATCTGCTAGGTATTTGGACAGTGAAAATTTTGAAAGCTGGCCTTTGGCCCCCAAATGTCTAGCTGGAGACTGCTAAACCACACAAATCCTCTGTCTGCCTGGAGTTCATGCGGTATTATACTCACTTTAATAAGCATACCGTTGATATCAGCCTTTACTTCTAATGACCCTGATCCGTAAGACTGAACAAGGACACACAGCCTTCCTGACAGTTCATTCAGACCTGACATGGGTGTCCTAAATTCAATCCACTTCATGTACTAAAAGAGAAAAAAGTAAACACCAAGACTGAGCTGGGAAGTAACTCCATTAAACCACTGGATCCTCCACGTGAATGGAGGATCTTGGCTCCTTCATGGTCACCAAATTCACCACATATTGTATAACCTGACAGAAATCTGTACATTGCTAACTGCCCTGGGAAGGGTAGGAAATTTACCAGGTGACGTAGCATATCTCTGATTTTATCAGAAACACTGAGGAAACTAAACAGCTTTTTTAAAAAAAAAAAAATAGAGTGAATTTCCTGCAGGTTTTTTTGTTGGGTTTGTTGGGGGTTTTTTTCCTAGCTGACAAGCTCCTAGTGAGACCATTTTGTTCTTTCAGCCCTGTTTTCACCAGCGCTTTAGGCTCAGTCTTCTGTAAGTGGGATCTGCCTGTTTTCACCTTGCCTTTCAACTTGGCCTTGACCCTCTATCTGGCTGCATCAGGACCCCATAACCTCTTCTTCCCTACAACTGTCATTCAGTCTGCAACAGCAACACCGAACATCACCTGGACGAATGCTGAAATGCCAATGGTAGGGTGTCCTGAAGATAACAACCTTCTCAATTTACAAAGAAAACCACTATAGAATCATATTATCTTCCTTTCTGTTACTGCATTATGGCCTGGCAATACAAAATTGCATTTAAAAGATAACTGTTATCCAAAACGTAAAGGTTTACTCCAGGAATTGACATTTTTGATAGCTTGAAAATATGAATCTTTTTGGTATCATCTGCTATCTTTCATTTACAGTTGGATCTAAACTATAATCTTCAAAGTGCCTCTAGAATCTAATTACCCATTACTGTGCGTATACTGATCAGCACCCCATAGATAAGGTTGCACTGAGACTACCAGTTCACTTGCAGGTTATTTTTAGTTTTCCATGTAGAGAGTGCTGTGGTTTTAAAATTGCATCTTTCTGATTAGAAATAAGCAAGCAGATATTACTATGGAAGAATGGTTACAAATTTGGGTGCAGGCACATTTTCACATATTTTTAGTTAATATTCAAGTGGGACCTTTTAAAAAAAAATATATTATTCTGCATAGCATGGTAAACAACATAGATACTAGAGTAATAGCCTTTCCCTAAGGCTCAGTGGACTCTTTTGAGGGGTTCCCTGGGAGTTATTAAGGAAAGGAAGTTAATTGACACTAAATAGCAACCCATATGACTGAACATTTCTCAGAAAACATTTACTGTGGAGCATAATTTTATGAGGACCATAAATGGGCTGTTCCACGTGGAAGAACACAACATTTTGAGGAAAAGTGTCTCAAAACCATCTCTAAGCTGTGACCAAGTTGGGCTCTGTCCCACCAACCCAGCAACTTTTATGCATTCATATTCCTAGTGAATCCCAAGGGAATTTCGGGTATATAAGTAGAAGGGAGATATAGCCTTACCTGAGTAAAGTCTTGTAATTCTGGCCAAGACATTATTGGCCATTTCATCCTTGGATCTGCCCGCTCAGAGCCAAATATCTTCTCAAAGTCATCATCTACCTGAGCATTTCCATTTCCTAGATCCACTCTCATGCTCCATAACAGCATGCAAAAACGGTCATGTCAGCAGCTTGTGTAAAGATGATGAGCAAACCCTTTCACAAAAGACATTTGTATTTTATATTAGAGCAAAAACCTGGCAGAGGAGCTCATGGCTAAGGAACAAGGCATGACTCATTTTCATCCAAGGGGAAACCCTGTGGAAATGCCCTACTGTCTCCTGAGAACTGTCCAAACTTTCCACTTACAATCCAGCAAGAGACACTGCATCTAACAAATGCTGAACATGAATCTGACCAAGAAAAATAGGTTTTTACAAAAAAAAAAAAAAGAAAGAAATTACAAAGCCAATAACAAATTGTCCTTTTTTTTTTTTTTTTTTTTTTTTTTTTTAAAAAATTCTGCAGCTCCTGCAATCCATTCCTGTCGGGGTAGGTCAGGTTTATGGCTGCGATAACCCCTGGACTGGAGGAATTTTCCTGATTGCTTTATTTATCTCTTCTCCACTCATTTGTCTGCATGCGGCAATTGGATCAGCAGTGGGGATGCTGGCAGGTAAGGGCTTGACCTGTGTCGCAGGTTTATATAAAAGCATGGAGAATAAAAGAGGAACCGCAATGAGTGGAGCACTTACGGTCACAAATGTTTCTTTCATCGGAGAATGACTGCTTGAAAAAAAATATATATACACATAATTCTGTTTTAAGAATTCTTTTGATTGACTTCCCCATTCTCTTACCTCATTTCACGATGGTGGAAATCTTCAGAAGAAAGAAGCCTACTTTTGGCTGAAATAAATTTTTATCATTAAGTACTTCATTTCTGGGTATATTCCAATGGCTTTAGGAGCAGCTTAATAAAAGTCATAGCCATCAGTCTGAATGTGCAGGCATCACAGATACATTTAAGGTTCACACATACTTTTGTTCACTTATACATCTTTTGCTGAAATCACACGGCCGAATTCAGCTCCACAGCAGCAGGGAAATTCTCCCGTGATCGCGTTAGATTAAAGTGGCTTTAGCCTTAGGCCACAGCAACATGACTACAAATAGGAATTCCATGTACATACGTGGGCTTGAGCCCTTAAAAAGCTGGATTCATGCCATTTCTCAGCTGCTTTTTTTCTCTTTGGTCAAGGAATGACACATCTTTGACTTATTTTCCAGCACTGAGCCTAGCAACACCTTTTAGCAAAATCTACTCCGGCTTGTGGGGCTACAACAGCTCCCTCTCATGCGTTGCGATCGGAGGCACGTTCTACGCTTTCACCTGGCAGACACATTTGCTGGCAATTGCCTGTGGTACGTACCCTATGGATTTTCTACTACCCCCACGCTTCCTTTTGAAGCGAGACAAGATGCATTTATACTGGAGGTGGGCTGAAGCCAAATGGCCACCTCTAGACAGGCAGATGGACTTCGGCGAGACTGACGAATGGTTGAGCCGGATGTTGGAGCCGTTGCTCTAACGCACCCTGACAAAAAAAAAAGGAGTGCTTTCACTTTCAGCCAATGGTTGTGTTCAGAACAAGAAGCGCAATCAGTGGATGCCGATTAACTAAGGTCTTTGAAATTAGATGCTTGGTTTTGAGGCATTAATTGTGTTTGTTCAACATTGCTGGATGAATCATATTGTTTTTTCCAATCATAGACACCAGCTCAAATTCCTTCTTTGGAGGAGAACGTATCTAAACTTTGAGAAAACTGGAGCTCAAGATGAGTCCACACCTATAGTTAGACAGTGCAGTTTCCTCAGTCTACTGAAATGGATACCAAAGGCATGAGCTAGGCAACACAGAATGATTGAAGAATTATTTATAAGGCAATTCCATATGAAATTTCAATATCACAGTGAGCTGGGAGTGAAACTATTGCTCATTCAGTGCTCATATAAAAAAGATTTAGCTTTGTATCTCATTGACCCACCTTCTAGCCCTAGAGGCAGGAGAGATGGGGGTGGAAGGCTTATTTTCCTGTTTAACCCCATCCATCAAGCTACCTACTTTCCACGTCAGTGCATTTTTCAAAAGGCTCTGTTTCCATAGTCTCATTTTTCATCACTCCAGTTCTTTTTTTTTTGTTTTGCCCTTTCCATGAGCTCCAGGTTGGAGGGGACACAGTGCAAAGAAAAGAATTTTAAGAGAGGGCTGTCCAGGCATGGTCATAAACATTGGTTGAGCTACACAAGGCAGTGTGAGAGATGTTTTGCCATTGCTGGTCTCCTCCATGAGCAACCAAAATCACCAGGAACTACCTTTCTTTTTCACAGCGCTCTTCAGTGCCTACCTGGGAGCGACAGTGACTAACATGTTGTCTGTGGTAAGTAGTGTATTAGCTAAGGTCTTTTTTTCCCCCAAAGACAGATTTGAACATTTTGAACATTTGGACATTTTCCTGGGTTGTGAGGCAAAACACCCAGACTCAGAGAACAATTCAGCCAAAGGCAGAATGGGTCTGGGAGAGGGGACACGGTCTGCCCAGGGGGTTGGTGTGGTTCCCACTGAAACAGGCCACTTTGATCATCACTTTTCATCCCCAGAGCTTGCATGAACTGCCACAGCTCAGCCTCAACACCTCTGAGATAATTACATGTCTATACTTTGTGCCTGAAGCGACTGAGAAAAGGGCCCTCCACACGTGTAAAGAAACCTCAAATTTGGTTTAATTGCTTTGCCCAAGTGCCAAAAGGCACTCAGGACAACAGCCCAGGAAAAAGCTGAATGCTTCTGGTATCCACTCCTCTCTCATCTCCATCCAAGACCACTGCAGATGCCCAAAGAGAAGGCAGCCTTCTCACCACAGCTGGTAGATGTTGCAGGTTAACGCACAATGTCAATATCTCATAAAGAAATCCTGCCTCCCCAGGGAGAGACTCCATGCAAAACCAAGTCAAGACTTCCTTGACAAAGCTTGTTCCAAGCTAACTGGCTCTGGGTTTTGTTCAAGGGCTGGGGGATCAAATGGAAGAAAGACGTATAGTAAATAGGTGGTTTGTATTTTTCTTTGCAGTTTGGGGTGCCATCAGGAACCTGGTCTTTCTGCTTGTCTGCGCTGACCTTCCTGTTAATAAACACAAACAACTCTGCCATCTACAAGCTGCCACTCTCCAAAGTGACCTATCCAGAAGCCAACCGAGCTTATTACCTGAAGATGAAGAAGCATCAGAGGTCTTGCTGTGAGGTATAAAGATCCACGAAGAGAGATATTTTGCAGATTTTAAGGCAAGAGTGCAAGGTGTTTCCACAAAAAAACATTATTTGTGTACTACAAATTCAAAAGACAAAAAAAAACAATCACCACCTTATGAGTGGAGAGACTTTTTTCACTGCATTCGTTTGTGCTATCCTGATTAGATAAGACTGTGCTGTGCTGGACGGACCTTTCCCAAGCCCAATCTGTAATGATTTAAAAGCACATATGTCTGAAAAGACACTTGAATTTTAAGCAGCGGGGAAATTACTTAGAAGTTGAAAAGAAAAGTCTGTCTGTGAACTCAAAGTCACAGCAATTGGACATAAAGCAATAAAGAGCATAGCATCTCTCAGCATCTGATGGGACTCCTAATTAATGGCTAAAACCAGCTTACGACAGCAATAAGATACATCTTAGAGAGCTTCATAGTAGCAGAGAAGTGGAATAAAGAGTACCCTTTGCTAAGTAGAAAATAGATGGTGAAGAATTCTACCTGGAGGATCTCTCAAGCCCAGTGGAGAGAGATGTGCATTAGCAATCATCACACACAAGATGGACACAGATAAACTGCAGGCAGTGTTGCTAACACTCGCAAGTCTTATGGTAAAAATCACAATAATGGCAGGGAGGGGCTGTCTATTAGCCCCAGCTTTTGGATGTCTTAGTTTGCACTAGGCTGGAACATTTTATGAAAAAAATGTCTCAGGCCTACCCAGTTGCAGAGAAAGGTCTGTAAACCCAAGTCCAAGAACGCAAATACCAGCAAAAAGAATCTTTTCCTAAAAAGAAAAAAAAAAAAAAAAAAAGAAAAAACAAAGAAAAAGTAATAAGATTAATGATTTTATGTTAATCTCATGATTTTTAATCCTTCAACTTGGTCATGGGTTAGCAAAGGAGGGGACAGCAGCGAAGTCATTGCTGTCCCTTTCCTATGCAATACAATGGCTCCGTTCAGCCTGTGCACAAGCGGCACTAATTTGAGCTGATCTTCTTGACCTCTCTCCCTACACCGGCACCCTCAGCCCACAAACGTCAAGCAGCAAGTCCCAGCCTGCTGCCGAAGTTGCTGCTCTGCCATCTCCCTCCACGCCACGATGGGAAGAGGATGGTTGGAGGACCGGTGGACCTAGAAGAGCTCTGCAGCAGACCAGCCTTGTGCCACCTCTGCACGGGCTCCTGGGGTCTGCAGGTAGGGAAGGAGGAAGCTGACCTTGCACCCAACAGTGCTGGTCACTGCCTGGCTCATTGAGATACTTCATCCCATGGTGAAGATGACATCTTCACCGCAAATACTCCGTACGCTCAGGCCCTTCACTTGGCATTAGCCTACGTGCAGTCACGTTGCTTGTGGGAAAGCAGATCAAAGCCTGCTCCTCTTGTGGCAGAGGAAACAAAAAGTAGCCTGCAAATAGTGCTGCTGATGATTTTTGAGGTTGGGGAAAAACACATGCCTTTTTACAAACACCAAAAAGATCTGAGTGAAAAATATTTGAGATGAACTGCTGGCAGCATTTTCTGGTGAAGTGTTAGGTTCTCAGATGTTTGACAGTATTTCTGCATGACAGACACTCCAGAGATCACTTGTAAAAATGTACCATTTCCTGTGTTTTACTTGGTAAATAGCTACATAATACTGTGTGGAGTTAATTTTTAAAACTAATATTCATACTTTTTTGAGTTTGGTATAAGTTTTCCTCTATTTATCATCACTAGGCTCTTCCAAAGACAGGTTATCTCTTAAATAAGTAGTCTAGAAGACATTGGAAAATAAAATTATGAAATCAGTGTATGGGGGATGCTTAGGAAACTTCTAACTTCTGCTCTTTGTAATTATGGCATTTTGCTGCATCGGTACCTTCTTAAACGTGCAAATTGCTTCTGTACAGGAGGCACGATCAGCCAAAGGCACGGTGTTGTGCCTGCAGAGCTACAGGCAAAGCTGGAACCTCCTCGAGACCAGATGAAGACTCATTCCTAGGGGAGATGCTGGACAGGCCCTCAGACTGGGATTAGATAAGGTTATGTTCTGTCCAGAGGATGCACCTCTCCATTTGTCAAATGTGTGATGTGATGGAAAAGGACATCTTTTGGTGTCTGCACTGACATCTCCCCTCCCAGAACTATGTGTGCCCCAGAGAGGCAAACCTACAAAGGCTAGCTTTCACTCTTATGTCAAAATCTGCATTCAGGTAGGAGTACACACTTTATGACCAGTGTAAATCAGCAGATTTCCTCCAACTGGTGCTACTTCAGCTTGCTGTTGCTGAGCAACAGGGACATTTTGGCAGTACCATAAAGAAACCATATGCACAGAACAGAAAAACAACACAAGATGAAGGCCATGTCTCAGCCATTAGAAAGACTTTGCACATCATTCAGAATTAATTCTTCATTTTATGCTATCCAGAGAATTCATTCTTCCCATCACCCCATGCAAAATAACAGTTATTTGGCAATATGACATGTATATCAGTCAGAATATGCATATCATGCTTTTTCCCATTATCGTTCACAGTGCAGACTTTGCTAACAGGACTAATTTATCTTATTATTGAAACTGGTTGTTTGGGGTTTTTTACCCCCCTTTACATCAAATAAATGCTATTCAAGTCACAATTTTTTTCAAGCACTCTTTTTGCATTCTTGTTTCTGATACACAGGTGATATCAGACTCATAAGAAACATTTATGCTGGGCAGCAGTTTTGCGGCTCTTTCTTGGACTACGATCCTCCCAGTGCCAGCATAACATAGCAAAAGAGATGTCACTGCATTTAATATTTCTAAAAAAAAAAAACCAAAAAATCCAAAACCCCCCAAAAAACCCACAATGCCAAACCACTTGAAAAAGTCTGCTTGGAATCAGATTTCATCCAAAAGTCTAACTCAACCTAACTGCCTCACTGCCATTTCCTAAGCCACTCTCATTGCTTCTGTCTGATGTGAGTAATTCTCTCCAATACTCCCATGGAGTTCCATGTCAAGCAACCGCCCCCCAGTCTCTACCATTTGACACTGGCACGTCTCCTGCCACCAGTATCTTCTGCTGTGGTTCAGCTGCCCACCAGCCCAGGGTGCAGCCACACACCTTGCAGTCCTACACGGGGTTTATTATTGGTGGTACGAAGAGCGAAAGCATGAATGCCGATATAAGACAAGAAATCATAGGATGCTGAGCAAGGACCAGCAGATATTTGTCAGCAGAGCCTGCTTCTCTCCCTTCCCAAAGCATCTCTGCTTCCTCACGGAGCCCAGGGCATGCAGTGGTAGGTTACAAGACGTGGGCTACAGCCCTCACTTCCCCTTCCCCCAGCAAACCAGTATGTGGGCAAGGCAGAAGAGGCTAATATTTAGGTGGGCAGAGAAGATGCTACACCCTTGGTGATGCTGAACTGGGAGGAGGAGGAAACATTCAGCCCAGGTCACCTGAAGACCAGACACAAGAGTTGGTTGCAGAAGCAGGACCAAAAGCGGGAGGTACAAGTGCAGCACAGCAGCATTTTAGATGCTCAAATGTGGGGACATGCGACAATACAAACTTCTTATCTTATCCTCCAGGACTCTTGAGGGTTTTCTTTGGTTTTATCATGTTGTACATGAAATATAAACAGTACGAAGAATGCTCATGTTGATAATTATCTAATCTTTTGAATCTTGACATTTAGCATAAAGGGTAGAATTGACACAGAATTTGGCCATAGGAATAATCCACTCACTAAGAAAGATGCTAGCCATGAGGAAGTAGGGCTGTGCATTCAAAAGAAATACTTGATTATTTCCCCCTCCCAAAGAGTCTAAGCACTGCAAAGACCAGTACAGCAAGTGAATTGTTAGATGAACTCCTTTTTGATGCCCTCTCTTTGTCTTGCCGTGGAAACCTGCCTTCGGGTGGTAAGGCCTTTTTTGTTGCCAGCAGTTCAGCTTACTCAAGATTTTGAATGAGATGGGAAACAGTGTGACGCTCAAAGCAAATACACCCCAGTGACTTAAGACCCTCACTCTGCTTATTCTCAAAGGCACAGGTAGACCAAGGTAAATAATTTGCCACGCATAGAAACGAAAAGTGTTTAAACAGGAGTCGGAAGCCTTAAGATTTCATAGATCTGGGCCAGAAGACTTGGGCTTACGTCCCCAAAGGCTACGTACGTGCTGGTAAACGAAAAGGATCAGGTGCTGTTAAACAAAAAGAATCAGGTGAGCTTGAGCCCCTCCTGACTTGCTACTGCACCTCAACACAAAGTAAACCGACTTTGCTTCATAGCATTCCTGCACTTTTCATCGGCGAGGGCCCCTTTCACACCGAACCGTTTGCAAGTGCAGCCTCCTGGTGCTGCACGGGCCGGGGTTTAGCTCCCGCGCCGTAGGGTCGCTGCCCACCCTACCTCCAGCGTCGGGGCCAAAGATGTCCTCGGCACGCACGAGGGACAGACCACGGGAGGCGGCGGCGTTGAAGCCCTGCCCTTTGCCTGACGCAGAAGCACTCACCTTGGGGTAGAAGGAAGAACAGAAATAAAGAGGGAGAGGGAACGCGAGTAACTCTACAACCTGGCGGTTCTGGGCATCACCCAAGGGTATCGGTGAAGAAGGATGCCAGCAAGAACCAGCAAAAGGGGAGGCTGAAAGGGCAAACGTGTGACAGAGGAGCTCATGTTGCTTCATGTGCTATGGTAAGAGGCTCAGAGACTGGGGCAACGAGATCCAGTCTGAGGCCGTGTGGTGGGTTGACCCTGGCTGGGCGCCAGGTGCCCACCAAAGCCACTCTATCACTCCCCCTCCTCAGCTGGACAAGGGGGGAGAAAATATAACAAAAGGCTCGTGGGTCAAGATAAGGACAGTTTAATAAAGTGAAAGCAAAGGTCGTCCGTGAAAGCAAAGAAAAAATAAATGATGTTATTCTCTACTTCCCATCAGCAGGCGATGTCTGGCCACTTCCTGGGAAGCAGGGCTTCAGTAC
>JAVJGG010000074.1:78415734-78437791 GCA_035590195.1 Aviceda cuculoides
ATACTGAACTCAAAACACAGCACCGTACCAGCTACTGGGAAGACAATTAACTCTATCCCAGCTGAAACCAGGACAGTATGACAACAACCAGTGAGCATAAGGGGTAAAAGCACAGTTGGCTTGCAGGCTCCAGGTTCAGGAGGAAGAACTGCCTCGAGCCAGGAGAGCAAGGGTCTTGGTTACCACCTCCTTAAGCAGGTTGTAAAGACTTTCTCCAGACTGGTGAGTTGGTAGCACTTGAAAGCCGTCCCCTCTTGCCCCATCACACACACGGAGTGGGTGTTGGCAGCCTCAATCTGCAATCCCCTTCCTTTAGCTGGAAAATGGTTATACTGCGATCCCCTCTGGTGTATTTTTCACATGACTGACCACAAAACTATTAATATCTGAATCCAGAGCTGGTTCAGCTTGACAACTCATTCCCTCCAGGGAGAGGAAAACCACAACTTCTTCCAACCCTGGAAAAACCTTTTGTGACTGCAAGACCAGCAGCTCAGATGTAATAGAGACGGTTCTGGTTTGCTGATACACCTCAGTGGAGAACGCCAACCAGCATGAGAGAGTTCAGCTTGTTTCTTCTGTGCCTCCTTCGCATCTCCAGGAAGGGTGAGTTCTGAGCTTGCTATGAATCCCTCTCTGATCAGGACTTTTCTTTGCGCTCTAGTCAAAGTACCAGGGGAATTGCCTGGTACAATAAACTCTCCAAGAACTGCACCATCCATTGCATTGCTTAAAAGGATCCTGAAATTCCAGGTGCATGTGAGAATACTGGAAAAACTCAAAGGCTTGACTCTGCAACTGTCAGAGAGGTCTTTGGTTGGGTTTGTTTTTTTTTTTTTGCTTTAACTTGTGTAAGGAGTCCATCTAACTTTTCCTGTGCATTTTCAGTTGGATGCAGCATTTCCATCACCACCCAGAAGTACTATTTCACATTCCTAGGAATTATTATGCAACAAACACAATTTGCTCCAGTTCCACCGAGCGCTTAAACTCACATTTATCTTCAAGTATGCACTTAAGTTTCATTAAACTCAACAGGATTTGCTTAGATATACTGTCAAACTGTTTGCTAGAGCAAGGCTAGTGTCTGTGGTGGTCTCCAGCTCTCGATCTTGTTGTCTTCATGATCTTTCCATTGACAACCAGCAGGTCCACTGGCCTGACAACTGCTTTTGAGAGTTACCTCATGTAAGGTGTGTGGGCTATTTACCTACAACCTTCCCTGTTTCTTGTGAAAGCTTCAATTCCAGGAACAAATGGAGGCTGGATATTAGCAGGAGGAAGCCATGGAAGACCTATCATGCCGAAACTTTAAGGTTAACTTATACACAAGATGCTGACAACTCCCTCCACTCATAACCTAGGCAAACTGTGTTTCCATAGAAATAGGTGGAGCTGGTAACATTAGAAGCACTTACTTTTAACATTACTTCTCATGTGGAGGGCAAGGGGATGTTTATGTGCTAAAAAGAATGTTATTTGCTGAAGATTAGGGGAAAAAAAATGCAAACCAAGAAGGCGGCAGAGAAAAGCAAATCACATACTCAAAAGCACATGATCTGCAGTTCTCCAAAAGTAAGGGTCACAGTGACATGACGTAAAATAACCAAAATAACATGAAATAAACTAGAAAGCAATTGTATTTTCTGTTTTCACTGCTAGGTCCTTGTGCTCAAAGTCCATGAGCTTCCTAGAGCTCCTGTGGCCATGTAGCCTCATATATTAAATTACCTAGGCTGCAAAAGATATTTGTATCGTTATAATGAATGACAAGGTAGGCTGACTCAAGATCTCAGTAATCAAAATACTGGCTTGGCACTGACTCCAGGTAAAGAACTTAATGGCAGAGAACCGGTCCTATGTTGGCCTTTGTCCATTGTGCAGCACACAATAGATTAAAACAAGCTGCACTGCCACTGAGGTATCTGTGAAATATTATGGAGAACAGATAATATGAACAAGCAACAAATCTTATCTTAGAGTTCACACAAGTAACCCAACAGCTGAATACCCGCAGACCAGAGTGAAGCCACCTAGACCAGGGATGGGTGGTGATTACTTAGAGGACGCCTTTACATTTTTTGCAGTTATTCTCAGCTATTGAGGGGGAAGTGCTGATTTAATGAAGCCATCAAGTGAGTTTCATAAGACAGGAACGTAGCCACAGACGTTCCTGAAGCCACAATCTGCTGCTACAGCTGTTGCAATTAGCAAGACAGTGGACAGATACACATAGCTATATGGAAAGCGTTGCTTAACAGGTGCTGTTTGTTGATGCTCTTGGTTCCTGGGGAAGAGGAATGGATGAGACACTGAGTTTTCCCTATATACTTCAAAGGTAGGGAGCGTCCATTCAGGTGAAAGCTGTTTTCATCACTGGACAAAAATGATCAGACTGGGTCTGGTGGCAGTGAGGTTCAGCTCCCCAGACCACACTAGGATTTACTGTGACCTAATTCGGCCAAGACAGCAAAATTCCAACCAATGTTTGTGACACCTCAGCTGGAAAACTCAGGATTTCCCTTGCCAGGACACCAGGACGAGGCCTGTCTGGGAAGATCCTGGCAGCTAGAGCCCGTGCAGTGATGCTCTGCTAACAGGGAGATGCTTTCTGTGCTGCCAAGTCTTGTCCTACGGCAGGAGCTGATACAGACAACTTGCCTTTTCTCACCAGCCTGTGTAAGATGATCTTCAAGCCTTTGTTCAGATCCTGTCACAGCTTAGGAGTAAGATGCTACTTTGTGATGATCGTAGCATTGATCATTAGAAACTTCAGCTGTTACTCCCTTCCCCAGGGGTAATGCAACCACCAAGTGATCAGTGTAACAAATACGACACCGTAGGAGTGTGTGTGTGCATGCACTCAAAACGCAGGGCTGCTATACTTCCTGCGCTTCAGTGCCTAAAGCCACCAGATTTCTCAATACATGGAAAACTTTTATTTTTAGCTTTTTTTTTTTGGAAAAAAAAAAAAAAAAAAAAAAGTAGTAAGCTGTTCCTCCAAGCACATAAATGTCCATTAACTGCAAAAGACTCTCACACAGCTTAAGGAGCTATTGTTCACTTGACAAAGAAGAGGCCTGCTTAGGAATTAAATCACTTTCAACATGAGCTAGTCAGTCCCCGGAGCTCTGCTGCAGCCTGGTACCAAATCCAGCCACAGTAACTGGGCTGTGCAATCATCTGCAAGTCCTCAGCAAGAACATCGAGCAGGACAGGGCCCACCACAAGAACACAGCATCCATTTTCTGACTAACAACAGAGCAGATGCAGGAAGGATGCCCAATTTCCCTCTTAAACACTCCAGATAAACCAGTGTCAATATCTCTTTTTGCTCCTAGGTGTGCAGTCCAATGGCTGGTCTGTTCATGTTCCATCTGACGTTACCGGTGAGCTTGGGAAGATGGTTATCCTGCCCTGTACTTTTACGCACCCCTACAAAACATTTGACCGGACCCTCACTGCCATTTGGAGGATCAAGGAACCTTACAATGGCACAATAGTTTTCAAGTGCGTTAGTCAGAGCACCAGCGAGCTCTGTAAGACTGCCATCAGCTACAAAAACAAATACAAACTGCTTGGCAACCCCCGGCACAAGGACCTTTCCATCAGGATTGACAATCTGACCTGGAGCGACAGCGAGAGATACTTCTGTCGGGTGGAGTTGTCCGGAGATATCCACGACAAGTATGAAAGCAGGAATGGGATAAAGCTGCACTTGATTGGTAAGAGGGCATGAGAGCCAAAGCCACCCCGTAGGGAAGTGGGAGCCACAAGATGTGGCAATTGATGAGATAGTAACAGAAGTTGACCTGAGGTGGTCTTCCAAAGGGTTGGCTTTCCCAGCTCTGTGGATAGTTTATAACATTTGGGCAGGGAATAATCACTGCCTTCCACAGCCTTCCAGTACGAGGCAATGAGAGCAATGCAGGGAAGAGGAACAAAACTGGTAAGGAAATAGCCAGGCTCTGGCTGCTGGGGTAAGAGCCAGCTAAGTCCTGGGCATCCCATTTTGTCCCCGCAGCACAGGATCTGTTCAGGCAGCAGAGAAGAAACCTGGGGTCAGCAGCCCATGGGTGGGGTTAAAGACCTCCTCTTCATCAGAATCTAAACTGGAGAGCCTGGGCACTGAGCACATGTTAGCAAATATTAGCACAAGAATGGGGATTGGAAAGACAGGATACCCGGTACCCGTGTGCCATAGGTCCAAAATCCTCTGGAGCGGGAAACATTAAGTACAAACAGCCTGAAAAACCATCTCATATCAACAAACATCAAATGTTAATCCCGTGCCCCAGGGTGCACTCGCGGATCAAGGGAGAGCTGAGACCCGGGAATAGCATCAGACGTTACCCGTGAGTGCAAAGCTGCCAGGAGTTGGATGATTTTGCTTGCGAAGTGAAACTGCCTTACGCCTGCCGTGCACTGTGAGCGTCCAGATAGAACCAGAGGATGAGCTCGGTTACTTCTTGGGAAGTTCTGCATAATCAAGGCTCTCCTTCACTTGGAGCAGCTCCTAAACACCCACACACACAGCATGACCAGGGCAGGATGGCAGCAACATCTGTCTCTCGGGGGCTGCCTGGATTTTAACACCAGAGGAATGATAAATTACACAGATATGGTTTGGGGAATGGACCCTGATAGTATGAATGGGAGGGGTTAAATAATGCCTAAAAGCTTATTTTTTAAACACCAAACCACACAGACACATGACACACAACTAACACAGCTAGCTTTCTTACGGATCAGTCCTCCAGCCTCAAACTCCTCCTGCATTACATAGACAAGGGGGAAGATGTGCTGTAGGTGGTTGCAAGCTATATATTTGTTGTCTAGTCTGACCAAAAATTAAATCGATATTGAACTCCTGCTTTTCCTTTGTGAGGACACTCATTTAGTTCCCTTCAGTTTTCACAGTGCCTTTAGGAACCAAATGCATTAAATGGGTTAACAGGCCAAAGAGGAGAGGATTAATGGGTAACACAAGCTTGGTCGTGTCATCTATGCCTCCTTAGCAGACTAGACCAAAGATGACATGTTCAACAGCGCATGTCTTAACATTTTGCATCCCCAAAATTATCTTTACCACTTTCATGCAGCCACACAATCCCATATGCTCCAAATACAGGACACAAAATTAGTGGCCCTACCTTGGTATTGGTGTACTATGCCAAAGCAACCAGGAACCCACACCAGTTGTTGGGTGGTCACTACAGGGTTGGAGAAATACATCAAAAATAGGTTGTAGCAAGGAGTAAAAATGTTTCCTGACAATAATTTGCCAAATCTGGCAAGTCTCAGGAACCAAGCAAAGGTCTCGTGCAAACGGATCCAGCCACGTGTGCTCTAGAAGCCAGAGACCAAAGGAACAGCCACGAGACACCTGCAGAAGACCGCTGTGGTTGCCTTGTCCCCGACCATGTGCAAATGTAGCTGGTCCAAAAAGGTCACCAGCTGCACCCGTGCCTACATCTGGGCTGCGATTCATGGTGCAACTGCAGAAAGCAGCCCTTCTTCATGGACGATCGCCCTGTGACAGCACAGTGCTTCTGCCTTCTGCCACCGTGGAAGGTCACAACAGTTGAAGTTGACCAAAGCTCAGAAAACTGGCATTACAGGGATAAAACACAAGTAGAGCACACATCCTTGCCCCCAGGCTTTGCTGGGTAAATCCCTTTGCTCCTCTATCCAGCAGAGGTAGGGTGGGGAAATCTAGGGAAAGAAAGTGCCAAGAAAAAAAACGAGGAAGGGAAGGTTTGATCCCAACGTCACCCTGACATAGCATGCCGAGGGTCCATCAAGACCTCGTTCCAGGTGTTTTGCATTAGACCTGCCTTTGAAACCTGACCACTTTCCCTCCCCTGCTGTGATTTCCACAGCTGCCCCCAGGATCATTAACATCACCGTCAGCTCCAACGGGGATCACACCTTCCAAGCACGCTGCACTGCCGAGGGGGAACCAGCGCCCGCTCTGACCTGGACCGGACCACCCTACACCAACATCACCTCCATCACCAGCATGAACCATCGCGTCACTAAGGAGCTCCGGTACCTGACCCACGATGGAAAATATACCTGTACTGCTGTCAACAGCCATGGGAGAGCAGAGGGGGCTGTGTACTTCTATAAATTCAAAGCATCCAGCAGCTCCTTCTTCCTGATCCTGATCTTTGTGCCGCTCGGAATTAAAGTGCTCATTTTACTGGTGATACTGAGCTTCACCGTTTTCTCGAGAGGAGGTACGTACTGCTGTTTCCCATGGTAGTCTTCCTCCGTCAGACTGGTAACCAGATGGGAGATGAAGTCAGGCAGGAGGGGTTGGGTTTGTTTGGGGGTTTTTTAATGATTTCACAATTTTCCACCCTAGGAGACGGACATTTCTAATGGGAAATCTAAAAACAAGTAAGAGGGACCTCCTGGCTGGCTGAGTTGCAGCCTGTGGACAGGAGGTCTCCTTTGGGAATGGGTCTTTGAAGAAACAGAGGGAGTAGGAGTTTCCCTACCTGAAGAGAAAGGTTAATAAACTAACAGACGGGCAATTAGCGGAGAGCCCACTGCCTACACAACCACATTTTTAATTTTTTTTTTCTTGAAGCAGACTAATTACTACCTCTTCCCCTGTAGCCCACGGGCAGGATTTACCTTCGCTGCATCCCACACAACAGTTTAATCTCCTGGGGTGGGCATCATCATTTTAAACACCACCCCTCATGGTCTCCTGGGCCTCGCTACGCAGGTGCTTCCCTGTCGTTAGTGAAATCCCACCTCCCAACCACACCAAGGCCATGAGAGCAGGGAAAGCCCAGCTCGTAGGAGATGAGAATCAGCTCATGGGCTGAGGGATGAGACCTCCTGAGAAGCCCGGAGACCGCTGGCCCCCCTGTGCCCACCAGCCCTGCTGTGTGATGGCGTGGGCAGGGGGGACCGGGAGGGACTCGGGGTTCTGCCTCTCGGGCTGGACAAAATGTCACATCGCCGCAACTCATCTGTAGAGACGGTGCGACGCCGACACCTTGCGAAAGCCACCGCTTGTCTCAAACTTGCAGAAGGGTCAAGACCAACCAGAAAGGCTTTGCTCCTTATATTCCAGTGCCTAATTCCCACCCCCACAATGAGGGCCGCACACCTGACAGAAGGCCTTCTCCCCAGTCACTGGAGTGTCACAACCACACTCCAGTGCAGGTTCCCGACAGCTCTAGGTCAGTCCTGGCTCCCCAGCTCGCTCTGACCGCATCGCTAACCCACATCTTCTCACTTCACAGGTCCCTCCTCTGCTCCATCCAGCCTGGCCCGGTAAGGATGTCTTGCCTTCTACTCACGTTATCCAGCAGGAAGGTAGAGATGGCTAAGGAGAGAAACGCAATGTGTCCTTGGTCCTGGCAACAACCTCCCGGCCTGAGAGCAGGCTCCTGGGACAAGGACAGGGTTGGGCTGATGGCCAGGCGAGCCGGTGTGAGGGACCAAGGCTTGGGCACTGCTGGGAGGAGGCTCTGGCTTGGGTACAGGTGAGAAGAGACCCCACTGGTGTGAGGACAAGGGACTGGGACAGCAGGTTGGAGAGACCAAGGCACACGGATGCTGCAGCAGCAAAGGGCTAGCAGAAGTTTAGGTGGGCCACAGGCCCAGAGCGTGGTAGGAAGCCACACCGAACTAGCAAAAGAACGGACTGGGATGGGGTCTGTGCCGGGCTGAGGAATGATGAACGAGACGGGAGAAACCGTGCGACAGAAACCTTCCCCTCCCTCTGCACCCCAGTCTCTAATGGGGCAAAAAAAATGGTCCACACCAAAGCTGATGAGTTCTGTCAAGTGTGGAAGAGGTACGGAGTTGCAAAACGTCCCACCTCAGAGTCAGCTCAGGTGGGCAGTGCCCGATTCTGTGGCTGGCATCCATACCACGCTCCCACAGTACTCTTGGCATTTCCCACTACCCAGCACAACACTGTCCTTGGACACTCCTGACAGCTGTGGTGGCCAAGCAAGGAAGGGGTGGGGGGGGGAGGGGGAGAAAAACAAAAACAACAAACTAAACCCCCAAAACAACCCTGAGGCTAAACCTAAAGAAGCTGTATCTGAGGTCAGCATAATTACACCAGCCTGGGGCTGCTCCCTTCCAACCTGAGTTATCCCCATGTGATGTCTCCTTCCCCCACCTCACCCAAGAAAGATGGGTGTTTTAGCAGGACAGTCAAGTGTACAGCACCAGGACACAGCCAAAGGGGCAACAGGGAATTTAATCCTACAGTTAAATTTGTAATAATTATTTTCAAAAGCATAGTTTTGAGCTTTAACAGTGCCTACACCATACTGCACCCTTGATTACATTTGTATAGATACATACACAGATGAAAGCTTAAAAGCCAAGCTCCTCCATGCTCTACAGGAGCAGATCCTCTCAGGAGAGGTTTGTCACAACCCCCTGAGGCTCTGAGCAGCACAGCAGTTAATGCTAACGGTGTAGGAGATCATTCTGGATGCTTTAAGATGTAAAACATTAGATGCAACTCAAAACACTTCAAAACTACCTGCTGCAGAAGGGAGGACCCGTATCAGCATTGCAGACGCTTACTCTGACACTCCTTAACTACTAGCTGAAGCCACTTACAAAGTCTAGAGCAACCAGAAATGTGTCTTCACCTTATTCACTTCTCCTACTGCCAGGCCACAGCCGCAAGACTCCACCTACGAGAACTTTGACCGCAGACACGGCAGCGGCCAGACTTTGCCGACAGAAAGACCAGCATCCAGGCGCAGCTGAGGACCGGGGCCGCCTCATCCGCGCCCGCCCGCACAGTTCGGATTCCAGTCTGCTCTGTACAAGGGTGCCTTTTCCCAGTGACCGTAAGACTGACGTTGACTGACGCGCAGAAGGTCAAACAGGCCTTGCACGTGTGTGACTTCCATCCCTGCTGCTGCTTACAAGCAAGGGAAGCCCTTAAAGGGAAAACAGAAGAAAGAAAAGAGAAAAAAAAGAGGGATGGAGCTGGAAGAGCAGAGGAGGATCTACATAGGATGTCAGTTCTAACCAACCTGTTTGTTTTTAGCCCTTATCAGATAGCGTTTAGCAAGCAGAGAACAGTCTACCATTTTCTCACATCTTTTTGCTTTAGTATTTTTCAAAAGTTACTTCAAAAAGCAGTTTTCACCACTCCACTTGTCAAAACACATGCAGCTTCTGAGAGCCAGCAAGTGAACTGTTTTCATGTTTCAAATACCAGCTGTGAAAAAACCACTACTAGAATTTCTGCTGGTTTGGTTTATTATTATTATTATTGTTGTTATTATTATTATTATTATTGCTTAACTTTCAGAAAAGTTTATTGAAGAGTTTTAGGGAAATCTTAACTTTCAAGAGAAGCCCAAGCAAAAAGGAAAAGAGGTTTTCCAGAAGGTGGTAGAGCTGAAAGCAAGACACGCAAAGGGTGGTCTGTATTGTAACTCTACTGCAGCTCCTAATGCCCATGTGCGCACACACACAGAATCTCAGACCTTTTTGATAAATATGCTGTGAAAATGTTCCAATAAACCAAATGGGCTTTTATTTAAAAAAAAGCCCCTAAAATTATTTCTAAACAGTTTCCATCTCTGTGTTACATGAAAAAGGTCCTTTAAGGCCTGACTGCTCATTTCAAATTCTTCTGCGATGAAGTCACTACTATAAAGTCTCTGGCCATCCACAGACAAGTCTCTAACCCAACTGGGAAAGTGCTCCAAGACCAGGTGACTAGACCCAGCTTATGGTACAGGATGATGCGAGTCAACCTGGCATCTTGGTCAGGCAGACAAAGGTCCAGGAGAGGGCTCTGAAGAGCAAGGGGTTGGCATAGAGGAGGAGGAGAAAGAATGAAAAGCAAAGAAGTGACAAGAACCTACTTCCAGGTTTATATCATTGGATTCAATGCTCTGTGCAATCATTCCAGTGCAGCAGCTCCAAAACTCTTCCCTTAACCATTCTGCTCCTGGTAACGACCACTGCTGGCTGGAAGCCCAAGCTGCTACTGAATTACCATCAAGCCTGTGGTCCTGCTTGCAAGCTCACCCCCAGCCTGGGATTAATATTTTAAAGTTCAGCTCTTCATAACATCTGCGCTGGGAAAGTAAAGCACAACTTTAAATGACTTGGCCAAGATAACAAGGGTGGGGGGTGGAAATTAACGCAAGGAAATACTTGAACCTGATCTTTTAAATCCCAGTTTAAAATCCCAGCAATGGCAAAGCCAGGTTTAATACAAATAGAAAGAGACGCAAAGATAAAAAGGAAGTTATAACAGACAGTGTAGTCAGATGGGTAAGCTTGATTTCGCAGGTGTCACAGGAGGAAAGAGACCTCGGCAGTATAAACTGGACAAACAGAATTGAATTTCTGAGCCCTTTTGATTTATAGACATATATTAGAGTAATGAGAACCCGCTTCTACCTTTTTATGGGATTGAGGCTTGGCTTACAGGATTCTTCTCTTGAAAACTACTCCTTTAACTCAAGTAGTTTGGGTCCAAATAGAAGCATCAGACCTCGTGCCCCAAAACCACCCAGGATGCACCGAGTGTGCCCTGTTGCGTGTTGTCAGCACCCTACACTCAGAGCGCTGCCAGCAAACGCATGTCACGAAATTGCTGCTGCAATTTAGATGCAAGGAAACTCATGGATCAACACTGTTTGACTTTTGCTTTATTTGGTTTCCAGAGCGCAGTTCACATTAGTGCAACAAATGGGACAACAAGGACGTCCAGGTTCAGGAACCCACCACACCCCTGGACACCAGGAAAGGCACAGAAATGAGTTTGCCTGAATCCTGTCCCTCTCCCCAGTAAGGGATCTCTTTAACCCATCCAAACCCCTACAAGATTGAGGATGAGCCACCTGAGAGCTTACAGGTCAGCATTAGCAGGCCAACTAACAGGGGATGGTGCGGTGGGCGTCCACTGCAGACCACCTGCACAGGCAGTACATAAGGAAGAAACCCCACGTTGACAGGCCCTGGTCCTCACAGGGGACTCAAACCAGTATATACTGGAGGGCCAAAACACAGCACATGCCCGGAGGTTTCTAGTACTGACCTCGTTTGGCCTAACAAGCATGTTCCAGTTCCTCCCCTTCACCCCCCACTCCCCCAGTTTATACATAATTGGGGTTTGGGAGGATTGGGCCATTGTTCTGTTGAGCACTTTAGCTTCCAGAGTAAATGGTACCACATCCCATCACCACAATACCACGGCCCCTGTGGGATGCTGTAGAGGCAGCCTGCATAGGAAGCACTGTCTGCACGTTTCACGCATCTTGCTGCTCAACTTCTGGTTCTCCATTCCACTACCTTAAGTTAATGCCACATTCAGCTGTTATGTCCATTTCCCTGTTTGGCCTTATCTTCTTAATAAATACTTAAGCTGCAAACCACAGGCAACAATTCATCCCAGTGGAACAACTGCTGTGCAAGTCAAACATTCAAAAAGCCACAGATACTCATTCTCCAACTAAACTGCACGAATTGTCCAAAAGGCACGCTTTCCACTGCAATCTATAATGCTAGAAACACCACAAAATTCAGTTTTCCTTCTGAGATTGCCTGGTTCCATTTATGATGTGAACAAGAACACTGCAGATTAGGGTAGGAGGGAGGGTGGGAGATGCTGGGAACACGGAAGTCTTTCCAGTAAAACCAGAAGAAACAAAAAGTCAATCTGTTGAGCACCACTCAGAGAATAATCCAAGCTCTGGAGTTCACATTTGCAACAAAGAACTGATAGTGGATCTGATAGTTCATAAAACTGTTCCCCTGTATTTAAGGAAAGTACAGGTTCAGACTTCTACGGCCAGCATGCTCACAAAGAAGCCAGAAGATTGGTTTGTGGGTGACACAAACAGCAAAAGGTGTAGCTAATGGTGAGTTCTCCCTACTTCTTAGGACCTACCATAGCACGATACAGAGAGGACTTTAACCATGACAAAACACATCATTTTCCTCACAATTATTAGATCGAGAAATGGGAAAAAGGAGTCAACAGCATCATTTCTATTACATTTTAAGCAGTAAGTTATAAAAGAAGCTGTTTCAATGGTCAAGACAAACGGACATGACGATGGCATCGACGGTGTTTGTTGACAGCAGTAACCCCAGCCTGGTCCAACCCTGCCTACCAGCAAAGCCCTGAGCAAGAATGTTGTACCGCCAGCACTGGAGGCATAGTTTTCTCCACACCAACAGCTTTCCCCTCATTTGAGATAAATACCAAATTCCACAGTCTGGGTCAGTTGTTAGTGCTGAAAGAACGGAACCAGCACATCACCCTATGGTCACGTTACCACAGAGGTTTGCGGGATTTTGCCAGGAATAAGAAACATTATTTCTGCTATTACACAAATGAGCTTTCTCCTGGGCTCTGGGCACAAAACAAGGCTGTCGTGTCACACATGTTAAATCCAGGATGTTAAAGAGAAGAGTCTCCAGATCTCCATTAACTGAGCAACTGCGTGGCATTCCCCCATCATACTCTCCTCTCCAAGAACAATTACCAATTACCTGATGTGGATTCTTCCAGCAAGTTGAAAATATCATGGTGTTTGTCACAAATTACTTGATTTTTCATTTTTATTTTGCATGGTCTTTGCAGACATAGCATGTTATAAATACAACATTTGTAAAAACTCAACAGCTGAAACAATATCTCATTTTAAAAGTGCATGTCAAACACATATCTGACTTTTTCACATTTTTATGCAACTGATCAATAACATAGACTCTAATAAACCCAGTGCTTTTAAGTCTTGGGGGGGGAGGAGCCGCAGAATGTATTCTTCCAGACATGAATTTTCCAAAAGAGTCTGTTAAAAAACATGCTGCATCAATACCTGGTTAGTATACAGAGAGATGTACATATGTATATATATTTATAGGCTCGCAGATAGAGCAAAGAACTCTAAGACCACATTAGGATGAAGGTGATCTAATGACCCAGCTGGAGCAGTTAGCAGAACCTGACAAGAAGAAAAAGGGTATTTGTTCTGCAGCACCAGAACTACAGTTAAGAGCAACACTTCAAAGCATTGTTGACCAGACAGTAGGTAGCACATTTCCTTCCTCTAGTGACCAGAACCAACATTTTAATGTGTAACCATGTTCTAAACATAAAGGCACATTAATGGAGGAAGAGAAGTGACCATTGTTCCTTCTTAGAGTTGTACAGACTGGGACTGCAGGACCTTGGGCCACCTCAAATGTATTGGTGATAAAAGGGACATTAGACAAGCAACTGGGGAAACTCGCCTTCTGCTTTCTCTGAACAAAAGTGCATCTTACAGTCAGACAAGGCAACAAAACCAGGGATCATTCAGCTGAAACAATAGATTTACAGGCTTGTGGTTCATGCTTTGGCAACAGAATTCTAACAAGTGATCACCGAATTTAACACAAGGTAAATACCTTTTCACAGTGTAATCTAAAATCCTGTTGTGACATGCCCAGCTAGGCAGAAAAGAATATAATTAAGTGGTGGGTGTCCACTTGTTAAATCAGTATTTCCTAAACAACCAGACATTCAGAACTAACGAATCCTATCCAACATGATCATAACTGGCTATTTCCCTCCCAGACACTGAGGATCCAGAAAAATCCATCTCTGGATTTAAATCACCTGAATTATGTAGAAGTTACTTGGATTTCATCAAGCAATATGGATGCAGACTCACTAATATTTAGAAAATAGGAAAAAGCAAAGTTCTTTAGTTCAAACTTTAGTTCATATTTACAGAAGTGGGAGAAGATTTTAGGCTTACCTTTCTACTACAGATTTCTGTGGGATAGCAAAAAAAAAAAAGGTCAAAATTTAAAACACTATCTTGCCAAATACAGGGATTTCACAAATCTCCAGACACACACTCGCATAAGATTCAGGGGTATCCTGGTTAAGAAAGTCAAAACCTCTTTTACACACAATCCTCCACTCACTTGAAACTGGCCTGAGTGAAGACACACTGGAAAAAGAAAAAAGGCACAAAGCAAAAACTTAAGGTGTTACAGGATGAGCTTTGCTGTCTAATGATTTGTACACCTATCCTCAGGTATCTCCTCTCAGATACACACCATACACAGGAAGATATTCAAGTGTTTTCACTCAACAAAAAATAAGCAATTCCACAGGCCTACAAATCAAAAGAAGAGAAAGAAAACTTTAAAGAGGAGAAAACTTGCCAGTGTGCAGTCCCCATTCATACTTCTGACAATTAAAGTGGAACTCTGAAGGTAAAAATTACTTGTGCAATAACAACTTTATACGTAAACCAGAACAATCAACATGGCATGATGATTCTGCGAGCTCAGTGCTGCTATCGTATGCTGTCCAAATAATGCACTTCTGGGTACAGAGTGTTAATAAGGAGAGCCAAGAGATTATTGCCATCTCGAAGACAATGTTCTGGATGCTTGATGAACTGAGAAGACTGGGAGAGCTGATCTTGATAATCCATATATTGTTTGTTTGATGCCATAGATTCAAGAGCATTCAGTGCCTATAGATACAAGGGAAAATTCTGTGAGCTGTGTATACTTTGGTCCATAACAAACTGCTTCATAAGCCATCATATGCACAATTCCACTAGAAGATCCTTATCTCCTAGAGAACCCAGGGCATTCGGAACAAAACATTTTTAAAATACAATCACACAACAGTGCTTCAAGTCAACTCGTATTTTTCAAGCTGTTCTCTCTCCAAGATCAATGTAGCAACTGTTCTATCAAGGCTTGCTAGGATTCTGTAACCCAAATATCAAAATATTTACTTCATGAACTCAAGCCATGGTTTCAAGGGAGTTACACTGAACTACAAACTGTGACACACTTGAACTATTCACTTCAGGTTGTTCTTATGAACATCTTAACTTTCATAAAAGTATTATTTTGCTCCCATTAATATTACAGAGATAATGTCAAATTAGAAATTATATGTAAAAGAGCCTATGCTGGCAGTACCAGCCAGGGCAAATGTTGGAAACATATCTGAACAAGTTTTGTTCATTTCTTAAGAGAAAAGAAACAAGTTGTACCAAGTAAGTTACTTTGCTTTGGTCTCTAATCAACTCCTCCTTCCTCTTCCCATGCACTTACCAAAACAACATGGTCAGTGCACCTGCTGAAGAAGGAATGTTTATTTGTCATAGGACTTTTAAGCCCTGATCTCACACAAACAAATGCTAGTGTGAATGTAGCCCTTCTTTATCACTGAAAAGCACAGTAGCACTGTTTTTTCCTGCTGGTTTTAAATTCCTTCTACCTGCTATGTTCCAAAGTTTCTGAA
Source organism: Aviceda cuculoides (assembly GCA_035590195.1). Lineage (NCBI taxonomy): Eukaryota > Metazoa > Chordata > Aves > Accipitriformes > Accipitridae > Aviceda > Aviceda cuculoides. The sequence continues at coordinate 78,431,024 of JAVJGG010000074.1, forward strand.
CTCAGGGTTTACAGACATAAGTTCATCTGCACCTTTTCAGTATATCAGATAAGATACTGATGCCCTCATATTCATACAGAACGCTGTATAAACAGTTTTACCTAGGAACACTTTAGGTTAGGGCTCAGGCACACAGTCCTGCTACCAGAGTTCAGCAAACTCGCATCATCATCTGGCCTACGCTGCACCTGGCCTCGTCTCTGGCAAATTCCAACATGGTGTTTTGACGTATAGGAAAATAGCACACAGGTTTGTGATACACCCCCTTCCCTGAGAAGACAAATGAGAGCAACGAGCTACTTTGGAAATTCAGAATTTAGAGCCAGGTGTAAAGCAGAAGTAGAAAAAGATTGAGGGCATTCAGCATCAAATAAAATCAACAGGCTAAGAGCAGGATTTAGCTGGAAGAAATGCTTGCAGCAACTCTTAAAAGCTTCACCCCACACGCTGAGCAAGCATGCAAAGAGGGCACGTCAACACGCCAGCAACTGGCACACACTACCTGCTGGGCCTTCTGCGACAGCTTTGGCTCTGACCCCGCTTTCAGGCGGACTTGACTCTCTGCAGGAATCTGCACCAAGAGGAAGGCAGACAAACTGCGGGCAACCACCCGAAACCTTGCATAGGGAAAAGGACAGAGAGAGAAGGTGATACCAAATTTGCAAGTCCTTGACTGCAGATAAACTGGAAGTTCTATCCTATGAGATCTCTCAGATGAGGAACGTAGTAAAGGCTTTAGAGGATCTTTTTCAATGCATTAGAAAAAAATAAATCACTTCAATATATACGTAACAGGATGTCATACATACTAGGGGATAATATAATACCAAACATATGAAATGTTACATCTGTTCCAAGCTTAGCTGAACCTTTGAGGTCACATCTGAAATACTCCTTCATTTCACAGCCTTCAAAACATCACCCAAATCAAAGGATGAGTTGAACAAGACTAAGATTTCAGAGCAATTTCAACAGGATTGCATCCTGGATGGTCTTTATAAACACAAGATTATGTTTAAGAACTGTGTTGAATTAGTGTTCCACAAACATTTATGTATTTTTTTCTTGGCATTCTTTCCATGGTGAACTTGATTTTAATACCTAACGACCAAACTTGGTGTCTCTCTTTCAAGGTAAAGTGAGTAACAAGCAAGCAAATATACTACTTTGAGCTTCTCTTAACATTTCCAATCCCTCAAGGTCAAGATGGAAAAGGCAACATGCATGTCACCATACAAAATCCTTGTGAGGTCAAGTGGAACCAGTCTTCTACAGACCAGATGAAAGTATCTTCCTCTAACAAACAGTCTCCCTACAAACTTCGCTGGAGATGGACATTAAGCCAGAATCACAACTGTACTTACTTTCCTTTTCCACCACAACCTTTGCAGAAGTTCATATTTCTTAACCAGATTAAAACACTTGCCACATTTTTTCTGTGATGGGCCTAAACAACTTCACAAATTTGGACAGCACGGACTCAGAACACCTTTTGACATTGCACTGTGCAGTCTGGATCTAGGCTGCAGCTTTCTTAACATGATGACTCCAATCAATTAATTTGCTGCACCTTCAACCCTTACCTGGGTGACAAAGGAGACCTCCTGCCTAGCCCAATAGCACCAAGTATTCCAGAAGTCAGTCTCTCTTCAGCCAGCTGACTCTGCCTGCCCTGGATCGACAGCAGTGTCCGAATGACAGATTCAATCAGAACAGTGTCGTCTTGCTCCATCTGAATCAAGGATAACTGCATGGCTTTATGCCACCAAAGAAACAGCTTTGCCTCTTCCTTTGCTGAGCTTTAGGTGAGATTTAAAGAATAAAATAAAACAAAATGTAATTACAAAAAAGAGTCAGATGCATAGGTTAAGAAGTTTGTGTCTCTGCCCATTAGGCTCACGAAGAATTCAGATGGTTTATTAATGACAGCTAATCTTACTATACGAGGATAGCATAACTATACTACACACCAGTTATTATACTGCTATAACTGCTATTGTTCTGGATTTGATCCAGACATCAGATAGGAGGTTTTAAGGGTGTATAAGAGGACAAAGAACAATGTTTCCTTTTAAGCTTTACAACTGAGAATAAATGATACTGCAGCCATAACTGGATTTAAACTTGTCTAAGACTTGGTATAAAAGAAATGAAGCTGTATCTCTACTTTTTTTTTTTCCCTCTTCACTTACCAATAAAAAACTTTAGGAAGCACTAGCTGTTAGTTCCACAACAATTTAGACTTTTAATATCTTCTAGAAAAGGAAACGTTGAAGTTTTTTGTTGAACAAAGCACAAAGTGAAGTTCCCCCTATGACATTTTTATCTTCCCCAAAACATTTTGCTGTTTAAGTTAACAAGCTCAGATTTTCCACATAAAGCATCAGCACGAGTTTCCTGCATCAGACTATCCTCACAATACTCCGCCCAGTCATTTCCCATCCCAGGCACCCTCAGCTTTGATGTTTAGAGCAAGGTTTAATTTGCCGTGTATGGTGGCTTTGCTGTCTCCTTCACACTTTGGCAATCACATTACTATGGTACCTACAACAGTGAAAGTATTCTTTGAATTTCAAGAAACAGCGGGAATGCATGTTTTCCCCAAATGTTCTTTCACAGCAAATATGAACATTATGCACATTAACATGGAAAAATATTCACCACGTTTGCTAAATTCTGGCAACTTCAACAGCTACTGTAAATACAGCTGTTATATACTTTAGGCAAAAAGTATTATCATTTTAATCCCAAAGCTATCCATCCTTTTCCCCCAGAAACTTGTAATCTAGTAAGCTGTTTTATAGAAATACAGGGCCCTAACTCTGGGCACCCCACCAAATCCACTGGGTTCAGATTTGGTTCACAGCTGCTGAACAGTTCCCATTGAGCAGCTTTGAACACCAGGCGTCTCAGTGTCAAACTCAATATTTAGCACATAACTCATCCCACCTAGTGGTCATTCTGGAGAGTGAAACCCACAGTGATTCAGGGTTTGCTTAAAGTAGTTTTAACTGAGCACAAATCCAGGCTGCCATCGAAATCAAGCTTCTCTGACTGAAAACTGACCAAAACTGCACCAGAAGTGTTAAAGCGAATAAAATTCCTTCTTCTGTTTAACCACAACTACTATTAGTGTTGGCACTGTTGTTGGGCAGACTCCTTAATAGTGATATAGAAAGATCGGCCATTTCATCCAGCAGCCTGATGAAATGAACCTAATTAAGCTGGCCACCTAATTATACCAGCTGTACGACTATAGCCTTATTTAAAAGTCAAAGTATATTCAGAAGCCTTGAGTTTCATACCTTGGGTACACTTGCTCCAGCCATTTGTTGATGGTCAGCAGGATTTTCATTTCATTGGTAAGGGTTTGGTCAGTGTTTAGGCATTGCAGCAGGTAGACATACAGGGTCAAGTAGCTTCCTAAAGACAGGCACTCCTGCAGGAATTCTTCCATGGTTAGCTCAGGAACTTGGAGGGAGGCAAGTATAGGCCCCCAGCCTAAATCCTGGTGGTGAGGACAATCTATAAAGAAAACAAAAGGACAGAACAAAGAGCATGTGAGAAAGCAGCACTTAGTAAAACCTAAGAATGGGAACTATTTCACTGTGTTCCTGTAAGTTACAGAATTTGGGCTGGTTTAGCTGTTTTCCAGGTAATCAGTTTGTCACGTAACCCTAACGGAAAGAAAAGAAAAACTCCACTCTCATAGGGCACCTCCTTGAGGTCAAGGAGAGAGAGAGATTTTTCCAGCATTCAGTCAGGACTAAATTTGAAAATTTTAGCGATGGAATTTTAAGTATTTCCTTCAGGTGTACTGAAATCTGATCACACAGAATGTGGAAGAAATTGAAATGTAGTTCTACAAGGAATATGTAAACAGAAAGAAAAATAAACAAACAAAAAAACTCAACCAAACCCCCCACACACGACAGAACTTCAGTTTTACCAATCAAGAGCATTTTTTTCTTAAGTTAGCCCACAGAACACTAGATGAGGGGACAAATACCTGTTTTGTTCTCTTGAGATGATTCTTTTTTTTAAAAAGTCCTCCCCTTTAGGTGGAAAAATGGCAACCATTACACAGAGCAAATCGTTTTTCACAAAGACAGGTATAGTAGTTAAGATAACACACAGTTAGAGCAGTTGAAAAACCCAAACCACAGTGCCCTAACTTTTCTACAACTAGTTACTACGGCACACATACGTGTGACAGTTGGAAGCCACTAGATAGAAAGAAAGGAGCTCTGATTACAGAAACCAGATTAAAACCCAGTTCCAGTACTGGGTAGCGGGAAGCTGTAGGGTTTCCAGACTATTTGTATTTAACGGACATCCAAGACTGATCAAAATTTGAGACAAGCAGCAGTGGAAGACAGACTCCTACCTTCACTGAAGTAAGCAGTGATACAGGCTTCTGTCGTCTCTGCCATGTGTCGCACGGAGGCCAGGCTCTGACACGCTGCTGTGAGAAGAGGCATTGCTAACAACCCGTGCACCTTGCTGCCAATCCACTTTCGTAAGCTCCCCCGTAGCGACTCCGCTGTTGTAACGCTAGAATTGTTCATCATCATCAGCGTTTCTGTAAAAAGACTGCTGAGGGCCATATGACGTGTTTGCAGATCCATATCTGAAAGTCAGAAGTAAGAGAGCCTTTTCAGTAAATAGACACTAGAACCCAAATTCAACTTCAGCACTGAACGCTTTCTGTAGATACTGGGAAAAGCCTCTTGCTCATTACACATCTCAATTCCTTGTCTGTACTTAAGAAACTGCAGTAAGACACCCATTCCTCGCAGTCTCTTGCCTTCATGTGATAGTTTATCATTCATTAAACAGAGAGACAGTTGATAAGACTGTACAGCAGAGTACATTGGAGCCCATCTTTCACCCAGGGTCTCTTACCATGACTCCAGTGCAAATAAATTGAATGATAAAGTACATTTACAGTCTCCAAGAAAACTTGGGTATTAAAACACAGTTTAAAGCACACTTTAGAGTGAAACAATCAAGATTATAGGTGATTCAATTTGAAATATGACCAAGATGAGCCCTAAAATGTTGCAATCCCCTCATGCATTTCCAGGATGCTAGATTTCCTGATAAACCCAGTGTTCTGCCCCAGAATATTTTTTTGAAACCATCTCTTGGCATTGCCTGAACATGTTATCACGGGCCACCTGTAACAGTACCCTTGAAGCACAAATGCTTCCTGTGCTTGGCTCTTAAAAGTTTAACTACAGAGCAGACCTTTGCACATATTGATGAAAAAAGCCACTACTGTTATAAAAGAAGGAAAAATTTCAACTGGTTATGAAGAAAAGTTGTACACAAAGAAGGATTAATCACTGGAAAAACATCAACCAAAGGGGTTGAGACCTCCGCACTTGCAGGTATTTGGGAGCTCACTGGACAAAGCCCTGAACAACCTGACTTAACTTCGAAGCTAGCCCTCGTTTGAGGAGGAGGTTGGACTACAGGCCTCCAAAAGCCCTTGCAAACTAAGCTATTCTGTCTGTATCTACCTACTAAGAAAAGAAAAAAAAAAAGGGGGGGAGAGCCCCAAAAGTCATCTGTCACGGCACACCTCTCCAGCAAGGTAAAAATCTCTTATCACAGACCAACCGAGAAAGACAATGCCAGGAGATTAACTGACTTGCCTGCAGTCACAACAAGTTTTACAGCCAAGTCCCACAGGCTGCAGACCACCGCATGGGACCACCACCAGACACCAGGGCTCACCAGATCCACTGGGACAAGCCCTGGTACATTGCTCACGCGAGAAGTCCAGCTTTCTCCTCTTCAGCTCTTGTCAACAGAAGGTGTTGCTTGCAAAACCTTCTGCCAGCCCCTCCCAAACCTCGCAGAGATGCTAAATCCAATACACACCACCACCTTCCTGCCACTCTGCATCAGTGATCCTCCTGCATGAGCAACACGGAGCATCCTCTCTTTCAGCCTTTTAACATATACAAGTGTGCACAGGGGTTCATGAAACAGAGCCAGTCCTCTGATGCTGGAGCTCCTGTCTCCTCCAAAATTTCTCAGCTACAAGGAGCGTTAGCAGCAACAGGCAAGCCTTCACATCTCCTCAAGACACAAAGAGTTTTTACTCACTACGGGGCTGTCCTACAGAGCTTCCCCAAGTAGCAATACAAATACTGAGACACAGTTATGACTCTCACAGATTTTCAGACACTTTCTGTTCACTCTTGCTAGCATACCTCTGTGACTCGGGAAGAGACACAACTGCTGACAAGTATTTGTGTAGTACAGCGAGATGACTGATTTCACCTGCAGTTTTAGTTTGAGAGGGGAAGCTCAGGATGGTACTAGACTAAAAATGAGATCACTATAAATGCTGTGGGTGTGAATACACCATACTACTAGTGTATATCAATACCATACCCCTACTTTCAATAGAGTCAGTTTTCCCAAATGCATAACAGTTTAGAACCATTTCTTAGAACCCAATCCCTCAGGACCAAGAGAGTGTATTTGTGTCATCCTTTTAAGAAAGACACAAATGCCAAATAAAATAAGAAAAGACTAAAAAACTAGACAACAAAGAAAAGAATTCCTCAAGCTCTTGTATATCGGTCAGGTTTACTCATAACATAACCCGTTTTTTCTGTTGGTTCTGTTGTTCTTGACAGCTCTACAGGGTAACGTTCATATTTTCGTTTTGCACTATGTCCTGGTTTCAGCTGGGATAGAGTTAATTGTCTTCCCAGTAGCTGGTACAGTGCTGTGTTTTGAGTTCAGTAT
>JAVJGG010000074.1:78437891-78463070 GCA_035590195.1 Aviceda cuculoides
CCAATCCTTTCATTATTACTGTTGACATTTTATTAGTGTTATCATTATCGTTATTAGTTTCTTCTTTTCTGTTCTATCAAACTGTTCTTATCTCAACCCACGAGTTTCACTTCTTTTTCCTGATTTCCTCCCCCATCCCACTGGGTGAGGGGGAGTGAGTGAGTGGCTGCGTGGTGCTTAGTTGCTGGCTGGGGTTAAACCACGACACACTAATATACCACCTGTACATACATCACCAAAGCAACATGCCCTGCTGCCCATAAGGGAGACATTATAGTAATGCAAGTAATCACACAGTCACAGATGTTCAAGAATCCATGCAGTAGAATAAGGATCTTGAGAGCTTTAATTTGCCACTTCTTTAACACAAACCTGGCGGATTAAAGATGACTATATCATCTAGCAACTTGGACATTTCTTGTTCCAAAACTGCAAGAGTAATCTTTCCACTTTGTTCTAAGGTGCTGAGGAATTGAACCACCTGGCGAATATATGCTCGGCACTTCAGTGTTGCATCCTGGTAATCAAAATTAAAATAAATTAGGAAAAAAATTCATGCCTAGTACTCTTTCCACACTCCATAATATACAAAAGCAGAACATTGCAAATGACAAGAACAGCTCAGAGACAATGCAAAACCAGTGCAACTTACAAGGTGGATGTGACTATCCGAAGACGAACCAAAGCCTGCTGAGATTTTCAGGAGCTTCACTATCAGTTCAGCTGCAGTATCCTTAGCAAGGATAACAGAGGGAGGGTAGTGACTGTTGCAGTAGCTGATGATGCTTTGATAAGATGAAATGCCCACAAGCTGCCAAGGAAGTGAGCTGGTCTGTCCAAGAAGATTGATGAGTGGCGATTCCTGAAGATTTAAAGACATCAGCCTAAGCTCCACCTTCTTTGCTGTTTTAAATTAATATTCACAGTACTCAATATTGGAAGGAAGCCACTGGGAGTCTGGCTGAAAAGCAACTCCTCATTCAAGCAACACGTGTATGTCATCTCTAGCATTCACATAACAGTACTTAGACTGCTGCAGCAGCTCCAACCAAGCAAAAAAGTCAGTGAGAGACATTAAAATTTGACATGTAAACAAGTAAGGACAGCTTGAAAGAAACAGAGACCCTACAAGGTAAAGTCGCTTCAGTACAGGTTTAAAAAAGGCATTAAAAAAAAATTACAAAAAAAAAAAAAAAAAATCTAAGTTCACAGTCGAACCAGGGACAGAAGCCTGGTCCCTCGACTTTCCACTCAGTAAATCATGTAGCAACCTGGGGGACTCCTCAAGTGCTTATTCTTGTAAATACTATCCTGAACAGTACAGCAGACTACAGTATCCACAGCTCACACAGGCAGTGCAAGTATGCAGATGGTAAAATCTCTCTGTCTACAAGCAGCAGGGAGTCTATCCCCAGCTACTGCCATCCTCCTCCCACAGGTTCCTATACATCTGCAATACAAAAGGGCCCGCCTGGACACTGAGAAGCCCCAAACTACTACATGTTATAGAAAGAACAAATACTGAATTGTGTAGACATCCAACACCACCTAAAGACTTTAAGGATCCAGAACTGACCCAAATTAGACTACATCAACACTAACATGACACTGGTACATCAAGTACTTCTCAAGTTGCTCGTGCACTGGAATACAGGGCTGAGAAAGTTTGAGATTGAGGTCAAGGTGTCACAGGAGCACTCTGGGAGGTAAAAAACAAGTGATGGTGGCTGTCAGTTTAACACATTGCTGGAGGCTAGGAGGGAATTCCTGAGGCTGACTCATACAGTGTGCAAACAGGTATCTTTCCAAGCTTGAGAAGCTTCAGATAACCAAATACATTCAGGTCAAAGCACGTGAACTCCGGCAATTTTCCAAAAGTGGAATACAATGTTGATCAAAGGCTGCTGGTGACATCTTGACATGGCATCTCCTAATGCCTCAGAGGAAATGGAAAACAGAAGATGCTGCAAGTGGGAGAAAGCTGGCAGGTGTGAAATGGGACTTCTTGAAGATTACCCAGCCCCTCTGGAAGAGTCCTCCAGAAGCAATGGGCTGAACGAGACTGTGCTAGATTTACCCACACAGAGCTTGCAGCAAAAGCAGGGTTTGGAAAGTTCATCCTAACACCCAGTGTTCTCTTTCCTGTTCTAACAATTCAGAAGTACTGGAATGCAACTATAAATGGGAAAAGCCCTGAGAAATCAGAGATGATCAAATCCCCCTTCAGAGTAAGGCAACAAGAAAACTCAACCTATGATTCAACAGATGAAGTAATCTGTCCCCAGTAACTCATCAGAATCAGACAGTGCCAAGCTTCTTAAAGATATATCTGGTCTTCAGGATGTTGTTACATCATTGTGACTTGTCATCACACCATATGTAGTTAGGAGGGGAGCATTTTATGATGAGAAATACACATTTGTAAAAGCAGTTCTGAGTAAGTACTGAACAACACTTATTTATAACTCCTGAGAAAACACATTCAAGCAGACAAAAAAATATTTTCCTTTTAGACAGCTGTGAAAAAAAAACTACGCTCAGATCAAGTGCTGCTCCTAACCTCACAGGAACTAATCCCATTGATGAGTTGTGCTTAACACAACCAACTGGAACTGTGACCAGTTCTGAAGATCAGGTTGGAAAACATCAGGAACATGCACAGTAAGACACAGAGCTAGGCATAAACTTTTCATAAATGAATGATCCCTGACCGTCCCTCCACACATTCATGTCTCCCACTCAGGAAAAGCAGCAAGGAACAGCGGAGATTTACACGACTGTCCGTGACAGAATAAACGTGACTCAGTGAGCCTCCCAATTCTTCTCACGGCATCACAGGTGCTACAGACACGAACACCACAGTCCAAACTGCTCCTGCACTCACACCAGCAGACTGCCTGAATCAAACCGGGCAGATGCTAGACACTATTTTCACTTAGACTGTCAGAAAAAGCTTCACCTTAAGTTATACATAATATTGTGCATGCACATATATATGCATGCACAATACATATGCATCTATGTATAGGTGCACTTAACACGTGCATATATATATGTGCACATTATTATAGGTGCATATGTAAATTCTTGCTAATACTACCTCTGCTTTGCATGTGCTTATAACTAAGGCTCTCCAAAACCAGGGAAAAGGAAACCAACATTTTAATTAAGGGATAGCCTAAGAGACAAGAAAGCTATACAGTACAGCATCCCATACTTGAATGAAAAGAGAAACAACTGCACAGTAGCTTTATGTAATCACAATAATTTTCTAAACACTAATAAAACTAGCATACATATTTGCTCTTTCCAAAACCCAGAGTGTCATTTTGTAACTCCAGGAAACTGTATTTATTTGCTTACTCTGCAACACTACTGGATCACAGCACCTACAGAAGCTTCTTAAAATGAACAGCAGCTCTTTTTTCACACAAGTTATACAAAACACTTCACATAAGGAATTAGCCTTGGTCATCTCGAATACAATTTGGGTGTTTTACCTATGCAAAACACTTCCAAGTTAATCATTCTGCAAGTGAGAAAGAAGTCGCATCCTGTGCCCTTGCTAGAAAAAGATTATTCTTCTTTTAAGACATACAAGTCTTGACAAGACAAGACATGAACTTTTCCAAAAATTACCTCTTTGCCTGCAAGTTGTTCCTCCTTTGCCAACAGGACCATCATATACAGCAAACAGACAATCATATTGTGAGTCTGAGGATGAGGGTTGGGATTCCAGGCATCAGAGAGGACACTGACCCAGTTTATTTCACATAAAACATAACCCAAGAATATGAAACAACTCTTGGGGCTGCCTCTTTCAATCTAGATAGGAAAAAGATAAAAAGACAGGCACATAAAACAATATAAGATGTAAACACTTTCATACTTTTCATTTCCTTAGCCAACTACAAATCTACAGCAGCATTTTAGGTCAGCAGAGGAATAGACAGATGCCACTTCTCCATAATTTTGCCCCCCACCAGAAGAGTTGCACATATAACTTTCTAAGCCTCTCGAACAACCAGTACAGAATACCAAGCTACCGCAAACCAGAAAAAAAACCCAAAACTATTACGAACTCTTAGCTGCATGATTGCATCCATTTCTTTTGACTCTAAGAGAAACTAAGAAACCCTAAACCTGTTTAGAACTGCGAGAACAACTCATCCCAAACAGACAAGCAGTAAAAACGGAGGCACTTCCACACCTATCTGCAGCTTTATGTTGTCTCAGACAACTTGGAAGTAAGAACAACATTGCAATAGTAAAATATATTAACTCCAACTAAATACATATTAAATATATATGTAATACATGAGACATTCAGATAGAGCAATGACAGATTACAAAGACTGCCAACTTTACACCTCTCCACAATTTTGTCTAAGACTCAGTAGCACTCCTTCAAAAAACATCAATCACAAAACGAGGAGCTATGAATGCTACAAACAAACTTCAAAAGCTTACTTGCCAAAAGAACTATCGCCAGCTCTCCAGTTATTTTCAAGGGCAACACCGATTATAAACTTAATTCAACAGATGCTGTGTACTCACTTTAAAGAACTCTTCCATAAGCACCTGGTCTGGATGCATTTCCTTCCATGGAAGCCTTCTGTACTCAGTATGGAAAGAATAGAGAATAAACTCTGGCATTTTGGGAGCCGTGCAACATTCACAGTAATGCATTAGATGTAACCAGAGAGGCCCATGGTGGCTTGGCAACAGCTTATCTAGATTCAAAGATAATAGCTGCATTAGCAACAGCAAAAATTCAGGGAAAGCTTGATTACAGAAGGAAGTCCAATTTTGAAGATTAAAAACCATACATATAAGTTACGCTAAAATATAGTTGTCAAAAAACAAAAACAAAACAAAACAAAAAAAACCCACACAAAAAAGGCACATTAAACTTTTAGATTTTTTTTCTCCAAATCAACAAGTGGGGAAGCTTATGATTTCACGCCCTTCCTCAATCTTTCAAAGAGTTGCTGGACAATAATCTGAAGTTATAAAATACTCCTTTTGTGTAGAACTTCATTGCTTTTATGTTGGGTTGCCTTTTTTAAAAAAGATCTTATGTATCTTGAATTTTATAAAACACACTATAATGTTATTTTTAATTATTTATTTTTAAAAGATAATTTTGAATCTAGTTCTAATCTAAAAGTTGCTAAGAGGTATTGTGAAATTAATTTTTTTCCATTCCTACATCTAAACACACATTAGGCACAATAAGCAATGCTAAATAGGAGCCCAGAATGATCAGTTTTGGAAATTAAATTATCCCCAAGAATAGCTGTTGAGACACATGTGTTGGTCATCATGACATGCTACTGCATATGTTGTACGGAAACAACATACAGACCGGGAATGAAGTCATGCACTTCTCATGATGGCTCATTTTGTTTTGTTTTCATTCGCATTAACTTTGTTATCTGACAGATATGCGTCTACCAATCACATTATCTACCCTTGCCAAGGAAAACAGCTGTCTTTTAAGGATGAAATAAAGAAATGCTCCTGGTACCACTGCAGTGATCATCTTGGCAAAAAGTTCATAAACAAAATCCCCTCATGTCCCACATCTCAATCAAAAATCTTTTTTGGTCTGATAGAACAGAAAGTGCAATTACATTAAAATACCATGGACTTCACTCACCTTTAAAGCTCTCGTGCAAAAGCTGGATGCAATCTGTAAACAAACAGACCACGGTGGATGCTACAGGAGTGTCGCTCTCTAACCAAGGGTAGCAGGGCTGGTTACTTAAAAAAAGAAATAGTGAAGCAACACAAATTTCAGTGCTGAGTAACCAGACCATAAACAGATCATAAACACTTAAGCATTTTAAATATTCTAAAGCATAGTAAATCAATATAGTACAGGTATCAGCAGTTTTCTCAAACTCAACTCTCTGACCTTAGAACAGGTACATACTTAATATCACACTGTGGATCCACGATACCACTGAGTAAGCACCCATTACTTGTTTGAGATTTCATAACTGAATTAGAGACCAAAACACATGAATTTCTGAATGACAGCACATAACACCTGCAGTCAGCCTTCCAATCAAGTGCGAAAGACGCACTCACAACTCAAAAAGCTTTTGGTTTTGGAAGAAAGTAAAATTTAAATATGTAATATTACAAGTAACTGTCCATGTGAAGACAGAGGTATACAAGACAGTATATCATCACAGGACTGATTTAGACTGAAGTTTCTTTACATACCACTGGCATTTGGGGTTTTATTTGTTTAGCTTTTTTGTTTTGTTTTAAAACTAAGGCATTATAGATATTGTGGAAGCTAAAAAAACCCCAGGAATCTAAAATTCAAATTTCAGTGTTTTGAGAACCAATTACAATCTGTATTTTTCTCATAACCAAGCTCTAGTCAGGAAGCAGAGCTATTTCTTGTATCTATTCAGTCCAAGCCTTGGAAAATTTGAATTAGTTCCGTAATTGTTAAGGATATGACACAAGTAACAGCTATTTAAATGGAAGGTCACAATACGGTCATGAATTAGAAAAAAACAGGTAACAATGAAAGCCATTCTTACAGGGCTAAAGTCCTTACTTTAGCAAAAATTAATTTAATGTTAAAATGCAATATATACCTTGCATCTTCCTTATCCAAGACCAGTATCCATGGTTTAAAGAGTCCAGCAATGACTGAATACAGGGACTGCAATGCTAGAAGAAAACAAAACAAAGAAGTTGCTTTTTCTCCTTCAAATCAGCAGCAGTGAACATATTACACTTTTCTAAACTTGAATACAACGTCCTTTGCTTAGTCCAACATTTAATCCATTCTTCCTCGTCAAATAAAAATTTAAAATACAATATGCTTATTAGTAACTGTGGTTAAAAATATGGTGGTTGTAACAACAATCATAAACATTTTCCATTGCTTAGATGTTTTATTAATATAACTTTAACACATCTAAAATTGTGGGGGTAATGACGATTCACTTTAAACCTGCATATACTAAAATGTGTTTTGGTGATTTTCTCCAAATCAAAATCACACCGTGATGAAATTCAGTAGTCTCTCATTGCCAAACCTTTGCTCAGCACAAAAGACTGTATTTTTCTTTGAAGACAGTATGATCTCTTCATAAAACAATTTTAAAGCAAACTAAAATATAAACAAGCTTCTTTCAACAAGTATAAAGATAAAACATGAAGTCTCACATGGCCATGAAGTAGCATCAACATTTCCCATCTGTATTTTAATGTTCTCATCATTGTATGAATGCAGAGTAAGAAGATTTTACTGTATATTTAAATGGTCTTTAACTGAGGAAATTAGAGAAACTGAGTGCCTGTTCTTCAGTAATTTGCTTTTAAGACACATTACCTGCTAGAACTCTGTTACTGCCAACAGGCTCTTGGGCTAAATTGGCAACTTCGGTGTCAATAAGTCGTTTAGTAAGATACTCCAGAAATTTATTCACTTCAGCCACATAAGGACTCCATTTTGAAAACAGGCCAAAAGTCCTGAAGTCCATCGAAGCCAGTCGGAGTTTGCAGAAAGATGTGGAAAGCCATTCTATTGTCTCTCTAACCTGTAAAAAGAAGGAAACTATTAATCAGCTACAGAAGCACTGCACAGCAGTGTTATTTGTCACTGGTAGACATCTGTTTCAGCTGGAAAACGTAACAGATCAACCAAAGAGGCACCCACCTGTTCTGCAGAGAGGAGAATTTTTGCAGCATCCCGCAATACAGGACTTTCAGTAGAATCACTTTTCTTGAAGCTTCCCTGTTCAGTCACTGAGGAACCACACCCCAAAGCTTCAAGTGATGCCTTCCAACAGTCAGGGCTTAGAAGCTGCTCTGATGAGCCTTAGAAGAAAGAGAAGGGAATACATTTGTGAAAATCAGGAGAAGGATATTAGTCCCTTCCTCAATACAAGTCAGAAGAGGTTGAAATTAGAACTCCCTACTACATAAAAAAAATTAGGTAAGGCACAAGTTGGGGCTTTTAAGCCCCAAGTTAATGGTGAGAGAAACCTCCAATTTCCAAAGATCAGTAATTTAACATTCCTTTTTGGCATCTACATGCTCTCCTCTTAGAGAGTTTCCCAGGCACTTAGTACATCCCTGGCTACAAACACATATTAAGAGACAGTTGTTGCCTCAGCACTTACGGTTTGAGAGAAAGGAAGTACTTTTGTTCTCATTTTAGAGGCAAATCAGATTACTGGTGGCATCTAATGTGAACCAGAACATTTTCAGCAGATTTCAGTATCAATCCCAACTCTCCATAATTCCAGTTCTCAGTTTGACATTAAAGGGTGCTCAAGAACAAGGATGCTGCATTAGAGACTGTGGCGTAATTATAATTAATTGCTTCCATTAATAGAAACCTCTCCTCCATCCTTCTCCTGAAGGATGAAAATCTGTTGTCACTGATGCGTGTACTTCAGTCTGCAGAAGAGCGTTTCTTTCTAGTAGAGCTCGAATATGTCTAACAAAAACATATCACATAGCAGGCACGTAAAAGTGCAGACAGAAACTTAAGGAAGTTTAAGTCATTCTGCATTTGTTGCTATTTAACTGTACCACATGCAGTTCATATTTTTAAGCCAGAAGAGTTCTGTACAAAAGGCTTATTATGCATCAATTCAGATACTCACTTTGCACAAACAATCTTAGGAAATCACTATAGTGATCAGGGAACTGATACTGGAGAAGGTTAGTCCAATGCTTGCAGAAGATATTAAACGGCATCAAAATATCTTCTTCAGGTTCAAGGCCACATGCATTGAAAGCCAAGTGAATAGACTCCAGAAGATTGGTACGTTCAGATAGAGGTGGCTTAGCAACGCTTAACCATTGCATAAGGTCAAACTAGAACAGAGGACAGGAAGCATTTGTAAGTAGAAGCTTTAACAGCCACAACACCTTTAGGAGAAGGGAGAAATTGTCAAGGGGAAAAAAAAAAATCCTGAAGTTTTTATATATTTAAGGAAGACCTAATGAATTTGCACCTCATTAGCCCTAACTCAAAACCAAGGTAATGCTCTCCAAAGGTTGATCTGGCATACTGCAGAAGTCCTTGAATTTATGAATCAACCCTTGGCAGGGGTTCTCAGATTCATAAAGACAAGTGCGAATTTCCAAGCTTCAGTACTACTGCCAAACAAACACTTAGAAGCATTAGGCTGGGTTAATCTCCATAGTCCATAACTTTTCAGGTGGAGGTGCAAA
The DNA here is from genome assembly GCA_035590195.1 of Aviceda cuculoides. Taxonomy (NCBI): domain Eukaryota; kingdom Metazoa; phylum Chordata; class Aves; order Accipitriformes; family Accipitridae; genus Aviceda; species Aviceda cuculoides. Next base: position 78,447,111 of record JAVJGG010000074.1, read on the forward strand.
GCTTTTGTAGCCTCTTGGCCATCTGTTCAGACCGAGGTCAGCAAGGACAAGGCTCATCATTGCCACTAAGGACAGCTCAGAGTCGTGTTCAGGACTGAATGCTATTCACAGCTGTCGAACCCTGTCGATATCAAAGCCTAAGTATAACAGCAATTCCTCCACTCACAACACAGGGAGACAGTATCATGCAGCTCTGAAACAAAAGATGTGCAGATCACTCGCTCTTGCCTAACTCTATGTTTTAAGAGAGGCAGGAAGGACACGGGTGCCAAACAGAGATGGAAGACTCAGACACTGTTCCAATTTTTTTTGTCGTTTTGATTTTTAAGATACCTGGGATCCACCGGCTATTTTGATGAATGTCTGTGCAGAGATATCAGGCAGAAGAAGCCATCGAGAATCTGCTTTAATTTCAAGAGTAAGAGTGCACTAAGAGTAAGCCCTAGGAAGCACAAACGGATACTACCTGGGCTAGGAAAGGGTAGTTTAAACTTCCTATTTGCTTTTCCTCCAGCCCCTCTTGAGCTTAAGTACAACACATACCATTGAGGCTGAGCAACACAGATCTATAGAACCTGTCAATGTTATTTTAAAGTACCAGATTTGCACATCTTTATTCCTTAGCCTAAAGTCAAAGTCTTTAGGGAAAGAATACCCACAAAAGCAACCCACAAACCAGATGCAATGAGTACTTTACCTTTGTCAGCAGCATGAAGACAACATCACTGTTATCCTCACTCAGGAAGGCCACTACTTTTTCATATAAAGTCACAAATTCATTGGGAGAGGCAACAGGAGTGAAGTAGGGAGAAAGGAGAGTACAGAGCCTTCGATTCTGCAGGATCGTCTGGAGGAGACGTTTGCATTCTGACTTGGTCCCACTGATGAACACCTGAGGAAATTGGGAATGGTGAGAAAAATGGCCCAATATGATTCTATTGGAAAACTGACCTCTTAAAGCTTTTTGTCAAGTACAATTTTGGTCCTTTTCTAAAAGGAAAGTTTTCTCAAAAATGACAGTCTGTACGAGATCAACATCAACTAAATACTGCTGTTCCACAAGATATAGTGTAAAATAAACATGTTTCCCAAGCACGCTTAAGAACAGCACTTGCGATCACACATGTTGTCTAAAAATACCTAGAAATACAATTTTTCTGGTGAGGTCGGAAAAGAATACGAATCCAGATTTCAGGAGCCCTGCCTGATATTAGAAAAAATGTAAACAGAACTATGGCTATGAAGAACTTTTCAGCACTTCAGCTGTTAGAGATGCTTAAGGACAGCTGCACATGGGAACAAACTGTATCTAAGAGATGAAAATAAATATCTGAACCCAAAGCAGAGGCTAATGCTTTTTCTCAGAGCCCCCACGTAATGCATTCCCCATGGCAAACATTACCACCACCAACAAACACTTATGTTCACTACCGGTAAACTTCTGGCTAACTCTCTACACAAAGAATACTTAAAGGCTGTGGAAGAGGAGTGTCTAAATACAGAGGTTGACAAGATATACATCAGCTAGAAAGGGATCAGTAATAGCAAAACATATGCCAAAACACTATTTTACACTCTAGAAGTACCCAAACTTCAGTTACCTGTCCAAAAATCCAGCCTACCTTAGCATTTAACTAACAGAGTGAGCATTTATTAGCACTAAGCAGGGATCTCAGAGCTACAGTTTTTATTTTGCTTATATGCAAGCTTAAACTCTCCCAAAGACTGTCTATATTATACAACTAGTTGAAAGGAACAGTTGAAACGGACAGAAGCTTAGAAGTTAATTTTCAGGCTTCTGAATGTTTTAGAACACCAATATCAGCAGGCAATTGAAATAAGCATTAGGCATCCAAAAATCAGAGGATAAACTCACTTGGCCTAGAATCTCAATGCAGGATGTGAAGAACTGCCTTGTGGGAGGATTGCGTTGAGTTTCATCACACACATATTCCACTAACATAAAAAACAAACTAATTCCGACTTTCTTAATTGCAGGCATAGGCTGCACCTTGTAGATATTTATTAAGGCCCTGAAAAAAAAAAAAAAAAAAAAAGAGGCAGGGTAAATTTACACATGGAAAATAATATGCGACAATAAAGAAAGGTTTCTTGCCAACATATAGCCTTGAGATGGATATTTCTGGCTCACATGATAATCAAGCATGGGTTCACAGAATCACAGCATCATTGAGGTTGGGAACGACCTCTGGACCAAAAACCCACCTACTCAAGCAGGGCCACCTACAGCTAATTGCCCAGGACTATGTCCAGATGGCTTTTGAGCATCTCCAAGGATGGAAACTCCACAACCTCTCTGGGCACCCTGTGTCATCCCTCAGTAAAAAAGTGTTTCCTGATGTTCAGATGGAACCTCCTGTGCCTCTGTGCCCATTGCCTCTGGTCCTGTCACTGGGCACCCTTGAAAAGAGCCTGGCTCCATCTTGTTTGCACCCTCCCTTCAGGTTATTTCTACGCATTGATGAGAGCCCCCTGAGCCTTCTCATATCCAGGCTGAACAGTCCCAGGTTTAGCTCAAGTCATTTTGCTGCCTGAAACGGGTACCTTCAAACCTTAGAAAGTCTCCATAATCAGAGTCAGGAAGTGATCATTAAAAGATTTTTCACAGCATAGTTCCAACAGATTACTTCTCCCTCAAATCATGTGTTCAGCATGTTCTTAGGCCTTCTCAACTACATTTGTACTGCAAAAAAATTCACCTCAATTTACTTAAGAGGCTCAGCAATAACAGAATTAAAACAGAATCAATCTTTTTTTGTGCATTGCCAAGTAAGTGTTTTATTGAGCTCAAACCCCCATCTTCACTGAGTCTGAATTAAAACATCTGAAAAACCTTCATTTCCACAGCTGTAAATCCCAAGAACTAGCTCATCCACAGAGTTTTTCAAGTTAATGATCAAGAATGAACATGTAGAAATAGTAACCAAATATTTCACTTGTACAGTGAGTACACTCTGCAGGAAACCAACTACACTAAAAGAATCCCAGCAGAAATATAGAAGATTGAGAAGAATGGTGTTGCGAAACTGGACCTCTGGGATGAACCCTAAAAGGTCTTCAACAGGAAGAGGGCCTTGGACTAATCCATTTATTCACACACACCTCCCCCCCCAAAAAAAAAAAGTTGTAGTATTTAATCCTCTTCCACTGCATGGTTTTGTTTCACATATTGAAAACCTACCTCAAATCATAACTCTCAATTAAAGAACTATGTCCTGTACTATAACAGAGAAAAACCTACTGAGATATTAAAAGCATAGTTTAGCCTATGGCTGAGACAGCTGGGGTACAAGTTTGCCACTTCCTATAACATAGCATTCCTGTCATCACTCGACATGCTTTTGCAGGGTTAGAAGGGCTATTCTAATAAACAGTACAATAAACCGAAGTAGAAAACAATACTGTGTGCCCTGTTGAGGCTGAATGACTTTCTGATAATATAGTTATTCCTTTAGAGGTCTGTGCCACAAACATACAGGTCTCAGGATTCCAGCTGTGTTGTTGACCCAAGCTGATAAGCATTACAAAAAAACACAAACAGGTTCCACGTTTTAACTCTAACATATAAAAAAGAAATACAAAACATCACTACCTAAAACAGTGTCTGAACAACCTACGTTATAAAATTTTCCACATGTACTGCTGCTTCCACAACACCCAGAGAAGGTGGCTTCGTAGCTTCTGCCTGCAGTTGTCTCACTTCTTTACGCAAAGCATGAAGCTGCTGGCTCACTGCTTCATTTTTATGTTTCCCTTCAAACTAAATGACAAAAAGACACATTCATTTCAGAGTAATTCTAAACTTCTTTGATGTTGCACCTATTGGTAAAAATGAAGTAGAACCCAGTAAGAAAATTCTGAATATAGATGGTTTTCCCCCGAGAGCTTTTGAGCAGATTTAGTACGTCATGCCCAAGCACACATCCTTGGTCATGTTCCTATTTGATTATCACACATTACTATAATTCACATCTTTTATGTAAGACTTTTAATCCACAGCGACTGAAGCTTAGAGGGGAATCAAGAAATTCATGTACCAAGCAACATGGGAATATTTCTATAAACATTTTCATGCTTCTATTCCTATCAGTGAGCATATTCACACATTGGGAAGCAGTTCAGAATGGATGCTATGAGCAAAACAAACTTTACACGACAACTTATTCTTCAGCCTTTGATCTGCATCTCCTTTTGAGCATTACATTTTAGTTATTTCAGGTAACTATTATGTGTGTATGGATTTATTTAGTCAGCTGCTACCATTCTTGTAACCATTCAGCCATTTCACTTTCATTATCCATGTCCAATAGCCCCAAAATAGAAGTGATGCCATGTCTCTAACCTGGATTGTTAGAAGAGCTGCTCCCTGACAGCCTTTATTTGAAGTTCCCCGGCACTCCAAATGGAGGGTGATCTGCTCTTCCCGATTGACATACAGCTTAGGTACCACATCCAATATTTCACTATTAAGAGCAACATGCTGAGATTCCCAGAGAGCTGCAGTTCTGAAAAGCATTCATTAATAAAGTTACCAAAACCTTTATTGAAAACGGTAATGCTAAGAATTTATAAGCAAGAGATGAGACTTCAATTTAATGTGCTGTAAAAAAAGCCTTGTGACACTTTCCTAGAAAACATAAAAGGTTATTAAATGAAATTGAGTTAAAGCTTCAAAGTAATAGCACTTCAAAGTAATAAAGAAATAGGTTTATAACTACAAAACTCCTCAAGTCTGTGTGAATTTTTTAATTATTCTATATGACTATCTGGAATGAAATCAAATAGATCACCCTCTGTAGGAAATGCAATTTTCCACCAGACAAAAAAAGCTGGACTGTGGGATGATTCTGCCAACAGAAAAAAGCCCACTTAAAATTGCTGCTGGAATTGTTTAGACACATCCTCTCTAGGGCTTTGCAAGTTTTGGTTTGGTTTATAATATTGTTATTAAATGACTACATTGGGTGAGAACAGCTATAGATTCATCAACTATGTTTGAAAATAATTCAGCTGGATTCTCTTAGTAGGAATATTAAAACCAGAAAGTCTCTTTCACTCACAAAGCTAATAGTTCCAGAAATCAGACTTCTCTTAGGGGCTCCAGTACTTCATATTACAGCTACTACATTAGTGCAAAAGGGTTAACTAACTTACTGTCAACAAATCTAGGCTAAAGGGAGGCTTTATTTTAAGAAGCATGCCAAATGACAAAAGAAACTGTAGGAGTTAGATGTTAGCTAATGTAATGTCAGTCATCAGAGAGTCTTATCTTAGTTAAAGGAGTGAAATAACAACATGATACCCAAGAAGGAAAAAAAAAAAATGCGACAAGAAGCGGAAGCCAAGTACTGACAGCCTTGTGCCAACACCACAAGTGAGGCTGCTGCAAAGGGCACCTGAAGACATGCTAGACATGCTAGTGAAGCAGAAGGAAAACAGCTATGTCTTACTTGGCATGTCGCTGCAAGATGTTAAGGTCCATGCGCATGAGCTGAATTGCTTCTTTCTGACTTACTAGACTGGCAGAGGAAATAACTGGCACAGGAGCTTTCATCGTCTGGAGCGGAAGAGGGGGCTTGGGAGTATCAAACTTCTTCAAATTATTCATTATCCTCTCTTTGGCTAGAAAAGAAATCAGGGCTTCAACATGCTTAATAATTCTTTCTGACCCAGTTTCATTAACAATATTCTTATCTCTTACCTGATAAAGGGTTGGTGAAATCTGTTTGACCTGCAGAAACACAGGTTGTATGTGATTCAAGCTGAACCTGCAGCCAAAGGTTTAGAGCTTCCTGAAACTCATGGTGTATGAGTTCAACATTGACATACTCCATCCACAAATCCTAAAGCACAAAAGAATGAAATTATCATTCCCATTTTGGTCAGTGCATCCATCCAGTAGCTGGGTAACTAAAATAAGTACATAAAACTAGACCCTGCAGTTTTAAGTCATAGGAAAATTATTATTAGGGGAAAAAAATCTATATTAAAGAAAAAAGCTGCAGAATTTTTAGCGCATATACAGATAAGCCACTGAACAGCTGGCTTGTGACACTTAGAGAAGAAATCAGACAAGCACACATGGTATAATTTCTAACGAATAGGAGAAAGGGTACAGATTATTAAAATTCTGTTCCTAAAAAAGAAACACAGAGGAAATCAAGATAGTCTAAAACAACATGGCATGATTTAACTGTAATCAGGTTAAAGCAAGGCTGGAGGAATGGAGAAAAAAAAAAAAAAAAAAAAAAAAGAAGCAGGCACGAGGAAATGCCCTTCCAAAATCTCCCCTGTCAGACATTTTTTTAATTATACTAACTCTTTAGGTTTACTGGACAAAAATAATATGTACCTCTCACTCGCTAACTTATATTTGAACCTGACATATTACAGACTACCAACATGAGCAGATTTTGACCTCCAATATTCTTTCATGTAAAGTTCCAATTTCAATAATTCTCTAAAACTGCCTTAGAAAATAAAAAGAATTACAGAATAGTACAGAATAAGAACCGTGTTCTCATTAAGATAGGCAAGAAATCTACTCATGAGTCCTCACCCAAACATAAAGGAAGGCAGTTTGGGATAGCACAAGACTTTTAGGAAAAAAATTAGGTGAAGGTATCATACATGCTGTATGCATATTAAAGACCAGCGACACCAAGTCTCTCACTACTTTGGAGGACCCATTTTAACGAGTGAAGCGAATCTGGGATCCCAGATTGGCAGTGTCATTAGTATTTTACCTGTTGATTCTGCATGACTTTAGCAAGTCTATGTGCATCATATTGCTTCGGTAAAGAAGGAATGTACGTGTCTCCTTTCTGGAAACTCTCTTCTTCCAACCACAAAACAAAAACATTACAAAGCCTGAGAAGAAAAACAAAAAGAGGAAAAAATAAATCAACGTGAACTTTAATTCTATGCATAGCATGTATTACACAGCAGGCTCATTCTGGGGTTTAGTGTTAAGGCAACAAATAATGCTACAAGGTGACATGGCTCAAAACCTAGGTGTTTCAGATGCTTTGTGATTAGTTTACCAAATGTCAGTTCAAAGACCAGCAGTGAAAAGAAGCTATTCAGAAAAATATGAAGGGCAATAAAAAAGATTAACAGGACAAATTTTGAAATGGAAAACATTTATGCAAATTAGCACATGACCCAGGATTGGAATAGTCTCTTACATCAGGGAATCTCATCCACAATCCCATTCGAAAGACCAAAGGAAAAAACAGAGCACGTTTGAGCAAGTTTGGCTTCTCACCCCATGACTTCTCTAGAATGCCCACGCCAAAAGGTCACACATGAGTTGAGTTACATCTTTCAATTTATTTTCAGAGTCAAATTCACAGCTAGTTTTTTCACATTTCCTCCCCTGCTAACATTGTATTTTAACATAAATATACCTCTTTCTTCAACTGGCATCATTCTACTGAGTGGTACCCTTTTCATAATCATACCATCCAAGCTTTCCTGACAAGGAAGAACTAGAATACCATTAAATCTTCACACTGTGGTATTAAATATCACTAGCAAACTCCTGTTTTCTATATGGGTGTCAATGGTTAAAAAAATGGAAGTAGTCTAGTTCCAAGAATCAGTCTTTATGAACTCTAGCAATATTTTCCCTCCTGTCTAGGTGGTCATTAAACGTCCTGAGCATAAGATTTCCTTAGCTGTAGAGCAGTCTGGTTTTATGTTGGAGTAGGGAACTCCTCTGAAATGAAAGACTGAAAATACTAATGAAGTTACACCCAGTGAGCACCTCTGGATTATTTTTCACAAATTACCAAGGAGGATTTATGATCTCCCTTGTTTGTTTGTACAGTACCTACTGATTGCTGGGGGTGGAGCAGGGGGGAGCACTTAAAAGCAGCTCAGATCCCATATGCCCAAACCCCCTGAACGAGGGACTCTTTCCAAATAATCCTTCCAACTAGTTTCTGGGAATATTCAGATACCCTAATACTGCAAACATTTCTTAAGGTAGACTTCTCAGACCAAAAGCCTCTGTGTAACAGAACCACAGACTTCTGAACAGCACAGCTACAGTTTCAGTGTACATGAGATACGCAGCTCTCAGAAGTTACCACCCCTTACAAAAGTGAGCGTTCATTAGCCATATTCATCAGCTGAGTCGCAGTGAGTGACCATGCCCACCTCCTTAGTCTACTCCAGCACAAGAAGACAGTCTTCTGATAAGGTTTTGGTTAAGCAGACATATCACTTTCCAGCTGGCACATAACACTCTTGTCACGTCTCAACTTTAGCATGCTAACTGGGTAAACTGCACTAACTGAAACATGTTGAAGTCCCCAGTAAATTCCCTGATGAAGTAATCTTATTCAGACATAAATTTAGGCCCTGGTCTGTGACAAACAGATGTATACACACAAAGTAGCATTTTACATTTATAGCTAGTGATGTACATACCCGTAGCAGATATGTCTACACAGCAAATATTTCACCAGCATGGGGATACCATTAATTAAAAAACCAAAGCTCTCCCCTAAGGGGAGCAACAACCCCATCAATGATGTTTTATTTTTAGTAGTAAAATCAGCCCCCTCTCAAACAAAACAGGTTGTATCAACAGAGGAACAGATTTGACCAGAACTATACATATACCAAGTGCCTGCAGTACATTTAGGTCAGCCAAGGGTCACATCCCTTCAGGCCTCCCACATCTCAGACTGTGCTCTAGTAGTTGCTCAGGTGGTTGCATCGAGTAAGATTGAACTGGGCAGGCTTTTTTTTTACCTGACAAGTTCCTTATGCAGTTCTGGTGAAGTCAGGTAATCCGCTGAGCAGCTTGCCTTCTCCGGTGATCTGTCGCTGCCCTCTGCAGGACTCTCCACTCTTAGTGCTTTACTGGCAGCATGGTGGAAGTCTGCTACCTCTATTAGCCGCTGCTTCATTTCAGTTAGTAAGTTAACATGAGCTGCACTCTGGAAAAAACGTCTTCCAATACAGCCATCTACAGGTAATCTAAAAATTAACAAAGCAGCACAACAAACTCTTGTTGCAAGTGTCAAATGACGCTTTAGAGAAGCTGCTGGTACCCACCGCTTTCAGGTGCAGTCTTAGTGTGAGGCATTTAATCTCACTTGCAGTGCAAACTTATTACTGCTTGCTAATCTGCTAGAGCCCTTATGATCAGACTCACCCATATTGTGGTCCTGGTCGATGAAGGTAAAGGAGGAAGAATTTCTGCCAGATTAGTGGCATGAGAGGGTGATCAGCAGGGGTAGCAAGGGCCTGGTGAGCCCAGCGGTAAATCAGGAGCCTCTGAAGGGAAGGTACGATGGGCAGCTTCAGCTGGGTCTGTGCTTTCTGCAGAAAGAACATTTTCAGACAAGTGTTCTGCTGTGGTTCCCCATAACAGGCTGTCACAGGTTAATTTAACATATTAACATAGCATGAAAACTCAGCAATTACGGAGGAGAAAACTTTGGAAACATTCACACAACTGTTACAGGTCTTAAAGGAAGAGCTGCCCTGCTCACAGTTATGTTGGACAGCTGTTAGAGGACAATGCTACACCTCTTGACACTTAAAAAAAAAAAAATAAATAGCATGATGGCTCTGTGGTGCCAGGCCAACATATGGGCCATTGGTGTTAATTAAAGTTACTGTTCTTCCTCACAGAAGTAGATGTTCCTGGTTTAGACTTCCATAAGACCGTTAGAGGACAAAGCAGCCACAGTGAAGCACACAGCACATTCCAACTAGTAAAAATAACAGTCTTAAGCCACGTGAGGACGCAAAATCCTACGGCATGCTACTTTTAGCTTTTTCCAGACTACATTCCATACAGCCCTATTGAAAATCTAACACAAAGTAAAACTAACATGGAGAAAGAATACAGAAGGAAACAAAAAAAGTTCTTTTTGCAAAAGCAGAACAAAGGCAAAGCGACATATGAGCAGCAGCACTCCCTATTAGCAACATGGAACAGTACCCCATGGACCCACTAAATCATTAATAAGTCACACACCAGGCTCCCATGGACTGTGCCTGAAGCAGAGGAATGGGAGGCTTTTTGGAGTTCCCAAGTCTTAGTGCAGACCCTGGCACGACCTCATCCCCCACACTAGACCTCGGGAACCCTCAACACCCTTTTCCACACATTACCCACATACTATCTCGCTGTTTTCCAGCTAAATCAAGACATGCAAGCCAAGGGGCAAACATTCTCCAGACTAGTCTCCAAGGATGCAAGACATGTACTGGTCTGGACATAGCCCAAGCAAACCTATTTTCATAGAGCTTCTAGACTACCTTCTTCATTAAAACACACTGAAAGAATTGATGTGAAGGATGGGCCAAAAGTTACACTTTGAGACCGGACAGCTTTGGCTTCCACTTGCTTCGTTCCAGAATTTCTAACTGAATCTGGGCAAAGAACCTGGAAAATGCTGCAACATGGCTTAAAGCACATCTGACTAAGTGCCTTGTTAAGGGAAAGACCTAAATAGTTCTGAAAGTCTTGGAAAATAATTCAGCAATTACAGAGAAAAGCAAAGCCCAGACTTCTGCGAAATTCAGATAATCTGAAAAATGCTCTTTGAAATATAGTCACATTTTCCCACCTGTAAAATAAGAGTATCTGCACTCCCCATCTCAGTGGTATAGAATAAATCCACTGAAGATCATATGGCATTCAGATGACCCAGAAAATCATGCAAGAGCACTAATTAGTGACTGAAGTTTTCTGTAAATAATGGTAGATTAAAAAACAGATATTTTCATGGTAGTTTTTAAGTGTTCAACTCAAAATGTAAAAGCAGACTTCCTCGAGATGTATTTTCTCCTGGAAAGTCAGATAAAGCATTACTTGTGCTTTTATCCTGGTAAGAAAAAGTAAGAAAGATAAAAAGTAAACAATACAAGGGAACACTTTTCTCCAGCAGTTCTCTCTAATAAAAGCAGATTAACAATTCTCTCACCTTCAAAGCTTGATCAGGAGTTAAAGCATTAATAACCAACTCCCCCTCCACAACTCTGCGAAGCTGTGAATCTTCTTCAAATATTGACTCCATATTTAACACCATCCATGAAAACCAGACCTGTACAACACAGTAGTAACAGAAATATTAATTAACAAAATGGCAGGGGTAGGATCAGGAAGCCTGCTGTTTTCTTAAGAGGAACACATTTTTGCCAGAATCTCATTAAGAAGTTGCAAAAGCAGTATCATATCTCAACAAGAGAACTGAATATTAGTTTCCTCCTTATCTACATTCAAACTTTCCCTTTGAATTTTGTACAATCTTGAGAAAGAAGGAGAAAACCCGGGCCAACTGACAGAATTATCCAGAGAGTTCTGGAGAAAACAACCTACTCAAACGCAGTAAAATAAGATCTCCCCTCTCCCACCTGCACTACACATTTCATTTGGGGTACTGCAGGTTTTTTTTCTTTTTGCTTGAATAAGGAACTTGCTTAAAGCAGAGAGAAAGCAACTAGTATTCAAAATATTTATCAGATAAAGACTGATTAACAGAAAAGTCAGGCTTTACGTATTTTCTGCCATTAAATATATTGAGAACAATTAAAGATTAAAATAAATCTTAACTAATAAATCCTATTATATGAATTCTTGGACACAAATCAGACAAACTCTCTCTGTGCATAATGTCCATGTTCCCTTTAGTGTAATAAAACCACAGTATTCTCTTAGGCTAAGTTAGGATTTTATCACAAGAAAACTCACAAATACTGGGATAGGAAGAAAGAGGGAACAAGAAAAAAAATCTGCAAAAACCTGTGAAAGCAGAAAAAACAAACCCCAAACCCTAGACATCTGAATATTGCTTATCCCAGGATTGTTCATACAACACCATCATACCACTTACCTGAGAGGAATTAGCATTGCCCTCAACAAAGGAAGGTGTCACATTGCCTGCCACAATCCAGCTAACAAGCGAAGACAGCAGACCTTTGTCACAATGATAGCCCAAAGCATTCTGCATGGAAACAGCAAACATTGGGGTTTTTATTGTAAGCAGCCTAACAGATGATTGACAAGCTACAGACATGTCACTCTACCTTCATCCAGGTTCCTTTCTGCCTCATGTTGCTACTTCCCAACCTTAGCTCCGCCAGCCACCACTGAAATGCCTGCTTGTACTTTACTCCTTTCTCCGTGAAGACTCTGTTACAGTGACAGTGTCTGGTTTTTTGGCGCCTGTTTTTGTTCTAAACACACTATTGAACATTTGAAATGCAAAGATCACAAACTAAAATACTATGATAGAACTCATATGAATGAACCTGTGTTCCAAACAGATTTTTATTATTATTATGCTTAAAATATCAGAAGTTTCAGTAATTTTGACCTAATCAGAAACAAATCAGATAACCCCATTATCAATTATTATGACTGTTCCTGTTGCATTTCAGAAAAATATATTCATATCAAAATTAGAATGAGCAACACATGAACCATTTACTCAATAGCTACATCAGTACACCACAGCTATTTACCTTGTGTTGTTGGTAAAGCAGCTTTTGTACACAGTCCTCTTGACTGTACTGAAAAGCAGCTTTACATAAGTCATCCAACAAAAAGAGTGTTGCCCGGTCCCTGTGCCACAGCTGCTGGCTGGTGAGGACCTGAACCCAGAACTCCAGTACTGCAGCCGGCCCCACTCCATTTGGCTGGTCACTTAGGAAAATGTGAGTCTGACAAATTAAAGGGTAAAACTATTCAAGAGATTGCAGCTTCAATTAAAGCTGAAGAAATTATTGAAGAACTGTTTAAATTGCATAAGGCTGTAGGCCTATCGTTAAAATAAATAGTTTACAACAACGCTCTCCATGACTATGTAAAAACACCTTTGTCATCTCCAACCTCCAAATTTCTGCAGATTCTGCAGCCTGGAGAGCTGCAGATTGTACAACCACCAAAAACAGACACAAAAGCCGTGAGTGAGACCCCTGTGATCTGCAGGCATAATGGCACCTATTTCTGAAGTGCAACCTGCTGTTCCTGCAAAAGGACTTCCCAGAGCAAGTCCGTGTCCCTTTAGTCCTTACATTCTCTAGCTTAGTGGACCTTGGCTCTTGACCTCCCTGCACTTCAAAAAAATACTACTGTTCCCCAACACAGGAACATTTTTTCATACCACGGCCATTAATTAATGGTCAAAAGCAAACCTTTAAACATTAATATATCTGCTGCATTCCTCAACTAACACAAGCGAGAAAGTAGGGCTGCATATTACAGTCCCTTTTTAGGCAGTTTTGACCTGGTATTAGAAAATGTGCTTTACAAGAAGTCTGGAAGGCACATATTGTTGTCATGTCCAGTGTCACATGCATTGCCAGATTTAGGCAAGCTTAAGCAGAAGTATTTCAGGAAACCAAACCCAACTATTTCTGCTTGATGCAGGGTACTCCGTGGCTGCATAACTGCCAGATTCAGTATCCTTTCCAACCTTCAACAATAACTCAGTCAAAAAAGCCAACCTATTTTTCAACCTCCCCTCGATTTTACTTAAAAAAAAAAAAAAAAAAAAAAAAGTAAAAAAAAATAATCTTCTTACCTGTATCATACTACTGAGCAGCTTAACATTTTCTCCATAGCTCACACTTGTCAAGTGCTGTGTTACTTTATGGGTAACCTGCTGGGTCACACCTTGAGGGACTCCACTATCCAGATGAAGGAATAGTTGGATGTAAGATAAAAACCTAGGAATGTCGACAAATTAAATTAATTCTAAAATTTCTCCTACTGCATAATATACAGAAAACCTGCTTCTAGAGAATTTAAAACCAGCTCAACAGCACTGGTGACACCCACATACAAGGACTTTGATTCACAACCATGCTATTGATTTAATTGCTCCATTTTAACCATATCATAGGCACAGTATGAGCAGTTCACAGCAGACTGTAATTCAATGCAGCTCCTCAGGACTGAATACAGTTCCTGATCATATCAGCATCCAAATCTAGCCCAGGAACTGTTTGGGAGACTGCCAGGTGGGCCAAGCCAAAAGCACCCCAGGGACCACATTACTAATGGACCAGGACAGACAGCTGAGGTCCAGCACTTGAGAACACTCCCAGTTGTTGCTCAGCTTACCAGTAGGGACACAGTTAAACAGTATTGCTGCTTGTCTTTCTCATTCATCTGAACAATACAGCCACTTGTAAATACAGCTGTCCAAAGACCCCTTCTGCGGCTCAGCAGCAGCAGTGACGACTGTACACGTGATAGTTGTAGAAGTGTGTCCTGCTCACACTTCCTCATCCATAGTCAATGTCAAAAAGTAACTCAGCAAACAAACCAGGTGTACTTCCCCATCATCTGCCTCACATTCTCACCAGATGCAAAACCCAGAATAAAGTCTGATAAGTGAAGATTAACATCCATTGTTCTTTATCAATAAACATATTAGGAACATATAATGCTTACTGTTCATTCTTCAGGAGATAATACTGGCAAGAGTAAAATAAGGGTAAAATTTTATCCAGTACATGGACTACTGTTCTCAGGTATCTAGACTGGATGAGTACAGCCAAAAGAGGGATTCCTTCAGCACAGAACTTCTCAATGCTGTGGAAAAAAAAAAAAAAAAAGAAAAACATATTGACTATCAATAGAAAGGGAGACAAGGTGTTGATATTTTTTTCTGTGAACTGAGATGTAAAGACATTCGCATCCTTACACTGGATCTTTGAAATCCTAAACAGCTAAAAGCCACAGAGTTTTTTCATCAGCTATAAGAGTCATCCAGTTGCTGACAGATTTGGTATTTCCTGCCCTTCTGGGGAGGCATTGTTTTCTGTCCTCCAAAAATCACTGGAGATGGGGGTCTTCACCCTTCAAGCCTCAATCAATTTAAAGCTGAGTGTTCTTGCCTAACCTAACCAACCAGGCTCCCCCTCCAGGCAAAGGAAGAACCTACAGAGGGAGCTTCATGTTATCTAGCTTTGACATCTCTTCAGGATGGATGATGCTCTGGACATCTTTCTTCACTACCTATAGATGGAGCTCAGAGGGTTTCCTTACAGTAGGTACTTAGATGGTTGCAGTCACCTGAATCCTACTCTTACTATCCAGAAAACTCACTTAGCAGCAACTTATTTGGTACATTGCTCTGCATCAAGTTTGGCTAACTGAGAACGGTTGCACAGTAGGAGAAGATGTAAAACATTAATCCTATGTCTACTCTGAGATCATGAAAATGAAATATTATACTAAGCCATTAGCATACAGTACAGCTCTTTGTTTCTTAACATAACTGGCCTTAAACTTTTGCATGTGATAAATATCAGTGTTATTGTTTAGACAAGAGAAGGATGTCAAATGGTTCTTCGCAAGTCCAAAGGGGGGCAGGGGGGAAACCAACACAGAAGTAAAGAGGTTCCTTGTTTTTTGTTCCATGCTCGAAGACACGTAAACATTTCCATTCTCAAACCAGTATGCCTTCACATCAGTCTCAAATTACTCCAGTGCTTTGAAAAGGCACATGCGTATCTACGGCACAACCTCAGCACCAAGTAAGGGGAAGGAGAAGAAAGCCAAGACAATCTATCTTTAAAAGAGTAAAGCAGTATTACATGCAGAAAACAAGTCAGTGGAAATTTTGAATAGAATAAGAGATAATTAAAGAGATCACAGATTCAGGGAAAATAGACCTGGGAGAGATTAACCTATCCATGGCTCTGTACCTTGATCAACTAGTACATTTAATTATGTCCAAAGCCTTACCTACAAACCAGCTGAAAGCACTGGAAAAGACTGTTGGAACACAGTCAGAGCTAGGAGGTTCAGTATCAAGGTCATAAAGCTCTCTATCATTACCAGCATGACTGTTTTTTTTCTCTTCACTATTTTCTGAATGGTCTGTAAGAGACTGAATTCTTATCTTGAACTATTCTGCCTCAAAGATTGTTAGGTGTGAGGGCTGTGAACTGCTTATC
>JAVJGG010000074.1:78463170-78481758 GCA_035590195.1 Aviceda cuculoides
CGGCATCTGACCTCGTTTGCGTCTTAATCTCGCTCTTGGGATCGTATCGAAACCTTCCCCGACATTGGATCGGGACATGGTCTACTTCAGCCCTGATAAAAAAAAATTACCTGTAGAACCACCCTTTCAGTAAGTGTGGTTAAAAGTTATTCTTGCCCATAGCAATCATGCTAACCCCTCAGTTGCAATACTATGTCTAATGACTATTTCGACCCTAAAACGCAGAAGGCAAAAAACAGTATTAGCAAAATAAAGGAAAATGGCACAGCGTTCAAAACTACAGTCCCCAAAAGACCGCTCAATCCCTTGCATCTGACGTCTTCTACTCTTTAGACATGCATGAAGATATTAATAGCCCTCAGTTCATCATTAGGTCGGCTGCTCAGTCACTGGGGCCATCCAGCCAAGGCGAACACAAAAAAGCAGACTTACCTGTGACCTAGCGTGGTCATTGCCAGCGCCAGATAGCAGCCGATAGGGATGGCTGCTTTGACAGCCTTCAGGAGGGGGTGAAGCGTGACCAACTCTGTCACGTCGAGCACTCTGTCAGACACAGGGACTGCAGGCCAGCCGTGCTGCATGCCACGGTCATTTCTGTGAAGCTTTAACCTCAAAACCAAACCCCATGCCCACTGATTAAAGGAAGTCTCTGGTGTTTCTCCGTAACGAACAATGCTGGCTAAGTAGGAGACCTGGAACAAAGCAGCAGGAACAGGAATGAGAGGAAGCACAGCCATAATACAGCACATATGGCACTAGTCTAGGACTTGGTCAGCTCGTAAGAGTTTCCTCTTCTGTCACAATACCATGACACAAGATCAGAGCAGCAGTAGTTAGTTTTCAGACACACCATGTAACACCACCCATTAAGTTTATCTGAAATCTCTGTTTCTATGGCCTTGACTTTCACCACCCCTCTCCCCCTGCACCAATCCCCTTTGGTAAAGGCTATTGACCTGTACTTGTTTGGCTAAAGTTTTCCAAACTAGATATTGGTCTAAAATTAAATTTTATTATTTAAAAAAAACCAACCAAACAAACAAAAAACCACAAACCACCAAATCACAAAGAAACACACACAAGCTTCAGTAATGTTTAAGACTGCTAGTGAAATGAATACAGAAGATGTATATATACAAAAATAACATCTGTCAAAAAAAGCCTAAAACCTGGCAGCCTCTCCTTAGAAAGAACTCTAATGTGGACAGGCAGAGTCTGTGTCATGTACATGTGTCCATTATCATAAAAACTCTGTCCAGATCAGAGGGAATTACAAGTCTTTGGGAAAAACTATTGTACATGCTCTGACAGACCAGTGTAAATTGCAGAACTGGGAGTCAGTGCAGATATATCAACCTCTCTGAGTGGGGGTACAAGAATCTAAGCATTATTTTCTCTCAAATTCCAGTTACAAGCTCATGCAAGTCAGGACAGATTCACCAACACAAGTGGCAACCAAGGCTGAAATAGGCTTAAAAAGATAACTGATCTAGCTGGCACAAGACAACAAACCATGATTTAAGTAGTGCAGAGAAGCAAATCAGAAAAGAGCAGAGACAATAAGGAACATTCAAAGTGGGGGAAGAAAAGACTGGGGAAAAAAGCACAGGGCAGGGGGGGAGGAGAAAGCACTGTACAAGAAATACTGAGAAGACAAAGCACAACACAATGCTAAAAGCTCTGAATAAATAAATAGAAGCATCTTGGATTGAACATCTAAAAAAGGGATTTTTAACCTTGATCTTTCTATCCTTCCATTCTCCTTCTGTAACTTGGAGCCATACCTTCCTCCGTCACCAGTGTGCTGTAAAATCAATGTAATAAATGTTCATAGTGTGTTCAGGTGACACAGCACCGATCACTACTGAAAAGCTCCTAAAATCTTGAGCCTTTAAATAAGGTAAGACTAAGAGCTGGAGGCACAGGAAGGATGTCTCTTGAGTTCACCAGTAATAGTAAGTAGCCTTTCATTAAGCAAGTACTGGCCAACTCTGCTTGAGTAAAGGATGCTTTGCAAGAACAGTTTGCAACTATCCAACTAGAGGCTGGATAATAATGCAAACCTGCAAGGGGACAAATTTTAAATTTCTATTTCTCGTATAGATATTCAACATAAGTCTAACAGTATCTTCAAATAGGTTTGCGGGTGCAAAAATACTGAGAGTTGGTATATTATGATGCTCTAGTAGCATCAAGATAGTATAGCTTTTACAAAGAAAAAAGAAAACAAGGTCTTGGCCTGAAGTTTTTCCTATCTATCACTATCAATAATCTATTCCCTGTAATTCTGAAAAAGGAATACCTGTTTTATGCTTTCAGAGAGCAGCCCAGCATATGGTTTCTGGGAGAGATATTTCTGATATGCTTCCAGGACCATCAATGCAACTTCAGAATGGACAGCTGGATCCAGATGAAGAGCATCCTGCTAAAAACAGAATTGCACAACAACTTTGCCTCATTTAAAAGGTCTCTACAACTGTATCCTTCAGTTGCACTAGAGAGAAATAAATCTTAATCTGAACAGCCAGAAAGAGATTAAGTATTGTAATACCTAGGCAAAATCTTGGCCAGTGAGAAAAATCTCAGGCCAACATTGAAGAATCATGAGCTCACACTGGGCAATACAAATCTCAACAGCTAGATTATTTCCAGGAAAAAAAAAAAAAAAAAAAAAAGGACCACAATCACTTCTTGTGTGCATTTGGTGGATTTTTAGAAATTATTCAAAAAATCCATAGAAGGCATTTTAAATTACATAGTACAGACACTGGAAATCTTTCCTTTAAAAACAGAACAAAACCAAAAAAAAGGTATCATGGTTTTTTGTATCAAAACACAGTAATTCCTCTTATCAATTCCCACATTAAAGAACTATCTTCTCCTGTTTCAATGGTACAGACATGACACTGTTATTGCATAGCAAAGACCTCACAGTTTTCCTTACCATTTCTTTGTTTTCATGTTTCATCAAGAAACAGGGAGAAAAAGTTAATGCAATCTTCATGTACAAGTATCATCACGGCCAAAAAAAGAGTTCAGTATGATCAAATGCACAGATTACAATGCTAAAATGGATCACTGAACACAGGCAACTGGATTTTTTCCCCAATCTATTTCTGTTTCTCTCTGAGAAAACATTCACCCTCAATTGGTTCCTGAACTGATAGAGCTCCTGGAGTAACCCATTCTATAGAAAATTTTCCAACCATTTAAATAATGCTCAGAGCTTTGAAATCTCTAATTTCAATTGTTAGTTTTCTTGCATTGTGAAAACAATACCTAGATACAAGCCTGCAAAATAGTCACATCCGTCTCATACAGACTTCTTGGAGGATTCCTCTGTTTCTGCAGACAGAGATATCTTAATAAAGTGACTCACAAAAATTGTCCTGTCAGCTCTTTCCTCTTGTTTAGAGAAACTCCTGCTTAAATATCTCTTTTAATCTCAGCTGCAGACTACAAGAAAGCAACACAATCAAATCCTCAGGCAGAATGCTGCAAAATTACTGTGAAATTCCCATCCTATGCCATCAAGTGTACAACCATCATATAAAAGTATGTAATTAACTGTCTTCAAATTCCATTATAGCCCCAGGCTGAGTAACATTTTTATTCTCCAAAACTGACCAAGTTCAGGCCTCCTGTTTTTAATACATACATGCTCACCAAATCCCCAGTTTAGCCCTTCCAAGATAATGCAGGCTAGTTTGTTCTCCACTGTTGTTAGACTGTAATTTAATAACCAGTCACGAATCAGTGCTATCTCAGACGAAGAAGGCTTCCACAGGTACAACGGCAGTTCTTTAAACAGATACAAAGAAACCTTTGAGGGCAGAAAAGAAAAAGGTTAATCAGTAGTCAGTATGGAACAATAATCAGCATTATGCCCTTCTATCTTAGAATGATACGATCAAAAAAACATGGACAGGTCTTTAACACAATCCATTCATACCAAGCCGTATCTTATAACACAGTCTGGTATGGCCTCTAGTTTTAACTGCTTTAAATGATGAATGTTAGCACTTACCATCCCAACTTTCTCAATGGTCTCTCTAACTCGATCCAGGAGTACCGAAATCATCTGTGTGTGGATGCTGGCAATCGCTCCCAGGAGTTCTCGACCAACTTTTGAAAATGTCTCTCTTGTGGAAAGACTAACATAAGACAGCTGAGAAGATGAGCAGAGAGAAGTTACTGGTTGTGGCTAACCTTCACTGACTGTAATAAAATGTCTTCTGGAAAATACAGAACTAAATTGCTCTTGGTGATCCTGGACAAAGTTGATAAATAACAATACTAAAACTGAAACTGATTGTCCTAGAAGATAAGGACATTATAATGTCACAATGCCAAAAACAAAGTCCAAAACTAAACATAGGAACACCACCACCACAAATACACACTAAAAACAAAACAAACAAAACCCACAAAAAAAACCGCTACACACCACAACAGGAGAAAACACCACACAAGGAATTTCAGAGCTACAAGTTAGATCTGTGCGATAAAAATTAAGCGAAACAAAGATATTTTTGTTCATTTGTTTCATTCTGGCTTGGTCTACGAAAAAGTTGTTCTTCTCCCAGAAGAACATGCACTTCAGGATATTTTAATTCAGTACTAGATTATAAAACTCAGAAGTAGTGCTTTCTTAGTTCCATAGTAGAACAAACTATAGCAGCCATGAACGTTTCACACCTTCCACTATTAGGAAAACAGCATTCATTCTTTTCCTGAATGGACCAGTAATATTACTCACCTCGTATATCTCCAGAACAATGATTTTGATAAAATCCTCATCAACATCAGCCTGTTTGGTTTGTGCCATCTGAGCAAATGTGGTGAGCAGGCAAATTTCTTCAGAGCAGTTCATTGATTTGAGATACTTCTCAAAATTTTCAAGGTGCTCTGGGTCTAGAAAAGTCACATGCAAGCAACATGATAGAAGAACTGTTATAGGACATACATCATCAATATTTATACATTTATTGACAGTCCAATCCCAGGGAAGGAATCGGTGACAAAAGAATTATCATCATTGGGTTAGTATTCTCTCTTCAGGCTGGTATCTGCTGCTTTAAAATAAGGTGCAAGAAACACTATAATATGCAGTGAGTCCATATGATTCAGTAAATACACTAGTAATTCATAATGAAAGTTAAAAATGCTTCAAGAACAGCTGGAATTCAATTTTTAATATTATTTTAACTATGCAATGTTAAACATCCACAGGAAAAATTGCTTGAATCTGTTTGCTTTTTAAAAACGTTATCGTGGGTTTGGCTGCCATTACATATTGGAGCAATTAATTCCACAGATTAAGTCCAAATTATATGAAAGAATTCTAATTTTAATCAGCACACAGTCAAGAGAAGATTAAAACTAAGCCCATCAAGCACAGCAGAGAGGTTTCGATCGAGTTGAGAGACTGCTCATTTCACATACCATGATCTCAAGCAGCAGTTAAAGTGGGGAGATCATTCTGTGCTGATTACAAATAAAAATACCTCAAGCATCTAGCCCTGGGCCTAGATTATGTCCAAGAGTTACATGGAAAGATTGGTTTCAGTTTCTTGAACTCAATACAAGAAAATTACTGAATGCACTTGTTTGGAAAAAATGTCTGAAAACAGAGAACTGAAGTTGCACAGGACAGGAAGGATAAGAGATGCTTTCACTTGAATTCAAGGCAGGTTTCCTCTTTAAACCCAATAGTGAGATGTTGCCGAATGCAAATAAACATTTCATTCCTTGGGGTGGGGGACGACAGGAAGGGAAGGGTACAACAATAACCTGAACAGGAGTTTAAAATTATTTTTATTTCTTCCAAATAATTTTAAATAAAGTCCATGCAGCAAAACAAGCACCGAAAGCTGCATTTGAGCTGTAAAATTGTTTGGAGAGTGGTGTGTTTCCTCTGAAGCATAACATGCCAGTAAACAGTTTACAGTGATCCTACCATAGCAGTTGAATATACTGAAAAAGCACTTACTGTGGCACTCAACTACTTAATTTACACAGGCATGTGCTCAGCAGGTTTGTGATTAAACACTTCCACTTACGTTACATTCTATTTTAAGGGCTTTCAAGAATTTTGCAACTGTACTTCAACCTGAGAAGGTCAGACTTGTACAGCCAAAACATCTCATGAAGAGCGTGCTAGAGAATTGGGCAATTTAAGTAAAGAGTTTTCCATATACTAAGACAAACTACACTCCTGATAGATACAATAGACATGTCTCATCCATTTATCTCCTGTTCCTAATGCTACCTTTTATCCCTATAGCAGAAGTTACAGAGCACTGTGTGTGTTGTTGTTTTGGGATTTTTTTTAAGCTAACACAGAAGGACAAAAAGAAAAAAAAAAAAAGACTATGCCATTGCTATATATAAAGGCACAGCAGAATTACCTACAGCATGAGAAGGGGTTTATATCCGGTAGCTCTCATAGTCCAGGGGTTATCCTAGTAAGTGCAGCTCCATCACCACACTCCATTTCATCATTCTCTTTCTACCTATCCCTTAAAAGCAACTATGCTCCCTCCTCTATATATGCAAGCCTAAAGCTTCCATCAATTACCAAGGCTTGCTACCACTTGTAGATTCACCACTCTTACAATTTCTCAAACTTAATCTGGGAAGGGAAATCAATAAAAATGGTTCTCTCCCAATACAATGTTAATGCCATGGTCTTTTAGGGTATGAATTACAGGAAATTAAGTCAGTATTATATTTGTAAGTGTCAGTCAAAAGAAGCTACTCCAGAAGATTACATGGATTTCACTGAAAGAACTGTTGCTATTCCCTGTCTAGACATTCGTGAAAAATAGTATTGTGCTGACATAACTTGTCGATGAGAACGAAGAGGATAAAAATATCCTGCATCAGCATACCAGGGACTTTAAAACATAGAAGTTAGCTGGAAGCAAAACAAAGGCTGAACAACAACAACAGTGGTGGGGAAAAAAAAAAAAAAAAACAAAAAACACCAAAAAACACCACACAAAAAACCCCCACACACCAGAACACCAGTGTTTGTTACTGTCAGAGCTGCAACCCACTACATCATATTACATTCTCTTTGTTTGAGACGCAGTAAAAATCTCTTGCAAAAACAAAAATAAAGTCCTACCGAAACAGCATAACTGTTACTGGTTTGGCTGGCAAGTGCTAATCAGATCAGCACTTCATGAAGTGTACACAGCTACAGCCTTGATATCTCTCTTCCACTCCACATTGCCTTAAATGTTAGCTGAGCTTGCACACAGTTAAGATACTCAGTAACCTCTCCAGATCGACATTTTCTTCTGCTTCTCCATCAAAAGACTTGGTTGAGGTGGTAACTGCTGTCTGGGCTATCAGCTAGCCGGAAAGTAAAACTGACAGTGATATTTGCTTTCCCTGAAGACAAAAAAGAGGCTGTGAAGTAGGGAGTTACTGCTTTGTTTACTTGACTCCCTGTCAATCAAGTCCTGAAATACTTTCCATGAAGGCAGCAGCAAAGGGGGAGTAGCATTCCAGCCGGCTTCTAAATAACTCTGCTACAGCTGAAGCCACCACAATCACTGTGGAGATGAACATGGGACAGAAGTCAAGAGGAAATAAAAAGAAAAGGTGTCATACAGGACAAGAAAACCATCAAAAGAAGGCTTGAGATAATGGAAACATCTGTAGTTGTAGAAGATAAGTAGATCTCCTACAGTGTAAGTTACTGAAGCCAAAACTAGCAAGTTGGGGGAGCTGGAGGGGGAGAAGAGGACTGAGGTATTTATAGAACTATCAACAGACGACAAGTCACAAAAAAAAAAAAAAAAACCAAACAACAAAACACCCACACCACAACAACAACAAAAAAAATCACCTAACCTTACGTGATACAAAATTCTGTATTTGAGGATTTAAATCTTACTCTCTACATACTATCGAAGGCCAAGATGGGACCTGATACGAGGATACACAACATGTACCTACTACATGGCATTCTTGCAACTCTCTGAAGGAGCCAGTAGCAGTCACTATCAGAAAGAAAATTAAAAGGACAGTAGATCTGACAATGCCTGTTAAAATGAGAGTTTGGTCAAACAAGCACTGGAAGACCATGAATTGCCCAAGACACTTCAAAGGCCTCTAGACAAGTCATGGTGCTGAGGGCGTATTTAACAACAGAGCATGTGAAGAACTAAACCTGTAGCTGATGCGGCAGTAGCTGGATTGATTAGAATTGGTTCTGAGTGTAGAAATTCTACCTTTGAGTCTTTGTTTGAAGTCAGCAGGTTGCAGAGTAGAGCAGAGCTTTTCCAGGTGCTCGCTCTCCGCACAGTGCATGACAAAGAAGAGCCTCCAAAGCATATTGCTGGATAAGGTTCCATAAGGCATCTCGGACATGAACAACCAGACTCCCAACCTGTTGGATTTGAAGAGGCAGACAAAGAGTTTCACCCTGATAAATCCCAACATTTGAAGAGGAGACATACGCCCACATCTCTGCCATGTAACAGAATTAGCAATGTGAGGATGTGTCTTAGCATCTCAAGTTTTGAGTTAACCTCATTCTGAACTGAACAAGTCCTCAGAGCTTCTTTCAGATCCTAGAATTCAAGGCATAATTCCTCCCTATCCTGATGCTACCAATATGCTGAAAAATCCTCCATATTGAAGTCTTGTTTAAACCATTAAGCATTTAAAGCTATTCCAAATCCCAGTTTCAAACATCTGACTCCTGCAAGACAAAGCCAGTATCAACCACACAGGACCGCCTACCTTTTTGCCTTCAGAACATGTAGAACAGCTCTGAAAAACAATTCATCAAACTCCAGTTGCAATTTTTCCACAGAGTAGGGATGTGCTACTGATCCATACTGTTTATTGCCTTTAACGTATTGGGCCCAGTGGTCACTCACATGACAAAGTGTCATCCTACAAAGCAGAACAAACAAACCAGAGAAGGATCATTAAGTACGTCATCGCACAGACAAGTGCAACTAGATCAGAGTCTAGTCACAAGAGACATGTTCAATCCTTTGTCCTCTGGTTTCCAGAGATTTCCATATAAATAGCATTTCCCTCCCCTCTTCAGACAGGGTTAATCTAAAATTCCTGTGTTATCCTTCCTCGGTTTTGCAAGCAAACAACGCACAATATTCTGTTATACCCAATTAGTTTGTGTATGAACTTTGGAGCCTTAAGGTAATCCTGAATGATTATGATGATGAAATGATGAAGTGGCAGTACATGCAAAAAACTCATACAGGAATAATTACACCAAGAAAGTTACTGCTCAAATAACACAAAGGAAAATGTGGATTTTGTTTCTGATTTAACTGTATCTCCCTCTTGAAAACACACTCATAGAAGCCATACAAAGTGACTGCTATGGATTTAAAAATAAACAGCAACTTTTAGGTTTCAATTACATTTGCTTACTGCAACATTGACAATTTTCAAGGAGCAAATTAAAACCCCTAAAACAATTCTGGATAACAATGGAAAGAAAGCAGTAACAATGGTTATAAATAGGGGCGATTTGAGAAACTGTTTGTCAGATTTCAGTGACTTTCCAAGACAAGCCTGAGCACAATCCTGATGGAATCCAGCCTGGTGTTCCACAGCTCACCTGGCTCCTTTGTACCCACAGCATTTAGATTCTGCAATACCCCACTTCACAGGCAGCATTAGAGTCAAGGACCCTGGGATTTCAGATTCCCAGACTGGCTAGCCCTAAACTGACCAACTCTCAGAGCAAAATCTACCCAAGAACCATTTGGGTTTTCTGGTTTGGTTTGGTTGTTTTGGTTGGTGGTGTTTGGGTTTTGGCGGTTGTTTTTTGGTGTTCTCTTTTTTTGCAGGTCTGAACTTTAAACCAGACTGTATGAAAAAGATTTAATCATATCAGAGAAAATATTCTCTTACTTGATCAGCTGACCAATTCGCTTCACAAACTGTCGGTACCGTGCTCTGTTAAATGTTTCTAACCCTGCAGACAGACGTTCCACTAATGAGTTTGCAAAAGCAAAAATCTTCATCATCTCCTGAGGAGTTGTTTTTTCAGGAAAATAGGCACCTAAGACCAAGACAGAAAAATAGATCTCAAAAAAAAATGTGTGAATTCTGGATTTATTTAAGTAACTTTAAAAGCACTCAAAACAACAATTCATTATATAGCTGGCAAACAGTTCATTGTTTGCCAGCTATATAGTGAACTGAAATTTATGTTTTGTTTATGAAACGTACAATAAATTCCTGTTAAGTATGAAAGTACAAATAAACTATGCAGGCTATAAGACCTCTAGCAAGCAATTATCTTCATTAACTTGTCCAGAGATTTGGAAAAATAGAGAATGAATAAATAATTGGAGAAAAATCACAGTAACATTACAGCTAAGAGGAAAAGGGGAAAACTTAGTCCTGAAAGCACATCTGTGAGTGTAACTACTGAGCAGATCAAAACTAAGAGAAAGGACTCTAACATTTTGCATGCTTGTATTGCTATAATTTTTTAAGGTGTCCCATATGCATGGCATACACTTCCATCTCATCTATTTAGTCTGTGAGCTGTTGCACAAGTTCATTATTACTTCACTGAGAGACTCTCCTAATGCAGTAGCATTCTTGGCAGTTTTAGTCATTAATATAATTAGCGTAAGCAAAATGAAGAACAACTCTTTAGCAGCTGACTTATTTACCTCCAGACTTAAATCCAAGGAACTGCTGAAAGAGTTCATGAAACGGAAACTGTGACAACAGGGCAATCAAGTCATCTTCCAAGAGCAGAATCCAGCTTGTTTCAGGATCCTCATCCTATAGACAAATACAGTCGCTTTTAGTAGCTTTACAATAAAGCACATGGTAAAAGGGCCTCACCACTGTACTAATTACACTTTGCTTGCGTGGCAGTACATCCCACCCCCCATCCCGCCAGCAGGAAACGAAAGAAATTACAAATGAACAAACACACACACAAGCTCCTAATCTAAGCTCACTATCTACAGTTATATCACAGAGATAAAAGGACAGTAAAATAGATCGAAGTTTCAAATGATGCTTTTTAACTCAACAAGTCAGCTTTTCTTCCTCCATTTCACAAAAATCAATAAAATAAGCTTGAGCAAAAGCATAAAGGGAAAAAAAGAGAAAAAAGAAGTCATTTGCTGTACCTCTTCACCTCCTTCATCTACTAGGGTCCAGTTTCCAGATTCCTTCCCAGATGAAGAGGAACTTTTCCTTTCACTTGGTTTCATATGGCACATGAAGTCCACCCGATTTCTGATTTAAAGTGAAAAAACAAGTTTACAAAAAATTAGAAAATTAAAAATTCTGAATTAAGTCATCTTTTAGTAAAGAGAAGATATTAAAAAAAAAAACAGATACAAGAACAAGAAATTAACAAGTATGTTAGAAAGCTGCCTGGTGGAAAAGGACTCGGGGGTGTTCGTCGACAGTGAGCTGAATATGAGCCAGAGGTGTTGCCCAGGTGCAGAAAGGTTATACAAAAAGTTAAAATCATAACATCCAACTTCCTTCTAACTTGAACTGTACTGACAAAACTCTGCACACAGTGCCACAAAACCCTGGAATAATTATCACCCTCCTGATCACCTTGAACTTATACTCTGACAATACCAATCTATTACAAATGAAGTACAAGTTTTAAGACACTGATTTCACAAACCAAATTCAGAATTCAAACTTGTTCCTGACACGAAACAACTGTAACAGACAAGTCTCAGCTCTTTTACCAGTAAGTACAGCCATGGTGGAGGCTCTGCATTCTTGTATCAACAGTTGAGAGAATCACTCCAGACACCTCAAGGTAGCCCTTGTTCAAAACACAAGCATCAAATTGCATTGGCAGTATGCGTGCCCTAAGGGTACACTTGTTTCCCCAGGCAGCTTTAGACTGGAAATGTGAAAACAAAGCCCTTTAGATTAATAGCCTCCGATAAACAGGACTCCCACTTAACTCCGGGTCAGACTATGAAGAACACAATGACAACCCTAAATACCAGTAGTTTGATTCCTTGACATTAAAATTTGGACAGCTGGGAGGCAAGTTATATATTTCATCTGAAGCACAAAACAGTTTTCACTAATGACTGACTTCATTAACTAGCTTCTCCAAGCACCAGGTATTCCTTCTAGATTAAAAAAAGGATGAAAAATCAGTTAAGAAGCCCAACCAGCATACACAACAACGTAGCAAGTTTTACCCTTTACTCAAGGGCTTCTGTTGAGGAGACAGTATAATGAACAGGCCACCATGAAAGGCAAGAACTCTGTATTTCAGAAGTCACAGTAACAAAACATGTCAGTCTTCACAAGCTATTTGATAGCTGAAAGCAAGCTGCATCATACTGCCTACAGTAGGAGAATGTACTGCCAAGGCTGTATTTTAAGATGAATGAACAAAACCAGTTTGAATTAAACTATGAATGTCTTTCTTGTGCCTGCTTTTATAACTTTGCCTACAATGAACTCCGAGTTTCACAAGCAGATCGTGTGTCATGTTTTCTACTCTTAAATAATAAGAACATATTTATAAAATCATATTCATACTTACTTGACAGGAGACATAAGCAAGGCAAGAGATTGCATGAAATGAAAGACACCTGATGGGTTATCCAAGACTTTGATCTGAAATTAAATGCAAAAATCTAAGTAAATCCAAACAAGTAAAACAAAGGGCAAATTAGTTTTATCAGAGAAATTCAAATTCTGAGCTTCACGTTTCTCACTAGCTTTTTGTTCAGACTAAAAAGTATCCATAAAAGACACTATCCACACCCTGGAGAAAGTATTGCTATGGCAAAATACTGGGAGTTGTCCGAAATAATTACTTATAAAGGAGAAAAAAAAACCAAACACATCAAAAGCTCCACAAAAAAGGCAACTTCACTGTGTCACACGTACTTCTGGACACCATCAGGAATTGGGATGTTAAGCACTGGGGAAATTAGGATCCTATCATGTTAGGTTAATGGTTGGACTCGATCTTAAGGGTCTTTTTCAGCCTAAATGATTCTATTATTTTATTCTATCCTTTTATTTCATTGCTTGCCTTTCCCTTGTTAGTGTAATTGCAATCCTTTTCCTACGGCTAGATTTCCAACATCTTCCCCTCTTGGAGGGGCAAAAATGTTCTCTGCAAGAATGCCCTGGTGGCTTTGGATATCTGCACTCCCTCAGATCTATACAAAGGGAACTCTTTCCCTTGCCCTTGAAATTACCTAACTAATAAACTTTACAGTGAAACCAGTCCCATTTCAGTGTGCAGGATATAAAAATCTCTTCTTCCTCATCCCTTATACATCAGAGAGCTGCCTCCAATCTCACTTGTCTCATACACAGCTGCCGCTTCAAGTCTAAATACTCTTTCCATTTCTTGGACAGCACTCCAAACCTGCTGCTGCGCGAGGGCTTCTGAGGCACGCTGCAAGTCCCTGACTCCCTTTCATGGAGTCTCTCCAGACAAGAATGAGAAGTGTGTTTCCCTGTAAATCTGCTCACAGTTGGGCTAACATGGGTAAATATATCCCCTGACAAACCCTTCACTGTTACCATGACTCCACACACCTGGAAAGATGGTGTCAGTGACGAGCGATTGACTAGGCACAAGACACTCTCCAACCCGCTCCACTCCAACTTTCTGACAATAAAGAATTAAACATTCACACCTGAATGAATGGACAAGCCCATTCACTGATCCCAGCTGGACACCGAAGGATGTGGTTGAAGAGGAAGAGATGGTCACCTGGACAGCCAATTCTTTGCAACACGGACACCTAGAGGAAGTATACTGGAATCTTGTAAACAATTCCAAGGTTCATTCCTTTATAGTCTTGCTAACTAGAGTAATACTTTCCTTTACAGTCTTGCTAACTAGAGTAATACTGTTTTTTTCATTTCTCTTCCCACACTTTCTAACAAACCTCAATTTTCAGAGCAACTTACAGAAGAACAATATTTAAAAGTCTGTTTGCTTGGCTTATGAGCCACAAACCATTTTCTCTGGCGTACAAACATGAATTACTTTACAATTGCATTGAAAACAAATTTATTTAGAAATCTGCAAGAATAGAAGTTTCTCAAAAATGGCAAGTCTGAATAGTTTTAATTTCAAAATAAGTAAAAGCATAATGAATATTGAATATTAAGTCCACTCTGAGCAATGTTGGCTGCTCAGGTGCCAGTCCTCATTAATGCTGCTGACCTCCATTGACTTTATCAGCCAAGGAAATTCATTATAAAGATTCACTAACAGATTCTGTTGCTCAAGTAGAACAAACCCCCAAAAAAACCTGCATGTGGGACAGTAAGAGAAACAGTAACACTTTCAGAAATTATCCCCACATTCATCCCTTGTGTTGGATCAAACAGACATATCCATGCTTACTCCCTCACCAGTCTCTGCAGCCACGTGAGAAGGTCACTCTGAAACTGAGGATCTTCAATAACTCTGCGAGTGAAACTGAAAAGGACGCTGATACATTCCTTCAAGTGGCCCAAGTCCGAAGAAAGATTTTCCGATTGCTTTGAAACTGTAAATCAAAAACAGAATTAAGGAGTTTTGACAAGCAGCTCTCAGAGTAGTAGCATAAGTCGTGGTTTTGAAGCGATACAGAAAACTTGCTCTCTCTATCCATAGATACCAAGATGTTTCAACACAGTTGCTTGCTAAATCCAACAGAGAAGAACACTTATTTAAGAGTACTTTATTTCATCTTATAATTTAGCACTGAACATTAATTACAAGAAGAATACACTATGGTTACTCTTAAAAAAGGCCTTCCCTCAACACAAACTTTGTAAGAACCACCATTTACTATGCATATAAACAATCCGGGAAGTGGAGGGCAAATGGAGGAGGACTAGGAAGGATAAACACCTGGGGCAGGAGGGGGAGGAATATTTTAGCTAAAAGATTATATTGACACAAACCCAAAGAAGTAATACACCTAGGATGAAAACTGAAAAGATTTCTCAGTATTAGAGCTCCAAGATTTCAAATGGCCTTCCAAGAGGAAGTAAAGCAGAAAAAAATATCCAGCTGGTTTTAGAATTGTGCATACTCAATTTGGAAAAGGGACTATATTGTATGTTGCCTTTGACTACAAAAGATCGGAGTCTGGGTGTCCCACCCCACCCACTGTTCCTCTACAGTAATCAGTGGCAGTATGCAGCTTAAAAGAAGGTAATCCTGCATTCAGCTTCCACTCTCCAGGTGAATAAGGCAAGAGAATCGGAGTTTCTCCTGTGAGAAAAAAGTTTCTCTGATCTCTACATAGGATCCGCAGGTTTTAATATCAGAGGAGAAACACAACAGTATACAAATTCCACAGGGCTCCAAAACTGTAGGTGAACAGGGCACTGGGCACCCTGGAGAGCATGGGGAGCAGTCCAGACCAGCAACACACCTTGTTCCTGCTGCTGAAGAGCCACTGATCTCAGCAGGGACGAGCTGCTGAGCAACCTGTAGATGTACGACTCCACTTGCAGGCGGGACAACACCGAAGTGTACGAGTGCAGCGCCAGTGTCTGATGCACATGCTCTGCTTTGGCTTCAAACAGCTTTTTCAGTTCCCCCAGCACACTTTCATTCAGCTCCACTGTCTGGTAGCGATGGTGACCTGTCACTTTGCACTGATCTGCACAGACACCCTGAAAAGAAAGCAATTATTTTATTGAAGTGGCTTTGCCATTTTGTTGGGTCAAGCGTGCTTACAGAAATTAACCTTGACATAACCCTCCCCTCAACAGATTTCAAAGCCTTCATAAAAGGGGCCACTTAACAGGTGGAAAAGACAAACATGTCAGAACATTCTACATACTTTTCAGAGCTGCTGATTACTGAAGATTCATATCCCTTACTTCTGAAAAAGTACTCTACTTACTCTACAAACCCTCAATAACTCAGATTTAGAAACAGACATGAAGTGACTTGTCTGTATCACTGACAGATATGAACAAAATCAGATCTCCTACTCCCAGTGAGCGCAACTGCTTCTCAGTTTACAGATTTCCACAAATATTTGGACCTGCTATTTTAAAGCTAAAATATGAACTGAAAGAAGATAAATACTTTTCTAAGCTCCCAGAACTGAATATTTATAGCAATTCCCCATTGTACATTTAAAATTTTTGGAAATGAACTTTTTTCCTCAAACTGGAATTAAAAGCTGAGGCCAGTCTTCCTCTGTCCTCTCTCTAATTCTTCAGCACAAGAAGACCACAGTACATAACATTCCTGTTATTATTCTATGCAACCACGAAACGTGCTTCAGAGCCAGCACTTTGGAAGCTTAGCTTGAAATTATCCCTGTGTTTCCTAAGTTAGTAGGAGAAGAATTTTAAATTGGTATGAAACAATTGTTCTGGACATACAATAAATACATAGTGAACCAGGATAGAACAAAGCAAGCAGCAAGATTAGCCAGCTGTATGATGCCCAGTGGAGATGTAAGAGTGAAGCCAAAATTGCTTTCAGTGTAGAAATCGATCAACACAAAACAGAGTCCAGTGAGGTTCAGTGTTATCCGCTAATAAAAAGGAAAAGATTCAAATCTGTTTAGTGAATGCCTCTCAACACCTCAGCTCTGAGAAGTTGCACAGGAGAGGCACTGCACTCACAGAAACAACAGTGAGGCCACCACATACATAGGTACTTAGGACCCTTGGGCAACTTTGATGGCGTGTTGGCTATGAACAGCACCAGAGTGCCAGAACAATTTGATTCACTTCCACTGTAAAGTTCAGCTCCAAAAACAAGTTACACAGAATGAGTTTGGGGAAAAATGTTTCTGATGCATGCACCAGAGCTCTCCAGACCCTTCTGGTTTGCAGACAGAAATGCTACAGAGTACCACGACCACCCTGGAAGTAGCTAAAACCACAGCTATATTTATGGAGCAACTGTTACTGAAAGTGCATGGACCTCACACACCCTTCCCTTTGAGCAGCAGGGTCACCCACAAGCATGACTCGAGCTCCTCTGCAGCTGCCACCTCTGAAAGCAGGACAGTCAGGAATGATGTCAATGAAAACTGTCACTACAGGCAGCAGGCCAGATGGGACGTCACCGCTACAGTCATTCTGATGTCCTACTCCACCACGTATCCCCTGCATCTACCTGAAGCACTGTGGCACAAACTTCACCTAACACTACAGGCAGAACTGGCTGTACACAGCTCATTCTGACTACACACGTGAGCCTGACTCCCAAGGGATCACCAACAGAGATCCTAGTACCCTACATTCATCAGAGTTTAAAAATCAAACAACAAACTGTCTTAAGTCTCAACAGAATGATGCTCTGAAGTACTGGGGGTTAGTGGAGAAACAGAAAGCAAAGGCAATCATCTCTTTTAAAACAACATAGCTTAAATACAATAAACTTGACAGCAAGTAAAATTAATGTCTGGAATCACATCCAAATAGTTTGGGTTCAAAAGCAGCTTCAGCAACAGCACCTGCACAGTTTTCTGTTCTTCTTTAAAAGTCCATAACCTCCCCTTAACATTTTGGCAGTCTGTCATCATGGCCTGCAGCTCTGCCTCAGCCAGCAAAAGCTGCTTCCTGCAGCGCATGTAGTTCAGGAGCAGTTCATAAAATTCATGCCTGTCCTGATGAGCAACACTTTCGAATTCCTCTGCATAGGAGTCAACGTTCTCCAACCATGAACACGGCTCAAAAATTTTCAGCTGTTCTCTGGTAAATGGCACCAGTTCTGGTTCGGTTGGGAGCTCTGGATACAACCTTTCATTGTGCAACAGCGGTTTAACTGCTATTATGGTTGGTCTCTCATATGACAATTCAGCCGACAAGTTTGGATAAACTGGTTTCAAACCCAATCGCTGAACATGTGTTCTGGATTTCTCAGAGAGCTGCAAGATACTAGGAGTAAGCTTCTCTGATGAACAGACAAGAGGATTTTTATCATCTTGTATGTTTTCAGTTATTTTGTCCCGTACAAAGCCCACTGCTGTCCGAGAGCCAGCAGCACTGGAATGAAATGTACTACTCAATAAATCGGAGTTTCCTGATCCACTAGCAACCACCTCCACAGGGCTGTGAGATTTGTCCAACTTGCTTTTTCCACTCTTCTCAACACCACCCCTGCATTCCTCATGGGAATGATCGGCTTTGAATTCTTCTGCATCTGTGGGAGGCTCTAGAGTCACTGTCGAAGATCCTGCGTTTGCTGAAGATAAATTACTCTGGGAGACATCGCACACATCATTTATAGTTTTTCCATCCCCTACTTCATCACTGAGACAAATTTCTGTAAACTCTCCAGGATGTTCCAGTTGCACTTTACTGCCTCGAGAAGACACTTCTGCCACAGGAGGGAGGAAGACATCATCAGACTCTTGTATGTGGGTCTCCTCACTACTTTTTTTCTTTTTTTCCTATGGAAAAATAAAAAATTAACAGTGTCATTACCAAGTAAATCTATCCCCCTTGCACCCCCAAACCCCACCATCACCAAAACTAGGATTTGTCAACATCACAACTCCAAAAGCCCTTCTTAACACATTAATTTTCATAACATTAGATGTAAAAACAAATGTATGAAACAAATCCTTGTGCTTTAGT
>JAVJGG010000074.1:78509970-78541067 GCA_035590195.1 Aviceda cuculoides
CTGAGCCCGCCGGGGGCTCTGGGGGTTGGGGGGGGAGGGGGGGGGGAGTGGGGTGGGCTGCTGCCAGAGGGCACCGTGTCTCCACCGCAGATGGATGAGAGCGGTGGGGACGCGAGGCACCGGGGGGAGAAATCCACTGGTGACGGGTCAAATCCCACTGACTCGCGTGGTTTCACGAAAGGAAATGCAGAGCGGAGGGTGAGCGTCGTAGCTTTCCCCATCTGGCTGGTGGAGTATTTTGGGAAGGTTTCACCATACCTGTCCTGTTCTTGTCCTTCATTAGGGGCCACTGCCCGAGACGAGGCGGTGGGGGAGCGACCTCTGAGCGGTTTTTAAAAAAAAGATGAAAGCGGATGAGAGGACACTGTGTGGTGGAAAGCCTGAATCATACCCGCTGCCCTCAGCCCGCTGCCTCTGCTTTAACATGGGGACAGCTAAAACAGTCCAGTAAGGTTAAAAAAAAAAAAGGCCTTTTCCTTAATGGCATTTAAGGTATTAAAAAGGCATTTCCTGAATTAATTTTCATTAATTAAGCGACCTGAGGCCACTGCCCCTCGGCAAACATTTCCAAGGTTTTATACTGAAGAAACCAGGTTTGCATGGATTTTTCTTTCAGTGTTCATGGCTGCCCCGGCAGCAGAGGTACTGTCACATCTGTGTTTCAGATCTGAAAGGCTTCAGTCAAAGTTTTGAAGAGGTTTTACCAACCTCATCGGAACATCTGTGAGCTGAGGTACAATCCGCCCAGCTGCAAGCGCACAAAAAACTCCCAAGTGTGAATTCTGGAATAAATTTCCGAGTTTTCCTCGTCTGATCTGACTGCACTGGAAGGGCACACCTTAGGACAGGCAGATAAGCCCAAGTGGGGTTGAGACCCAAAGCCCACAGGACAGAGCAGCTCAGGACAGGGTGCCCTCGTTAACGGTCATCAGCAGCACATCAGCTTTGGCATCACCTGCAGAGAGAGCGGGTGTTAGGGCAGCGCTGACAGCTACCCATCACAGGACACCGCGACGAAAATGGGTGTACCTGGGATATTTCTGTGCTCTTCTGAATCAGCTCTTCAAGAGAAGAGGGCACAAACCCTCACTGCCCACCACGACCCACTCGCTATTCCTCAGCTTTCCAGAACCACCCTGTGGCCAGGGCAGCCCACAGCGCCTCTGGGGACTTGCGACCAACCCTTCAAAACCAGCCCCTCCATCCTTCTGCCTGACTGGATGGGAGGTATTTACCACCGGGTGCTTTAATGATCAGGAAATCACCTCCTTCCTAAGTCACAGCAGCAACAGGACAGAAATCAGAACTTTGGAGTATATATCTGTTACCAGAAACAACTACATCTCTGTGCAATTCTGGACCAAGACACCCCTGAACTTGCTGCTTCCTATCTACAGCAGCATTCAAGTAAAACACGGCACAGCATTTGCAAGAACAGCAGCACAAGCTGTAAGAGACAAGCAATGCACAGTAGCTGGAGCAAAAAGGCACCACGGCAGTATTCCTTCACGCCTGTGAAGCCTCCCAGCCACTGGTGCTAGAGCTGTGTCAAAAAAATGAGATTGTAAAAAGCTCACACTCTCAAAGCACCTGAGCTATTCATAGAGAAGCATGTTAACCTGGAACTGTATGAAGGGCTTAGATTAAATATTTCCAGCTGCTTTCAACACAGCAGGTTTGAACTCAGAGGCAGGGTGCTCCTGTGAAGGCAGCTGGCTGAGAACAGAGCAAACAGCCTCAGCAGAAATCTTGATCACAGGTAACCACGGTGCAGAGGCTCCCCAAGGATTAAGGACCAAGTTCCAGTGTACCAGGTGAAGTTGAATACACCACACAAAGCAGAGCTACTTTAAACTTAACTTTCCCACATTCCAGATAGAAGTTCTCACACTGGGATCTTGTACCTTATGTAGCAGGCAGAAAAAGTCAGGAAATTAAATAGATGCTCTGGTGTGTAACTTCCCCCCAAACCATTAACCATCGCAGAGTTTACTGACAAAACAGGAGTCTGCTACAGAGGATGGTGGCATTTAGATCTTTAGCAGTTACTACTGTAACAGCTAAACATGCCCTTGTCCTGAGACACAAGGACAGTCAGTTCTGAAAGCACCCATCTTCTGAAAGCCAGGCACCAGGGTGGGTTAGACAGCAGTTCTAAGAAATACGCTGTCACAGTATCAGACCATTAAGAAATACTGCAAGGTCCAATTAGTTATCACCCGTGACGAGACAGTGCAAACTGCTTCCCCAGTTGTATGTCCTTCTCCGAGATGAGCTGCCTAGGGAAAAGGATAAGAACTGCAAGAGCGACACTGAGCTCTGTCACGATGGGAGCTGCAGTGTTGGCCACGGAATCCAGCTGCTACCCCTACTCACTCCTGTAAGGGGAGTTTGATCCAGACGGCAGTTAAGACGTCCCCCGATTTTTCAAAGCTCCTCTAGAAAGTGCGTGTCCATGGGAGTTTAACTCTGTGGTTTTAAAGGCACGTGTTGCTCAAGTAGCCAGCCAGAAAGGCAATAATTTAGAACAGAATATACGACCCTTTTCACATGGAAACTTTATTCTCACCGAGATCTGTACATTCAAGTTGCACATACTTTTAAGTCTTTGATGGAGCTAGAGCACAGGATCACAACAGCCTGGTCTGTCTGAGCAGTTTTAAGAGTTTATGCCTCAAAAGTAGCCAGGAAACTTGTGACTATTTCCTTCAACTTAGCTTCTGTCTGGTCAGAGATCTTCCCTTCAGTCCTGTTAAAAGAGTTTAGTTAAACTTCTGACACAGGAATAAATTTATGGTCAATCCCTGATTAGGACAAAAAAACCCACCACACCACTTCAGAACAAACCTTCCAACTTCTAACAAAATTAGCAGATGAATTAACACATTTCTGTCCGATGCATGAAGCTATACCACTGAAACTAACATAGCTTCCCTTCTCCTAAAAAAGTCAGTCTTGTTTAAGAACTAAGGTTTGTCAACAAATACTTTCAAAACAGCTATACGTAGTTCAACAAGGCTCCACTTTCTATAAAGCTGTGCCTCAGATGGAAGGCACATGATTTGACTCATGACAAAACAAGCCAAGACCAGTTTACAGGACACGGCTATGGAAAGACTCAATCCCCAACAGTTCACTCAGCAGCAGGGCAGGCAGTGAGCGGCACTTAATCCACAGTACTGTAACAGCTTAAAGCTGCCAAAAATATGGGAACCGACAAGATTAAGTGACTTCAGTATCAGATTAGAGGAGACATATGCAGGTAGGTTCATTTTAAGCATCAGGTGGATGCTTGTAAACTGTAACCTGGATGGTTGAAAAACTGTGAAAACTGGACAAATGAAGCTGAGCTCTGGACAGCAGTGCAAGGACAGCAGGAAGGCTGATTTAAGCTCCAGTTCTGGTACAGGCAGCTTAAAGCCTGATGTTCTAGGATACACTAAATTAACAGTTCAGTGACCACTATCTGCACTACAGCCATCAAATCAACACCCTTGGGATGAATTAAGATAAATCACCATACCTGATCGTGGAGAGGAGAGCCTGGTGCTGGCTCAGAACATGAGCTAGAAAAGCACTCTCAAATTTAGTGATTTTGCTGGGCTCCAGCTTGTCCAAGTGACCTCTTACACCAGCATAGATGACTGCAACCTGTTCCTCAATAGCCATGGGCACTGCAGAAAAGAAAGCACTCATGCCATTGGTAACTCTTACAGCGGGAGACATCAGTACTACAGAGTCCTCCTTTGGAGATCAATGCACACATACAACATGGCTCAAGTAAGTCTGCATTTACCACATCCACAGAACGGACACGGTAAATGCTGGCACAAAGACCAACCTCATTAGCACAAGAGACTAATGGGAAATGCAGACTTGTTACATCCAAGACACTTACCATACTGTCCCTGTTTGAGAAGCTCTGTCAGACGTACACCACGATTCAGCAGTTGTTGTGTGGCAGCATCCAGATCAGACCCAAACTGAGCAAAGGCAGCTACTTCACGATACTGAGCCAATTCCAGCTTCATGGTACCTGCTACCTACAAGACAAGACACAGGTCAGACTGAGTTTGACCAGTTTTTTAAATGAGTCTAGTAATTTGCAGGTTATCTTCAGCTGATAGTTGTCCCAAGTCAACTTTGCCTTGCATACCAGTCAAGTAAATCTCAGGATTCTGACAGATGACTATACACATTTCTAAAAATCCCACCGTCTGCTTGGCCTTTTAACATGAGCATGCTATTCCTCCCTAAAATGGTCACAGCTGATATTAAACCTCTCTAATTCCGTATCTGGACTAAAAGAAGTGGGGGGTTAAGAGAGCATTCTCTGTTTCTTGTTAGATCGGTACCCAGTTCAGCATACTGAAACTTAATAGTCCTACATCTTTATGCAGATACTATTTTCCTTTCTTCCCCCTCTCAGCACGCAATGGAAATATCAAAGAGATCCCTGAAGTTTGTTCTTTTACAAATTCATAACACTAAGGAATCCAAAGCTTTATTCCTTCTCTATTCACAACTCTTTAGAGTGAAACGGGTTGGAAAGCCTACACACTACTCGTCTCTGATGAGAGAAGGAGCAGCAGTTTCACGCTTACCTGCTTCATAGCCCTGGTCTGAGCAGCAGAACCTACACGGGACACAGACAGACCAACATTGATGGCTGGACGGATACCTTTGTAGAACAACTCAGTTTCCAAAAAGATCTGTAGGAGAAAATTGTTTTATTATCAACTTGGTCAGAAGCCTGGAAGCCTCCTCAGAGACCTGCCAGTAAGTTACACAGAAGTACCGGCATGGGAAGAAGTCCCACCTGTCCATCAGTGATGGAGATGACATTGGTTGGAATGTAAGCAGACACATCACCAGCCTGAGTTTCAATGACAGGCAAGGCGGTCAGAGAGCCACCTCCAAAGGAATCATTCATTTTGGCTGCTCTCTCCAGCAGGCGAGAGTGCAGGTAGAACACATCACCGGGGTAGGCTTCACGACCGGGTGGACGACGCAGCAGCAGAGACATCTGACGATAGGCAACAGCCTGCGTGGTATAAAGAAAGCTCTCAGACTTCAGTAGCTCATTTAAAATTTTGAATTTCTAAACCTGAGGTGATCTCACAGCTGCAAACACCAATGCTAGACTATGAGGCCTATAAACAGTATTTCCTGACCTGTTTGGATAAGTCATCATAGATGATTAATGCGTGTTTTCCATTGTCTCTGAAGTACTCCCCCATGGAGCAGCCTGAATAGGGAGCCAAATACTGAAGGGGTGCTGCATCAGATGCTGTTGCAGACACCACAATTGTGTACTTCATGGCATCTGGAAAGAATTGGAGACACACACCACTATGAGTATATTACCTCACCATGACCATCACCAGCAAATACAACACGCACGTGAAGTACTAGTTGCGGAAGCAAGCCCAGGCAACATCACTACATCGTTACAGGAAAGACCGCTGTACTAGACTAACACATCCATTAGCTCAACTAACTCAAGAAGTTTCAAGAGCAAGTTCATGGCAGCTAATGGCTAACACTTGCAGACTTTACCATTTAAAATTAAGTTTAGACTTTCACAAAGATACACTTTGGTTCTAGAAGTAACTCAGCCCTGAAGTTTGTGATTTCCTAGCTTCTGCAAGGAGATACTACTGTTTTTTTCACAGTATCAAACAAATTACTGTCTTTAAAATAGGTTTATTTTCCTGCTAGGTATGACTCTGCTTGACCTGCAGGCAAGAGGTAAGGTGCCTGATCTCTTGCAAGCTCTGTTACATATGCAGCCTTGGTCAATGAGACCACTCATCAAGATCAAGATACTAGCATTTAATCTCTTACGTTTGGGCTGTAAAGCCTATGTTTTGGCAGCAAAGTCTCTCTTCTAAACTTGCAACTGCCATTCACACCAACTTGCATACATATGAAACAAGTGCCAAGTCCATAAATACTTGCAGGCCATAGCTTGTCACCAGGCCTGCCTGACCACCAAGACGAAGCACTCTGAACTCTGCCAAGAAAAACATGTAAGATGACTTTTTCAGAAGAAATGCAGCAGTTTTCAGGCCTCATACTAGTCTTCTAATGCAATGTTAGCAAATGAGGGTTTTTTTCCCCATATACCTAGAAAGATTTCTCATCCAGAAGAGCAAGCAGTTCTCAGATCTAATAAGAAAAGAATTCCATCCTCACTCACAGCTAGGAGAGGTCATAGCAGTATCAGCATTATAATGAGAACAGAGCGTCACTAGTTGCCAGGCTCAACCATCTTCAAAAATCTGTACCTGCATCAGTGAGCCTCTTCACCAGCTGAGCAACAGTAGATCTCTTCTGGCCAATTGCAACATAGATACAGTACAGCTTCTTCTTCTCATCTGTTCCATCATTAAATCGTTTCTGGTTGATTATTGTGTCAATTGCAATTGATGTTTTCCTGTGTAACACAGAGGTTGGTTAGTTAAGTTGCCTACAGTTCTCCCAACCTCTAAGCAGTTCTGTGTTCAGCTCTGTACATTGGCGCACACTGTACTCGAGTCTCTGTTTAAGGAAACATTTTTAGCTTGGGCATTTAACTTACCCGGTCTGCCTATCACCAATGATCAGCTCACGCTGGCCACGACCAATTGGCACCAAGCTGTCCACAGCCTTAATACCAGTCTGCATA
The DNA here is from genome assembly GCA_035590195.1 of Aviceda cuculoides. Classification (NCBI taxonomy): domain Eukaryota; kingdom Metazoa; phylum Chordata; class Aves; order Accipitriformes; family Accipitridae; genus Aviceda; species Aviceda cuculoides. The sequence goes on from JAVJGG010000074.1 coordinate 78,516,641, forward strand.
GGTTCACGCACAGAGATTCTGGGAATGATCCCAGGGGCCTTTAAGCCAACTCTTCTACGCGTCTTAGATGTAATAGGACCCTTAAAAGAGAGGAAAAAACCTGTTGCAGTCTGTATCACATAGATACAAGCGGAGGTAGTCGACACCTAGTTACACTCACCTTCCCATCAATCGGATTGCCCAGGGCATCCACAACGCGGCCCAGCAGCTCTTCCCCAACTGGAACATCCACAATGGCACCAGTCCTCTTCACAACATCCCCTTCCTTGATCAGTCTGTCATTACCAAACACGACAACACCAACATTGTCGGGCTCCAAATTCAAGGACATACCCTAGGACAAAGATCACATTATCCTGAGAAAACCCATACCAACATTTACAAAAAATTTAATACTTTAACACCGATGCGATTATTCTACAGTGTAGAATATCCAACATAATCTACCTCAATCTTATTTTTTAACAACAGTCAATGTTTTGCTTTTATGTACAATGCAAGTATGTTCTTCCATACTGGTTAGAGAACCCGCCTAAGCCTTCAGCTTACCACATAATTATAGTTGTAGCAGTTCAGCATTCAGTTATTTCTCTCTCTAAAAAGAGCAGAAAGGATAAGCAGGGTTCAAATACAACATATCTCTCTTGCCTAAGAATTGGACAAGGGAAAAGCACTGGCTTCTTCTCTGCCTAAGGCAAGTTAGGTCATTAAAAACACTGGAAGGGCTGTTGCAGTACTCTCAGAACAGTCAGACAGCTTCTTAATTCCAGTCTGCTCTTGGGACTATAAGAAGTCTGCAAACTGCACACTGTATTGGAGCAGAGAGGCTATTATTCAACAGGCAACAGAAAAGCCAGCCTGAAACCACAGAAAACAAAATCCAATGCCAGACTAGTTCTTATACTTCCTAGATGAAGACAAATAAAGCTCAAATGTTGGCCAAGAACCAGATACTAAAAGCAAAACATTACAAATCCAAAGAATATTTGCTTTTTGTAGTATTATTTCAACTAATTACTACATATTAAAGTTGCAATGAAGTCTGCAAAAGGCCCATACACGTACCTCTAGGCACAGTCTCACATTCTCCTTAAAGTCTTCTTTGTATTTCTAGGCTAAACAAACTGCTTTAATGAAAGCTTACCTTCAATCCAGAAGAGAATTCAACCATTTCTTCTGCTTGGACATTTCTTAGGCCATACACACGGGCAATACCATCACCAATTGAGAGCACACGGCCAGTCTCCTCAAGTTCAGCAGAGGTGTCAGCTCCCAAAATACGTTCCTCGAGAATAGAGGATACCTCAGCAGTACCTGGAAAAAGACATTTGAAACCACATTTAGCACATTAAGGCACAGTATGAATTCAGTGAGCTTTTCTTAAATTCACAAGCCAAGGTACACTTTTTCAGGTATGCCACAAGGTCTGGCAAGCAACACTCTTCCTTACACAGGATGCGTAAGAAATAACAGCTTCTGTATTCAGAGACAATAAAAGCAGCTTCAACTCATCATTACGAGCCAGCTTCAATCAAACATGGATGGGTGTTTAGTTATCAATTTCTTTCATTATGTCCTACACTATCAGCAATCTCCCTCCCTTGAAAGCAATTCGATTAAATAATTAGCCTTAGCTCAGAAAGAACAGACATGCTAGCTCCACTTGCAGAGCATTTACTTCGACTGGGGGCATCAAAACACCCTGTCAGCTGATTTGTAATCCAAGATCCAAACATATTTAAAGGAACTCAATACATTTATCGACATTAAGTCAATATAAGCTATAAAAATGCATTCTCCATCTTCCTCAAATTTATTTGGCAGTGTACCTCCAAGAACTTTTTATTTCCTCAGCTATGAAACAGTAAATAACACCCTAAACCTTATTTCTTAATAATACTTTTAATCACCCTAAACCAATTCAAAAACTGTACATGAACCACTACCACAAATACAGCTATGCAGCGCCACTGCCTGCTCTAAACACCAAGATGCTGGCAGCAAAAAAGTTATACTCAAGGACACAAGGTCAAACCCAGGCAGGCCTGGAAAAGTTATCCGTTCCTTCACACTATTACAAACAAGACAGGAAACTGTAATTTGAGGTGTTTTTTTCAAATAATTCTGCAGGAGTTGAAGACTGAATCAAATCCTCATGAAGCAGGTAAGCTGTGTAAGCCAACTGACATGTGACCACTCTTTTGGTTTGGGCATAATCTGAATAGTTATTAAACTGAAGTCTCCTGGATGTCACTGTGTAACAGTTCACTGTTAAATACTATAAGTACATAAATGTCCCCAAGTGTTTTGCCAACTGACACCCCCCCCTCTCCATATTCACACTCCTTTTTGTCTGATGGAGCAAGTTCTTAAACTGCACTCTTACATGAAGACCTTTCTCAGACTCACCAGTTTTCTGAAAGCATGTTTTGGAGGCATGGATGTTTCTTGTAGCAACAAATGCTGCACCCAGGGCATTTCTGGAAATCTAAAATAAGTAATTATTCAGTAACAGTAAGATTTTCTCTATAATTCAAAAAAAGCATTAAGAGATGACAAGCCAAAATTTTTAATCATAAGCTTATATATTTAATGTGTCTCAGTTTTGCATTGAGCTCCACAGCACTCCATTCACAAACTGAAGTTATGGAACCATGTCCAGCACTACTACACAAGGATAAACGGTAAAGAAGATTGCTCTAAATTACTCGCTGCATTTTTCTGCATTGCACTGATGTCACCATCACAGCACTGCAGCAGCTCCCAAAGCAACACCTCCTCCCCTTGGCCACCTTTGTGCTGAACATCAGAAGCTTGGGGCATAAAGAAATCAGTGCATCCCTCATGGTTCTGCATAAGGGACAAATAAGATCGTGTCTTCTGAAGGTTGGCCTTTCTAAGAATAATATAACTGCAGAATTTCTGAAGTACAGCTAGAACAAATACGAGAGTAGAAACGGAAAAAAAAAAATCTGTGATAATGAACGCATTAAAAGATTATAATCCTACATCCCAAGCAAAGCTTCCAGTGCAGTCCCATGCAGCCTCAACACCATTCCTCTGAAAGCCCGGGCAGGCCTCTCCTCCGTTCACCTTCACAAGGGACACCGGCCGAGAACGGGTCCTGACAGATCTTCACACCCTCGCTCTCCCCACAAACACGGGGGAGAAAAAATGCCACCTGGCAAAGCCTCACAGCTCAAATCCCTAGCCCTGAAGGGGACTTAGCAGCTTTCAGACGTTAACCTGAACCCCAACAGTGCCAATCCGCATCCCTCGGGAAGGACACGCCGTCCCCTAGACCCCCCCACCTCCAAGGCAAGGGCACCCACATTCCTCATCAGAGGGTCAGGCCCCATGTCACCCAGCCCTGAGGCGATCCCCCACACACACAGCTCGCCCCAGACTCCCGACAGCGAGAGGCCGCGGCCCCTCAATGTCACCGCGGCCCCCAAGATGGCGGCGGCGGCGACCGCCCACCCCCGTTAGCCCTAGGAAAAAGAAAGTGTGCTCACCAGGCCGGTCTGCCGCGGTAGGGAGCGGGCGAGGGCGGCAGCCACACGGGCAGAGAGCATGGCGGCGGTGGCGGGCGGCGGCTCCTCCGGAGAAAACCGAAGCAGACGTGAGGCGGCTGCCGGCCCCGCGCTCTCTCCACAAAATGGCGGCGGCGCGCTCCGCCCCCTTTGCCGGCGAGGCCACGCCCACAGCGCGGGGCGGGGCGAGGCCCGGAAGTGCTTCCCCCGCCGCCATGGTGCCCCTCAGGTGTCGTGGCGCCTTCTCCCTCCCTGCGCCTCAGAGCGCTGAGGGAATATATCTCTATGTATTTAAAAAAATTACAAAAAAAAAAACCGAAACGGGGCTTTTAGAAAAATACCCCGTTGCGGTAGGTGCCCTTGAAATGGCCCTCGGCGGGCGGAAGGGGCGGAGAGCGGCGGCAGGGCGGGGCTGGGGGGCATGAGGCGGGCAGGGCCCGGTGTGAGGCGCCGGAGGTCGGGGTGTTAGGGCTGGGGGGCAGCCGGGGACGTGGGGCAGGAGTACGAGGGGCTGCGAGGCAGAGTGTGAGGCAGGGGGTGGCTGGGGGGTGTCCCCCTTTTTGTGGGAGCTGCGGGTGCTCGGGCTCCTCGCCGCCCAGTCCTGTAGCAGGTGCTGGTGGCAGAAGAAGAGTGTGGCAACGGGGGTAAAAGGGATGCAATGTGCAGCACCGTGTTGGTTTTCTTACTGATACTACAGAGCAGCTTAAGTTTTTTAGACAGTCTGCTGGTTATGCATTGTCATGACCCACTCAGAAGAGGAGGGCGAGTGACTCAGATTTGCAAATCCCATGTGGTGTGGACTAAGGTGAGACAACTCTCGAGGTCCATATACAAACGTTCATTAGATTCCCACAGTGATTAGTATACATCTTAAACTAGGTTTTCCGGTAATCGGTTAGGTACAACAATATATAACAAGTTATGGCAAGTGGTAAGGTATGCTTCGTACTACTTAACAACTCTAACAGAAAAGAGAACTGGAAAGAGAGGGAGATAAAGAGATCACTGGTCCTGGTTCCAGCGTTGGTCCAGCCAGTGGGGTTTGTGGTTTGTAAGAGTGCTCTTCTGCAGAATTCTGCACGCTTTCCTTCTTTCTTTTTTTCTTTTTTTTTTTCTCTCCTTAATTTTGGTGGCGCCTGTCTTCCACCTTTACATTTGGTGTATCAGTATGAACCACCTTCCTGCTATGGTGGCAGCTTCATTTCAGGTTCTTCCTCCTTCCTCCAGGTGACATGTAGCATGATTTGGGTTGAGAGAGGGATGCTGTAATCACATATGTTTAGCGTGATCTCTGTAATCTTCATTAGCATATGCAGGGTGTCAACTTTAATATGCATTTCGTGGGTAATGAGGTAAAGGTCATTTGTCGGACAAGATGGCCCCGAAAACGGAGGGTTAACAAACTTCACAAGTTGCACCAGGGCAGAACCGTCCTGTCTCCGCAGGGCTTCCTCCCCCAGCAGCACCCTTTGCTATTCCTCCCACATGGATCAAGTTAATTGAGCACCAGGCCTGCATTATTCAGTTCAGGATACTTGTGAGTGTTTGAGACGTTCCTTGGCAAGGCTTGGAGAGCCTCTGCCCCCAACCCCCCTTATCTTTACCAAGTTTTGTTTCTCACCGTTGTTCATGCTTCCCTCAGGCTGATTCTCACAATCTTTGCTTCCGGGAGTTACAAGGTGTCTCTTACGTACGTGAAACCTAAAAGCCGACCCCATCAGAGGTGACGGTGACAGGGTCCAGTGTCGCAAGCTGAGGAGAATCTCAGTGCAAGAGGCAGTTGTGCTTATGGTGGACAGGGATCTCTCCCTCGTCGTGATCCATCTACCGAGGCCTAACCCTGCGGGGACAGCGCGCTTTGCAGCAAGTCCCGTAGGTGAGACATAGGATTTAGTCTGCCGGGGAGAAAGTGCCGAAATTCAGGCAGGCACGGCGTGGTCGTGTCCCCGTGGTGATCCGGAGAGGTTAGTAAAGCACAGATCGCAGCAGACCTTTCTGGGAATTGAAGAGGTTAAGTGAAACATCCTCAACCATTTTGGCATGCGTCCTATCAAACATGGTGCTTCAGCGATGTTTCTTACACTGATTATTTTGGTAATCACTTCAAATTCTGTAAAACTGCCTGAAAAAAAACCTTACAGTGATTTAAGTAACCCATTTAAGTCTCATGCAATTGTGCTTTTTCTGTATTGCTGAAGAAAGGTGGTTCCTTGGTAATTGTGCAAAGGGTTTGACTCAGAAGATGGGGTTTTATGGCATATTTTCTAATAAGGAGCACAGCTTTTGTATGAATTTATGTAAGCAGTGATATACCAGCTGTTCAGATTTCAGTTTTTGCCCTTTAACTTAAAAATACAATTTAAGCCTTTTTGATGAAGGGCTTTATACGCCCTTATTTGCAATTTGTCTTATGATACACACGAAACAACAGTTCCATCAAAACCAAAATCCCCTCAAATGATTTTACTGATTCAAGACTATTTCCTTAAAAGTATGGGGTATAGGGAAAAAGCAAACTCTTTCAAAACATTTAGAGCGTTTAAGTCCACTTTGGTAGAAGCGTTGGCTGCAGCCAGTGAGTTGAACTGATTTTTTTATTATTACTATTAATTTTCTCTGCCTTTCAAGAATTTAAAACTAGGCAACTGGGCGGGGCCCTGCTGGGCGGAGCCTCGCGCGACACCGCCCCCTCGAACTACAATTCCCGTCAGGCCCCGCGGCGCGCAGGGGAAGCCGGGACGGAGGCGGACGGTTCGCAGGCGGCGGGAGGCCGCCATGGAGGAGAAGCTCAAGCGGGTATCGGTGGGGTCGGGCCGGGGCGCGTCTCTCACGGTGCGGGGGTTTCCTGGAGGTGGGCTCCGTCTTGGGCCGGGCCCGGCTGCCCCTCACCCGCCCGGGGGCTCAGGGCCTAGCGGGGGGGCGCCGGGTCCCGTCCCCCCCACACGCACACACCCCGGGCGCGGAGCCCTCGTCCCGCTCTGCCGGGAGCGTCTGTCTGGGCCCTTCCACACCCGAGGCACCCGAGCGGTGTCGCTGAAGGTTTTCTGGGGGGGCCCTGGCGGGTGTCGGTCTGCCTGTCTGGCGCTCGGACGTGCGAGGTTTAAGGGCAGAAGCGAGCCCGTGTCGGTTTCGTGCCCCTCCGAGCGCTGGGGGACGGGCGAGATGTGTTCCCTGGGTGGGTTTTGCTGCGGTGGAGTCTCCCTTCGCCCGCTTCATCCTCTACTGCCTGCTAGATAACAGCCCGAGCTCGCTGACCTTTAAGTATAAGGCTGGTTTAAGACGGTAAGGTTATGGAGGTCTTGGGCGCCTGAAGTTTTATGCGTTTCAAATCTTTCTCGCTGGAGGGCGTGGCAGAAAGATGTAATTTGTCCTTTGTTCGCAAACTTGGCTTTCTTGCAGTATTAGAGTTTTCATCCACATGATGGTTTTCTCCCTGGAGTAGTTCAGGGTGATGTTTGCTGTGTGCAGTGTATGTAGCTGAGATGCTGGTATGGTGGAAGTGTAAAGAAGGATATGCTAGAAAGAAATGTCTTTGAGTTATAAGGCTGGGTCCTTTTCCATCAGGTTGCTTAGAGAGCCTTAGACAAGAATTTGTTACCTCAGTGTTGAACTTATATGTGTTCAGTTATTATCAGTCGCAATCTCTCTCCCATTTCTGACCCTCTTTTCAGTGGTATAAACTGCTCTGCAGGGCTCCTGCCTGCGCACTAAAGTAACACTTTCTCCCCTGCTAGCCCATAGAGACTGTTCCCAATGATTGTGGTTTGGGCAGTTTTATCCCACGCTGCTTTAATGCAGTCTTTATCAGCTGCCCAAATACCCATTTAACATCTCTTCAATCATTAGTGTGTCTGTAGCAAACATGTCATGTGAATAAAAAGATTAAAATTTCATCACCTGGAGATAAGCAGGTGTCCAGAGAAATGAGGGAGACTAAAATGGAAATGGTTTTCTAAACTACAGAAGGCGTTTGAAGAAGAGACAAAGGAAGTTGTCTTCCCTTTTTCTGCCCATGCCTCAACTCATGTAGCAGGAGTCATTCTTCAGAAATGCAGAGCTTGCAGCACTTTATATTTCTCACATCTCTCAGCTATTTTCTGTCATTTCACTTGACTGTTAACTCTGTTTTTTCCCTTCTCTGGCAGGTTACTTCATGGCTGAAGAAAATATATGGGACTCAGCCTGTTCCACAGTACGAAGTGAATGCAAGGACAATTGATATCTTGTATGAGCTTGTAGAATGCAATGAAGCCAGAGACAGGGATGTTTCCTTGCTGATAGAGGACATGAAGCAGAAGGCAACAGAGTATGAAGCAGAAGGTGAGTTTGAAGCTCCAGTTCTCGGTTCCATCAAAGTTAGTTTTTCTCAGTGACCCTGAAGATTGTCTTTGTTAAAATCTTTCAAACATATATATATAGGAACGGACTTGGCTTTTGTTCTCGTACAGCTTTTACTACAATGCATTCCATGGCTTCATTTCAGCAAAATTTATGGTGACATAAGGTTGGTCAAGAGCAATTTTTTAAGTCATCTTGAGCCGGCTGTAAATACAGATGAGCAGATTAATTGCTAAAACCTCCCAACCTGCTGGGCTGAGTAGCACAGCATTGAAATATTGGCTGGATAGACAAGGAAGCAACCCTGCAGCTGATTTAAGAGTCTGAGCTGGTGCTAATGCACTGTTAAGCAAAGCGCTTGAGGAATCTGAAACAACAGTGAGGTGATTAAGTTATGCTCAAGCTGTCTAGAGTGAGTGTTTGATAACGTGATTTTTTTGGAGCAAGTGAGTGGTCCAGGGGACCATAATACATTTTTAATGCACATGTTAAAAGAGAGAGTCCCATCTAGGCTTTAAAAGAACAGTAAAATAAAATTACTAATTTGAATTGCATTTGTTTTTCAGCTAACTATCTACAGGGCCTTCTCGCAGAAAGCCTAGGTCTTTCCCTATCTAGTCTGTCCAGCGAAGGTACCAGCTACCTCGATGTCCTGGTAAACAGCGCAATGACACTTGAAACGAAGGACACTTCTCTTGAAAGGTAATTATTCCTACTGGGCATCAGGAGTGATAGTCTGTGCTGTTTCTCTCTTTTTTCAATTCAACAGTTTCAAACTTGATTCTTGTACCAGGAACCTTACTTGTCCAGCTTCTTTTGCACGCCTTGGGCAGCTTTGGAGGGCACAAGAACTGAGCACAAAGCTCTAACTCTTGATTATCCCAGCAAAGGAAGTCTCTGAAGCCTGAGAGGTGCCTTGGCCACAGTTAAATCCCTCTTTTGCCCCTGCTTTTGTGGTGAGTGGCTGCAGGATGCTGTCACTCAGACTGTCATGCCAGGTAGCACAAGCTAGAGCAGGTTTCGTACTGCTTAGGCAAGGACTGGGGAACTGTAACTGGTGTTTGTCTCGGCTCCTCTTTCTTCACTCTCTTGCCTGACCTCAGTTAATGTAAGGAGATTTCCTTGGCTCAGCCACAGAGAAATGGCAGCTGTTAGTCTGCTTTTCCTGGGCCCCTGTCCCTAGCCTGGCTTTGACCCATAACACAGCAGGTTTGTGCTGAGCACTGGCAGTCAGGAAGGGCCAAAATCTGCCTTGGAATCCAATTTTTGTATGATGTTCAGGAGCTTGGCTCTTACAGCTCTTCCCCTGAGCTGGAGGGGCTAGCAGCTTTGAAGCGTTTGGAAAGAGGAAGAGACTGAAATACTGCTGGGTATGTCTTGGGGACGTGCATTTTCAGGGACTGAACGCATTTTCTCTCAAAGGCAATTTGGCAGGTCAGGAGTGGAGCATCTGATCATGTCAAACCCAGTGGTTATATTCACTAGAGTACTAGGTCTTGTTTGCTTCCTCCTACTCAGATTGCTGGGCCATTTCTGCTTCCACATGAAATCTTTGTTAGTTAAGGGAAGCAAATACACTTAGTGACTTATTTTACTTTCCTCCTCTAAAATAACTGGCAGTTATCTGATATACCGTAATATGAGAACAAAAAGAAAGGTCATTTATGGAAAGTGTAGAGAAAATAATAATTCTGAGTTTCAGAAGAGCTGACTCCTGAGCATTCCCACTGAAGTTCTTTTTTTCACCAGCTTCTTCTCTGCCATCAATGATATGACTTCGGAGCTGTATGCAACAGAATCAAAAAACAGAGAAATGGAACTGGAATTGAGCAACCTCAGGAAAAAACTAACTGCAGCGGTGATGCTGGAAAAACAGTTAGAGGAGTGAGTAATGGATGAGAAAGGGGAAAGATGTAAGCCGTACTGCTGATGTCTGCAATGTGGAACATTCGTTGTGATAACTAACACAGATAATTTCAGGGGTTTGACACATCTCTAATTCACAATATCAAAAGCCATGTGCTGTGGACACATTCAGTAATCAAAGGAGATTTGGGATACAATCAAACTTATTATTGTAAACCAAAAATGGTCTACAAGCAGTTTTCAGGTAGGGGCTTGCATCTTCCACCAGTTGCCTTCATCTGAGGTTGAAGGCAAACCTGATTTTCTTACCACATTTAGCATGGGCTCTGAAGTCAGAGTGAAGGAGTCAGGCAAAACAAAACCTGTTCCCAGGTAAGAATTACCTTTAACCAGTGTGTGGGAGACTTTAAAAAAAAAAAAAAATTAAAAAAAATCTATATCAAGTTTGTTCCCTAGAGGATGTAATCTGAATGCTTTGCCAAGCGTAGCAGGATCAACCCCTGCCTTGAGTGGGGATTGACCCAGATGATCTCCACAGCCCTCTTCCAGTCCAATTATTTTCTGGTTTTTGTCTTTTAACTTTAATTGTGGCACCGCTTGTAGCAAATATACCAGACCTGTATGCTTTGTGCATGTTTGCCATGGCTGCTCTCTGTGACTGTAAGTTTAGCTTGTGTAGCAGGTCTCTAATTAAATTAAGGAATTATGCAGAAGGCTATTACTCTTTGCTTTTATGCAGCTGGCTTTCCCCTTGGCCTTTTTTTTTTTCCCTGGCCTTTGGGACTCTGGATGTAACAGCTGTGGATGTTTCCACTGGGAAATCTCACAGGGAAATGCAATTTTTTCTCCATTCTCTCCCTTCTTGTGTTGGTTGTATTACAGGTTTTATCTTAAGCGTAGATAATTAAACAGTATTGGTATACTGGTATCTCTGTGAATGTAAAAGTTTGTTTCTGTTTGTATTTTTTTTTAAGGGATCTTAAAAAAACAGAGGAACTTCTGGAGGTAGAAAAGGCCAAAGCTGACAGCCGATCCCAGAACTTGAAGTTTCTGAGAGATAAATCTGAGGATTTAAAAATCAGGATCAAGGCTGCTGAGGTAGATGGAAGGAATTTTCTAACAAGGCATTGTGACAGGATGGCACAGTCATGGTTGGTTGGGACCAAACATGTAGTTACAGAGATATCCCAGGAGCTTCCTAAACTCCAGGACTGCGGACTCGGGCTAACAGGACATGTTACAACACTTCAGTTGTTCCTGCTATACTCATGGTCTCTCCCCAGGACATGCTATGATAAATGCAGGACGCTTTCTCTTCTTTCACTGGGAACTGCATTAGCTCAGACTATCTTGTGCTTATTGTGAGGTACTGTCCTATAAGAGTATACAGACAGCTACCAGTAAAGCAGCTGATTCACTGAGGTAAACTGTGTGTCAAAATTCTGACCATAACCATTTTTTAAAATTAATAAATGATTAAACACAGAAGGCAGAAGTTGCACTGTCTTCTTCACCTTTCCTATGTGATGAAGGACATGTGAATGTTTTATTTAACACTTGGATGCTGTCTGATACCTTGACAAATATGAGATGGAAAACAGTGTTGATGACATTTTACTGAGAAGCCTCTTCCCAGCCTTGCCATGTGCTCTTCTCCCAGTAGTTTTCTGGAAAGACTTGTTATTCTTGATACAAATTTTGGTAGCAACTGATTTCATATACTAGCTATAGCTGTGGTTCAAACAGATATTTCCGTTGTTGACAAACTGTGTTCTTGTTGGCCTGTTTAGATCAAAACCCAAGCAAATGGTAAAACCTTTCTCTTCCCAGTTATATTTTGTGTCAGTTACAAACGAACTCTTTCCTGTTTTTAGGAACAGCTTGCTGCCACGGGTTTGAACCAGTCGCTGACACATGAGTCGCTCGTGAGTCTCTCTGAGGTAGGTCTTTTGGTACAAGATGGATGTTTCTACAGTGGTACAGAGCAGGCATGTTTGTTGGGTGGTTTCAGGAAATGTAGTTTGCTGTTTGGTTACGTGAACAAATATTAATGGTAAAAGAAGCACAAATAAAAATCTTGTAGATGGTTATCTCTGAACTGGGTTGTCTTGGATAGCTTTGTCTCTCCTGAAAACTGAGAAGCATCTGGGTGCTGAAGTGGTACCTTTTCTTCAGGGTTAGATGTGGCCTTATTTTTGACTTGGGAAGAAGCTTTCCTTCTGGAACTGATTGAGGGGAACAATTGGAATCTTTGTTTTTGTTGCCTTTTGGTTTTCCCTCTTTTCTCTTTCTGCCTCTGTAATTGGGAATATAGCCTACTAGAGAACTTCCATAGAATAAATTCCCTGCCACTGAAAGAAAATTGGCAGCCCGTGATCTGCATTATGAACAGTGGATATTCTGTGGACTATATCCTGTTACATGGCTACCTGAGTATTGCAATTACTTGGTAGAATGAGCCAGGTGATTTTTCTAGTTCGGGTGAAATAAACCTGTTTTCAAATGCTTCAGAGCAAGGGGGGAGGTCAAGTGAAACCCAAATTCTGAACCACTGTGTGCTTTTTTTTCTTGTATCTTTAAATGTAACATTTCTCATCTGTATTGTAAGCCTAGCGAGATAATTTGTTAAAAGAAAAAGCACGTTTCTTGAGTCACTAGCTATAGATTCTCCAGCTTTGTGCTGAAGCATTTGTGCACATGTAACATGTATTTGTGTTGTTCTGTCTGCACTCACCACATTTTAATATTATTTGCTATTACTGTAATGAGAACTTTAGTCTTTTTCCCCATTTCTTTTTCTAGCTTTTCCTGCAGGTCGGTTAAGTTGAACAGTGGGACGGATTTCCTGATTTTTATGTTGTCATTCTCATGAACCAGCACTGGGTGGCAATGTTTACATTGCACAGTGTTTCAGAAGCATATTAGCCAAAAATAATTTCTGTTGGAATTTTACATAGAAGAAGTCATAGGCAATTTTCTAAACCTGACATCTTCTAGAACCTGAGTGTAAGGGCAGGTTTGACTCCCTGACATTTCTGTGTCTGCTTTGCCATGAGCTCAGTGAATTGGGCAGCACAAATGACTTATCTTAGGAGCAGTTTGGTTTTTTGGTTTGGTTTTTTTTTGTTGTTTTTTGGGGGTTTTTTTTCACTTTTAAGTTGATTATTTGAAAAGAGTTGAGGACTGTGGAAGGTGCTCAGTTTTCAGCCCCAAAGAGAAATTGTCTCCCCTTGTTAACAGAATAAGCAAAGCAGTGCAAGTGTAAGGGGTGTCTTTTTTGTGGCCGCATGTGCAAAACTGTTTTCACAAAGAAGCCGTAGGCATGAGAGTGTATCTCCTTCCTTGGGGCTCAGTCCTCTCTCTCTGGCCTACAGAGAAAATCCTCTATCTGGTGATTTCTCATTTCAAATCCCCTCTTCTTTCAGGGAGGTGAGATCAGGTGGTTATACTGTAAGAAAAGACATCTTCAGAACGAATTAAAATCACTGATACGTCTGTGTAAAATTTGAACTGGGTTTGACTGATAATGGAACGAATAACAGAGCTTTCATCTTCCATGGGTTTTAAGAAGGATCATGAAAGCTCTCCCCAACGTCTGCGGATTCTGAAATGCTGTAGATAATGGTGGATCTATTTCACTGATTTACGTCACTTCTACAAGTAAGACTATAGAATATAATCTACCTTGTTCTCTTCACAGAAACTGGCTGGACTGCAGGAAGAAATTGTGCCTTTGAAGAAGAAACTGGAGTCCTACCTAGATTTAACTCCTGTAATTATTTTTTCCACTGTTCTATTCTATTTGCCATTAGATTAATTTTGATGGACTTCAGAATGTAAAGACTATTGTTGCGATGGTTTCAGTGAACAGGTAGATGTCCTACAGGTCTATTAATGGTATAACCAGAAGGCTTTACTTAAAAAGAAGGCTATCTATTTATTAATCAAAACCAAGAAATTGCTTACCAGGCAAACTTTGCTCTAACAAAAAGCACAGATTTGCTGGATGAGCTCAGTATCAAGGTAAATTAGCTAGAAGTTAGACAAAGAAATGTGGAGGAAAATATAATTCCTTAGTGTAACAATTTTTTTGAGATTGACCAATATATTAGCTATACATGTCATCAGGCTGTCAATATGGTGGACACAGCACATTGTGCAGTGTTTAGAGCTCTGAGCAAGATTTTAATGATTATGAAGATATAGCCAAATGTAGGCATTGTCTCCTAAACAAGTACTCTAGCTAGTGTGAGTACTGGCTGCTTCATAATTTTGTTTGATTTCTCTTGAGGATGCTGGGTACTCAGCTCTCTGAAAATGCAGGTTTCTCATTTAGGTGACTAAATTGCAGTTTTGAAAGCCCCTGTCTCTGTATCTCTTCTTCATTTTATATTTTGGCCATTGTCACTATTGGTCCCTGTGGTAGGAGTTACTATCAGACTGCTATGGGAAGCATCTTTTATAAAGGGATTCTACTTTTTTCAAATTAGGAAGCTTGTTACAAAAGATTGTTCCAGTTAAGGGTAATTTTGTGAACAACTTTATAATGGCTTAAAGAAGTCATGGGTAAACAAGGCTTGAGTCCATGAAACAGAAGGCCTTGGCTTTGTGTGGTATCAGTACGTCGCCACCTGTGATACTTGGGACTACTAAACCCAAGTATTTCCAGTCTCCTTTAGAAGGCTGCCATTCCTTTTACAGATAGGTATTAAGGACTCTTCTCTCTGTCATTCAGGGGAGAAGTAGCAAAAACTGGAGTGCGATTAGTTGAATGGGTTTTGGTTTTATTAAATACAAAACTATAAACAGTTACAATCGTATTTGAGTTGCCTGATATGTCCTGTTACCTCCTTATCTGAGCACCCCACAGCCTTTAATAGAGATAACCTCAGACCTTTCTGCGTAAGAGGTGAAAAAGATTTACTCCAGTGCTTGTAAATGAGGCATAGAGGTCCAGAGAAACCAAGAGACTTCTCCAGAACCCTATAGAAACTCTGCGATTAATCATATCTCTTGTATTATGAACTAGGGACCTGTCTGCTGAGCCATGCTTCTCTCTTCACCTCCTTAGCCCCTCCATCGAGTTCCTGCCTCTCAACAACTACTACTGTCTCCCTCCTAGAAGAAAAGGACGAAGGGAGAGAGGGTGGCACTGCTTCTCTTTTAACTCCATCTTACTCAAAGAGGCAGCTGTCTCCTTTCCTCAAGCAAAACAGGACGTTCAAATAGGATTAGGTTCCCCAGTTCCCCCCCCCCCCCTTCCCATCTTCTTGTCAGTGGAGACAGGGAGACCCTGGTGCCTCACTTCTGGTGCAGGCAGAAGGAGGGAGGAAGGTTTGTCCTTGCAATCCAGTTCCCTAATGGGTTTGGAAAATTGCTAAAAATGTTTTGGTGTGTTGGGTTTTTTTTGTTGGTGGTGGTGGTTTTTTTAGATTTTAGGCCATACTAGATTTTTGAAAAATATGTGATTGCTCCAACCAAACTGATAGCAGGCTTTTAATTTCACACACCCTTTATGGATGTGAAGGGTGTATACAAAACTGATTTCGTTATCCCTGAATTCCCCTGCAGCACATCATTAGACTCTTGCAATGATTCAGGGACTCTGTTTCCAGCTGAAATTGATTTTTATGGCACTTTCTCTCATTAGAATCCTTCCCTTGCACAAGTGAAGATTGAAGAAGTAAAACGAGAACTGGTAAGAGCTTTTTCTCTTTCATGGAGATTTAAATGAGTGCTGTCATTCCAAAACAAGCTATATGTGTTGGTTGTGGATTTATCTACCTCAGATTATAGTCTTAATGATCTCTAGAGGGAAGTTACGCTCTGGTAAGGCAGAAGCTGTGCATATTGGTAGGAGGAACTGGTGGAGGAATGATATCTAAGCTACAAAGGCGGTTGGGCATAATGGTATCAGTGGGGATTAGGTATCTATATCCCTCTGGATTTTGTCTGCTTCACCTGTCAGAATGTTTATTCACTCAGCTGTGTTGCAGCTTCTTGGTCTCACAACCTTCCTCGCTGCCCCTGAACTCTCAGAGGTCTCTAGGACCCATATTTTATCTAACAGCTGCCTTGTAGACTGCAGTGGGGATGTTGCCCTATAAAACATAATGCCCATTTCATCCATGCTTGTGTAATTTGCAGGTGTGGTTGTTGGGAAACGTTCACAGAAAGCTGTTTGGAGAGTTCATAGGTAGCTTTTCTGAGTGAGCTGGGCCACATTTGAGCATAAAACCTGTCTGTTTCTTTGGGCTACTGTCTGCTTGCTCATAGGTAAAGCACAAGGTATACAGTGATAAGCCTTAAAGCTGTGATAAAAAAATCACAGCTAATTGAGAGTATCTTGTACATTTTCAGATGGGACTGCTCAGGTTGGTAAGCCACTTGTTTTTGATTCAGAAGTACAAGCTCACCTTACCAGCCTGAGGCTCTTACCAGGTCAGAATACTCACCTCTGGAGAGTACCTGTTCAGCTTGACGGTGTCTAATATCCCATTGGGGCACAGTGTAAAGGCAACTGAGCCTGTTTTGCCCTTCATTTGGAGATTTCTCTATAGTTGCCTACAGAGGCTGCTGCCATTTGCAGTAGTGAGACCTTCCAGTTCAATACTTGGGTTAATTGTTGCTAATAATATCCCAAGGTTTGATCATTGTAGATATGTTTGTCTGACAGGAATGTAAGAAAACTGTTTCATGGTCACTGATTCCTCTTGGTTTTCTCTCCCACTAGAATGCCTTGGAGGCTGAGTTCTCAAAGCAGATTGATATGCTGACTCTTGAGATGTCAGAGTCCAGCAAACTCCAGTTCAGCTGAAGTGGCCTGTGTGGAAGATTTTCCGTCTATTGTCTATTTATTTGCACTAGTGAAACATTTTGGAGTTCTTGTGTACTTCTGCAGCTTCCTATCTTAGTCTTCTTGCTGTTGGATGGCACAGTTGTGACCTTCCAGCAAGCATGCTCATTTTTAGGGGTTCATGTTGCCTCGTATTTGTAAACATCACCTGTTTTTCATAAAGTAACACCCAAACTTAATGTTTTCTTTGTCAGTTCTTTTTCCATATGTGACACACACCTGTAACTGGCCTCCAGATGGCACCTTCACCAGGAGATGTCCCTGTGAGGATTTGTTTGACCATTACCACTTAGAATTGAACTGCTCAGGAAGTCTGGTTTTCTTCTTTTTCCTGGTCCAGGCTCTGGATTGTGCTTTTTCCTGGAGTCCTCTCTTTGGTGGTGCAAGTACAGTGATGATACATTTTCTTTACATCTACTAGATCACTGGCTTTTGCTCCCTTGTTTTGTTTTCTCTTGTCATTTCAGGGTTGGGGATATGTAATTTTTTTTTTCCCCACTAATAGCATGTCCAATGTTTACTAAGTTTGTGAAGATAAGTTCTAGAATCATGCCTGGAGTGCTTCTTATTGTAAGCACTTTCTTTAAACAGAAGTGAATAGTTAATTTTCTCCTTAATGTCTTCAGCAGGGATTTGATATGTGAATCAAAGTGAACAATATGGAAATTGTGATCTAGGGCTCAGAATAGGAGTTCCCATTGCCTTCTAAAGCCCTGCAGCATCCGAGACAGCCCACAGAGGGGATTTTCTTGTGTGTGTGATGGCTGTCTGCCTGCATGGAAAGAGGTCAAGCTCTGACTTGTTTCACGTGGGTCGTAGTATTGGCTTCACGGATCAGCGAATTGTACTGCTCACACAAGGTAAGAGCTGAGATGAGATGTAGCAGCATCAGCCTCCTAAGGTTCATTAGTTTTCATTGAGAAAATGGAAGCTTATGGCACTAACCTGTAAGGTTTGCCCATACTCAAGGCTCCTAGAGACAGCAGTCTACTGTTAACTACTTGTTGTTTCTCCTTACATTATAGATAGAGCTAAGCAAACGGAAGTAGAAAAATAGCTTTATGGATAGTGAAACGATAGCTTTGAAAACAAAAACTGGCTTTATAGTAAGACCTTTCTAGGTCTGAAAATACATGAATTTTTTTTTCAGAACCACTGTGGGATGTGATCATTCTGAAGCTAGATTGTCTTTTCCAATTCTACCTCAAATGTTATCTTCCAAAAGGGTCCCCAGAGCACTCCTCTTACTTCCATGCCACCACCACACCAGCCTTAAAACACCCCAGCTTTTAAAGTTGTTTTGTACTAAAGCCAAAAATAGGAAAACCTGTGGATGAGGAAAAACCAAAATCTAGATAAAGTGGCAGCACTTAAGGACATCAAGCAGGGACTAGGGCTTGTTTGTACTGGGCAAAGTCTAGACAAATAGCAGCGGTGCTCTTGGTGACAATTTGTAGCTACATCTGTTTACGATTAGAGTTGCAAAAGATTATGGTAATGGTTTAGCATGGTGTGCCTGTCCCCAGGAGCTATTACTTCACTGCAGAAATTGATTTCACTGTTCTGCAGGAAGAGATTCTATTGCTTCATGTTCTCCCTTGAAGCAATAGGATCATGAGATCTGTATGTGATTATGCTTAGGGTGTAGCTCTGATTTCTAAGAAGCCGCAAGCTCAGAATGACACTGGTGTTGGTAAAGTGCCACAGCCTCCTCACCTTGTGACCTCTTTCACCTCGTTTCTTTCACTGTGATGGGGAAGAGTTGAACGATGTTCAGAGAGCTGCTGCTTGTGCGAATCTTTGGCCTCAACTTCCGTACACTAGTGGGAGTTGCTGTTTAGTTTCAGGTTTTTAAATCAAGACATTAGGAAAGGATTAGTTGCCTTAGTTTCATGGCTATTTATCTTCAGTTCCTTCTGGCCTAGAAATCAAGATGGCAAAAGCAAGTGGACAAGCTGTCTTTTGTACAGGTAGGCTAAACTGGCTAATGGGAAATTACCTCAGAGGTAACTGACGTGAAATCTAGAGCAGGCACAGTTGTGCAGGAATGACTACAGGTACAGCTGCCTCTTGCCAAAAAAACAGAAGGTGGCAAGGGAGTAGTCTTTGAATCTGGAAAGAGCAAGAGCATAATCTGTTCCTCTTGTGAAAGGGGAAAGAAGTCATAGTCTTGAAAGGCATCAGAACGTAGCTGGGTAGACAGCAGAGAATGATTGAACAAGAAAGCCATTGTAAGGCACTGGAGGTCATGGCCTGACAGTTAAAGGAGTCTTAATCTTAATCACTGGGGGCTTTTAAAAGCAGATCAGAAATGCTTTGCTTATGTGTTTATAACATGAGGGAGCATTGATCGTGCTTTGGGATAGAAAGATGGATTAGATGAGGGCTCAAGGATGCTACCAGCCCTGCTTTGCAGTGAGAGCCTCAAGACTTACTCAGCTAATATTAGATGAAGGCTTTTTTTTGCACACGTGTAACCATGACTCAAGGCTTGGGAGGATTTCCCGGGACTGTGGCACTTCCTTAGCACCACTTCATCATGTAACACTGCACCAGTTGTGAAACCTGGGGAGTGTTCTCCCCCTGTGCCCGCAGGGCAGGTGCACCGTTCCCCGGCTGCTGCTGTTTCACAGCATGTGCTGTGTCCCATTCATTGGCAAAGAACCTGAACAGAGACAGCGGCAGGGCCAGACTCTGACTCAAGAGCTGCCCAGAGATAGCCAAGTGTTGCTTCCTAGCATTGGAAACGCAAGGAGAAAAAAATACCCAGCAGCTGCATTTGAGCTGTGTGCCACAGCTGTGCCATCTGTAGCACATGCAACATAAATCAGCAGCCAGTTGTCAGGTCCGACAGCTCAGCTTTTGATGGATGTGGGAAAAGTCAAATAAACAAGCTTTATGCAGCCAGTGGACTGTCTTAAGATTGCTCAGCTCTTCAGTTGTGCATTTGCATGGGCAGAGTTGCCTTGCAGGGCAAGCAGAGGTGTCCTTCCTCGCTGTTGGTGTTTTGGGATGGTCCAGCTTTTCCAGCGCGGGGATGAGATGCCAGCGGAGGAATGCCTCGCAGAGGTCCTGCCGAGACAGGAGTGTGCCAGCCTGAGTGCTTGGCTGAGGAAATGTTAGATTTTGGGCTTCGCTCTCTACCCTGGCAGCTGTTGAGTGTTTCCACAGAGGTCACACTGGGTGGTGAGGAGCTGCGGCAGCCTGGAGGGAGACTGCCAGCTGGACCCCTCGGCTGCTGTATATTGTGAAATAATCGACCAACTGAGAATGACACAAATGTCTGGAGAGGCCTCCGCTGCTTCAGCCTCACTTCAGATTACATCAGCTGCTCTGCTCTGAACTCCCAGCCTGATTTTTAGAGACACCCGTCTACTAACACCTGCAAGCTGAGGGCAGTTGTGCTTGCTGGGAGCTTTGCGTGGGGGTGGAGCCAGGCTGAGCTGCAGACCCCTCAGTTTTACGGATGAAGTGTGAAAGATGCGTGCACTTTATCCCTGTGTGCTCAATTCCTCTGCCTCGAAATTGTGATGATCCAAATTCCACCTGGAAAAAAGATTCTAAAAAATTAAAATTATGCACTAGATGTGAAAACCAGTGGTCAACCTCAAGCGTAAATTTGTATATGTTTTACCACAAAGTGACATACTGTTCTTATCAGGCCAATAGGTAAAATAATAATGGCTTTAGGAAAAAAATTAGAATTCATCCCCAACTTGGCTAGGGAATAGAGATTTATTTAAAACAAAGCATTTAGGTACTAAAACCAGAATAAAAATAAAATGCTGGGGAAATGCAAAATACTTGAAGCAAATTTAGGGCCACTGAGCTGAAATATTGTCTATTTACTCAAACTGCATTGAATCAAAAGAAGTGGATGGCATATCTTTTGGCTATATATTTTGGCTAGTACTATAGAAATACTCTATTTGTTGCAAACACTTCATTGTGGTTGCTTTTCAAGTTTCCTTTGACTGAAAGTATTCAAATTTTTTTTTTCATATCAATCGTTTAGTAGAGAGAGAATATTAACATGGGACTTTGTAATTAAATATGTTTTTAAAAATATTAAAGTAGTTTCAGTATTTGTTTAAAAAGTAAGTTGGTTGCATTTTACACCATCTCCAGTAAAAAACTCCAAATATTATTCTAATACAGGATTCTGCTTTGGGAACTTACAAGCAAAAAATGTCCATAAACATACTTAGGATTTTTTTAATTGCATCTCATACTAAATAGGTCTTACAGATATAGGAGAGATTTTGTATTTCTGAGCTATTCTTTGAATTTTTAAATTACAGGGTCAGCAGTGAAACAATAGTAATCCTCGTCCATGCTGCCTTGCATGCTGCAGGAAATCCTTCAGTTTGTCTCTGAGTATACAGTTGCTGTTAGTAACTTCAAGTGGCTTTAGAAATATTTTTTCTTATACACTCACTTCATTAAAAAATTCAGTACTGGGCTGAAGATTTCTGCTTTTCCAATTCAGAAATATTTCTTCTGCAAAAAAACCCACAAGCGAGTAAGCAGAGGCTTTACCAGTAAGTGTGTGTTTAAAGTAAAACTTGCAGTTCCTTCTCTCTTCGCTGGGTACTACCTATGTGGGAGGGTACAGTGCTGCCTTCATCTGCCTTGGAGTCATTCAGCATTACACCGTCCTGCCTGAACCGTGTAATCGCTGGTAAAAAAAAAAACCAACCAAAAAACAGCAACTCCAAAACTATGACCTAATCTAATAAATGCTTCCTCTAGCCCCTTGCTAAATATGCCTTTAATGCTAATTAAGCAGCACAGCACAGCTGCTTAATTAGCCAATATTGGCTGGTAAAACCCAGCAGCAAGGAAAGGTTTTACCTCTCTTCCTTCCCCAGGAGACGTGGACTGTAGCTCTGGGGTGGTTGAACCCCACAGTGCCGGGCACCTTTCCCGTCGTCCCCAGTTGGCTGCCACTGGTGGCTGTGGAGGACCCTGAGTGACTTTGCGAAGGAGCGGGTGCTCAGCAAGGGGATGGCTTGGCTGGGTTTCAGCAGCGCATTTGTGATTTCAGATGCTTGGCAGCCTGCAGCCCAGCTTGGAAAACGGGCGTTCTTTAAATGTTACTCGGAAGGTGAAGTTTCTATATATTCCTTTCTGCAGAGGATGCTTAGCAATGTGCCCACGAATGCCGCCATCAGATGCATGGGGATGGGCTCTTGAAAAGTCATTCTCCCAGTCTGGAGCTGGAGGGAAACTTTTGGCCTGGGGCTGGGGAAGAGATGGGAGCGGGGACGGAGGCGCTCCGTTCTCCCTGCCAAGAGGTGGGTAAGAGAAGCCAGCCTGGAAGCCCTTACGACCCAAAGTGCTCTCACAACCGGCTTTTACTTTGACACGGGAGCGCGGCTCGGGGTCGCTCCTGCCGTCTGCTCCAGCGCTGAGCTAATTTCCTCCCATTGTCTTTGGGGAAGCACAAGTGCCGCAGAGGGGAGGTGGCGGTCCCCTGGAAGCTGGGGTGCAGGGCTGCACCGCTGGGCCCCTCGGCAGCAGAAGGAGCTTCTGCCGCTCCGTTCCCCGGTGATCCTGTCTGGAGATGTCCCACCGAGACTCCTGTTTCTCGACCGCATTTCTTCGTGGTGGAGGAGTTCTTGCTGCTTCCCTGTAGAGGTAACTAATGCTGAAATAATTTCACTCTTGGCAGCGGCAGTCAAAGAATGATAAAACGAAGCCAAAGTAGCCTAGAAGAGGTGCTGGGCTGTACTCCCTGACTTCCTGGAGCCAGCACCACTTCTTACCTTTCCTTCTCCCTTCCTAATCTTACAGCCCATCTCCCTGAAAATTCAGAATGAGTCCCCTGGTATTTCTCCTAATCTGGCATCTAAAATCTCAGGCAATAAAGCTTTCACCACTTCACTTAGGGAGACAATTTTCTGGCCTACAGTTCTCCATTCAAAAGCTTTCCACCCTGATCCTCAGCTTAAACATGCCCTTCCCTAATTTCACTGCATTAAAATCATTAACGTATCACCAGTCTTCTCCCTTCATGCCACTTACTTCATTCAAATATTTACAGATCACTAATGTCTCCCTGCTTAGTTTACTAATTCCATTGTACCTATGATAGTCAGAGTTTCTTTTTTTCTTTCATAATGCCTCCAGCCTGCAGATTCCTTCAGTCGTGGCTTTTTCAGCTCCTTTCCATTTATCACTCTTCTTGCAAATGCGAGGCAGATGCTCACCGCCCTCGCCTGTGTCGTTATGCTTTTCTGTATGCCGTCCAAAACTGCAATGCCTGTTCCTCGCCGCCGTGTCCTAACGCCTGTGCAACAGCATGCCGTCCTCCGGGTGTCTTTTCAGGAGTCATGCCTCCAAAGCACATCCTCCCCTGTAAATACAGATTCTGGATTATTTTCCCAGAAGCAGCCGGCCGGATTGTGGAGGTTGATTTTAGTTGGTGGCAGGGCATGGCTCAAGCCACATAGGAAATCGGAGCAGACTCCGGATTCGAGCCCCCCAGCAGCCTCATGCGGGGCAGGTTTTGTCTTTTCTTAAGTGCCGAGTTCGTTAGTGCCCTGCTTGTTCCCTCTTCTGACACCGCCAATATTGGATGCACCAACGAGGCTGGTGCTCTCACAAAGGAAGTTTCTTACACGTTTGGTGAGAAACACCTCGGAAAGTACTGTTTTAAAAGAGAATCGTGAATTCCTGGATATGTAGCTCTACTTCTACCTGAATCTCACTCATATTTCTCCTCAGTGTGATAAATTCTTCTGAGGTAGTATGTGATGTCTGTCTTTGTTTTGCATGTGCATGTACGTGATTTGGGGGGCGGGGTAGGCGCCTACCTGTGTTTCTATACTATCAACCCCATAACGATTCTGTGCCATGACCGGTACCGGTGGCTGTGGAGGAGCAGGATCCTCCAAGAGTGCCTCTGGTGTACGATGCATGTTCAACACTCGAATTTCCCAGGCGCTTGCAGGCCCCGGTCAGGATTTAGGGAGTATACTGAAATGATTGCTGCCACGTTTTCAAATTGCCGAGCGCTACCTACAATCTATCGTGCAGTTGTGCAGCATATATACCCCGGGGCTGCAAAGCTAAATACTCCAATTAAGAAACATCAGAACGATGTTTATTGTGTGCATTATAATGTCGCCCTAATTGCACACCATGCTTCCCCCACCCAGTCCCCAGGTCTCTGATCTCGGGGACCGCAGAAGCCGGATCACCGGGATCCGCGTTGGAGGGAGAACGAGCGTTGGCCGAGGGACCGGTGAGAGACGTTCGCCGGGCTCCTGCCGCCTTCGCCCGCGTCTCTCCCGAGCTCGGCCCTCCTCGTCCCCAGTGCCGGGGAAAGGCGTTTCTTTCTTCTCGTTTCCTTCTGCTTCCTCCGCCGCTCTTCTCCTCTGGTGAGCCGGCTCCAACCGCCGCGCTTGGTTTGCCCGCTTCTGCTTCGCCGCCGGGGAACCGAACCCAGCGGCGCGCCGTTCGCCCGCAGTCGGGTCTCCCTCCCGGCTGATTTACCTCAGCGTTCTCCCCTACGGTGGGCGACCCGAACAAGCCCTGGCGACGGCTGCCTGCCGCCATTCCCCTCACGCCACCTCAGCCTCCCCTCCACGTGCCCCGCTCCGGCCGAGGCCGGCCGTGTCCCCTCAGGCCGTGCCCCGCAGGGACCCCACGGGGCCTGGGGCTGCCTGAGGGCTTCGGGGGCGGGGAGGGCTGTGTGGGTGTCACGGGTGGGAGGCTGTGAGGGGTGTCAGGGTGGAAAGGGGAGGAGGGTGTCAAAGCCCGCCCGCCCGCCTCAGGGCGCCGCGGAGCGGGGGGGTGCCGGCCCCGCCGCCGCTCTCCGCCGCGGGGT
>JAVJGG010000074.1:78541838-78566180 GCA_035590195.1 Aviceda cuculoides
AATCTTGCCTGGAGTCTTCGGATGAAAGCCTCGCCACAGCTCCTGGAAGCAACTTCTGGCCACTTTGTGTTTCCCAGGACTTCTGTAACGCCTTGTGGGATGGCGTTAGCTGTTGGGGGGGGAAAGGGCTTTGAAAAACAAGGCGTGTAATCGCTCTGGTTTTACGTTTCTCTAGGCTTGTTTGTTGTTTTATTTTTTTTGCTGCTTTGTTTACTTTGGATGATGTGGGGGTATATATTTTAGGTGGAAAAAAAAAAAGTTGTTCGTTGCTTATCTAGCCTGAGTTCCCCTTGAGCTCCTAACATCTAATGGATTGCAGATGTGGCTTTCAGCGACACAGTCGTCCGAGGAGAATATAAAATTTAACTGTGCTACTTGTTCTCTTTAAAAAGGAAAAAGGCAGTCTGAGCAAACTTGTAATATTTTAACTATTTCCCCAGTTCCAGTATGGTAACTTTCCTTGCATTGAGGTTGTTGGACAACTACTTAAAAGGCCACTCTCTGAAAGGCTTGGGGTTGTTTTGGGGGTTGGTTTTTTTTGTTGTTGTTGTTTATATTGTGTAGCTGGTAGAGAGAGCTTCCCCCTTTGTTAAGTAGCATCTAATTATATTTATGTCTTAGTTTGTTAATAGTGGAACAAGGCTAGTTGTATTAAAGTTTGTAGGTACCTTTGTGAAACCGTAACTGCAGTAACTTGGTTAAACAAGGTCTTGGTTGTAACTAGTTACACGCTGTAAACCAGCACAAAGTACCTAACAGCATTTCAAAGGCTGAAGAAACCTGTGTGTAGAGATGCTGTGGCATAAGTCAATCCTGTTTGGTATTGTTTTGGGTTTTTTTCCACTGGCAAGTAATTCAAGCTTTTAAGAATGAATGAGTAGTAAAGCTTTGAACCCTTGAGCATCTCTTTAAAAATGTAAAATTTCTCTGAATTCCCGTCACACCCCCCCACCCCCAAGATTCTATTTGCTTTTAGGTCTTCTCTGGTATTTGTCAAGCACAAGACCAAAAAAGTTTAACTTACAGGCAAGTGCTAGCCTATTTACAGTTTTCAAGCTAAAATTTTAAGTACAAACAGTAATAGCTGTCCCCTTAGAACTGCAAAGAAAGGTTAAATTTAAAATGTTTCTCTTAAAGTGTCTTGCATTCCTTAAGTCTATTAAAAATCTTAATGTTTGACCTTGAGGTGGAAACCGGGTATGGTGCTTTTTTGAGTTCTTCATCTTGTGGTTCTCCTGCCCTAGTTAACACCTGTAATTGCTGTTTCTGTGATACGAGAGCTGAAAGTCAGGCAGTCACAACAGTGCAGCTTCCCCTGTTGCCCTGGAGGAGGGAAACATTGCCTTTGCGGAGCGAATAGGTTGGTAACAAGCTCTAAGGTGAACAGCAAGTTGCTTGTCATGTGTTTGCTAAACCCCAACATCCCCCCCCTTACACGTGTATGATACAAAAGCAGTGAGATGAATGAAGTGCAGAGAACTCAGCTATCCAACAGCAAATACTTTTAAGCATCATTTTCTGAGTATTTCTCACATCTAGTCATCTAGACCAGCCTGGTGCTGGCAAGAGAAGCTCCAAAGGGGAGGGTTATGTGGCTACTAAAAGCTAGTAAAATACTGCTTTCTGTGGTTCTGGTACGCCAGTAACACTGGTGTTTTGTCTAGGGGATTAGGAGGAGGGACAGTGGGGGTGATGGAAGGTAGTACGTGAGTTTGGGCAGCTAGTATTTATGCTCAAGTATGAGGATAACAGTTCTGACTCATTTTTAAACACTTGAATTTTTAATTATAATGTGTCGACTATTTCTGTTTGCTCTTCAGCCTAATTGCTAGTTGGCATCATGAAGAGGTGCGATGAGAAATTCCTGAGAAATCAGGAAGAGGAAAGGACTGTGGTCTTCTTACACAGTCAAGCGTATGATGTGCATTGCAGTACAGCCCAGCCATCTATGCTTGTGCTCGATAAGTGCACGAAGGCTGCCTGCTTGGTAGAAATTAAAGCTCACAAACAAGTTGGGAAGTGAGTGGGTACTTTAAACTGGGTACTGCGGAGGGAGGGGAAAAGGGAAGGAACCTGAAGCCAACCGCAAGGCAGTTGAGAATAGTTGATATGGAGTGGTCACAACACACACAAACCAAGGACTGCTCTAACTGATAAAAGAGAGGTAGGAAGGATGCTTGTGTGTGTTTGACAAATGGGCAGATCACGCTGGCAGCTGACAGTGTGGAGGAGGTGAGGATTAATGAGGTAAGATAAGATTGGATGAACAAAGAGTAAATATAGAGAATCATGAGGGGCTTTGAACACTAAGCATTAGCAAGATAAGTTTGTGTAATGTGATCAGAGCAACAAGAAATAATTGCCTTGGTTGTCCTGACCTCCCATCTCCTTGCGGTGTATTTACCTTTAAAATGCAGGCTACTTTGCCTTGCCTTGATTTTGTTCACTTTCTTCGCTAGCTCTTGTGTATTATCACGTCAACTCCCTGCTCCACCAAGGATGTAAGCCCATCTATGACCCACCTGTATATCAACATCTCACTTAAACATCTGCTAATGAGATGGGAGACTCTACGTACCACGCTGTGAAAGCGGCCGCAGACGGAGCATTTGCAACTGTCTGGTTACCCTCTGAGCGAAATGTCACCACTAGATATGTTAAAGCTTTGGAAACTTTTAAAATGAGTAAATAGTTTCAAGCAACCTCTATTTAGTTTTCTATAACGTTTCAAAGTTAGTGTGTTGATGGTACTTTTTGACAGAATTGGGTCTATGGTCAATCTCAGCTTCTGTGTTTTTATCTGCAGTTGACTAAATGACTTGGAAAACTGTAAACATTGACAGAAACTGAGCAGCAGATTTAATAACACATTTACTAGATCAGAGTGAAAGATTTAAATACCGTAGTTACAAGCATATAACTCGCACGTCAGAACAAGCACGCTGGAAAAGAAGTACTAAGACTTGGAAATCTTTGCTGGCTTGAATGTTATCGGTAGCAATGGGGAACCAGAAATGAAGCAGCAGTGGGAGAGGGGGACAGGCGTGGTGCTGGGAAAGAGCTCTGGGATAAAGTTCTGTGGTATGGTGTGTGTCGCTGCGCAGTTGCAGCTCCGAGGAACCTAAGGCTTACGTGGCAAGGAAACCACTTTTGTCTTGGTTTTCCAGTACGTGAGTTGGAAGTTCAGCAGAGGACCAACACTTGTGCCTTTAACTTTAGCACTGTAACTCAGGAGCAGCTGAACTGTTACAACAATCTGTGGCAGCAAATACTATTGCAGGGAGCTTAGTATGATTTCCGTGGTGATTTGTGTTGTCTTTCTGTCGCATCTTTGTTCCAGGTTTTTAATGCATAATGCAGTTCTGAGTCTGCGACTTGAGGTCTAGAGTGCAACGTCTACAAATATGCAATTCTGAGCAAAAAGAAAACTGGATGAAAGAGACTGTAGATGAAAATGTGCATATAGTGTAAATATTAGCCTCTGCAGTTGCTTTCTCATAACAGAGCATATCTCTGAGCTAGGCTGGAGTGACTGATATCTTGTCACTTGCTCAGTGCTACTGCTAAGGGTTAGAATTTAAATTTGTGGTTGCCTGTTCCCACTTGTTAGTGTTCCCTCTTCACATGTATGATCAGCATGAATAGAGGCTGTACAGTACAGCAGTTTCTCCAAGGATATGACTTAGTTTCTGCAGTTTGGGCACACATTGATTACTCATTCAGGACTGAAAATGAGATGTGGCTCAGTTGCTGAGGTGTTGCTGTTACACCGCTGCAGATGCATTACTGAATGCACAGGGAGGTCAAGTAACATGCCCGTGGTCATCTGTTGAGTCAGCTTTAGATTCGGAATGATCTGACCTAATATCCCTTTTTATTTAAGAAGGTATTTAGGGTTTTATATCAATTTGACCATGTAGTCTGTCTCCTGGATGCTCAGCAAGTAGTAGCAGAATAGCGTACATGCTTCAGCCATATCATGCCTTGTGATGTTTGGTCTCCAAGAAGATAGCTTAAAAGCTGTTAGGACTCAATCTGACAGCTTGTTAATAATAAGCAGAACAGGTGGTAACTTTCTAATTAAATGCAACTATTTACGACTCTTTCAAGCTAGCATTTTTTTTTCAGTATACAGGGATCATGGATTTGACTGTATAGTGAGACTTCCGCAGTGTCCAGCACAATGCTTGTCTGCTTTGATGCTTCAAAATTTCCTGGAAATGAGCAGGAAGAGCCAGACCATGATTGGATAAGTGTTCTTGCTATGTTTCTGCTGTAACATCTTGTTTCATGGTGCTTGGTCATTAGCTTTTCGAGACTTATTTTAGAGAAGGCAGATTTCACTTCCATTCATCCAATATGGGTAGAGACCAAGTGACTCACAGGAGCAGAGCTGGGAATAACTAAGAGCCAGACTTTATAATACCAGTTGTCTGTGTGATGATGAAGTTATTACCATTTCAGAAATTTGTTTTTCATTGGGAGTATTACATTTCCATGATACCAGTTTGAGGTTGGCTCTGCATGCTCCAATAGTATTGTCGAACTTTGTGAAGTAAAAAGCAGCAGCTTAACATGATAGCCAGGTAAGGTTAAGACAGTACTATTCTCTTGTACTTTGGGTTTCTCATCAGCTGGTAATCTCCCGACTCCTCAGCTTGCTCTCCCAGTTCTTGCTCTCGGGGACTGCCAGCTCTTACTAGAGAGACAGTTCTAAGTAATCTGGCAAAAGAAAAATCTTAGGAAAAAGGGTTGGTAAAGAGTAGGTCAGGAAGCTGTCTACTAATTCCATATGCTTGTGGTTGGAAATACGATGTAAGATAAGGGGGGGTTTAGAGGCTGTCTCCTAGTGAAGTAAGTTGGATGAAATGCTGATAGCCTCAGGCCTCGTTGTGTTTAGTAAGATGGCTTGCGGAAATGAAACTGTCATTGTGGGTAGCAGT
Source organism: Aviceda cuculoides (assembly GCA_035590195.1). NCBI lineage: Eukaryota > Metazoa > Chordata > Aves > Accipitriformes > Accipitridae > Aviceda > Aviceda cuculoides. The sequence continues at coordinate 78,546,782 of JAVJGG010000074.1, forward strand.
GCCCGTGAGCGAATGACTGGTAAATACAATTTGAGTTGTCAATAGCTGTGGTTCCTCCAGAGCTGGTAATACTTTTGATCAGCACTATGCAGAATCTTTGAGGAGTTATAAAAAAAGCCTATTTCTTTGAGTATTGTTTTAAAAAAGCCTTTAAGGTGAAGTTTTATTTTCTATGGTTCCAGTTACTGATATTAATAAGTCATCATAAAGGCAATTCACAGGCTTTGGGTCCATTCACTGTAATAAAGAAAATCCAGAAATTGGTGAATACCATAAAACTGAGCTAGGGAAGTTTAGTGAGCATCTTGCCAGAGTCAGCTAATTGTTGTGGGCTTATGAAGTTATAGACCTCACCTCAACTTAAAGTTGGTTTGGTAACAGACACTTGATTTCCCTTTTTTGTTTTACAAGATCAAAATGGTTTTTCTACTTTTTAACACCTGTAGTGGATTTCACTGTTTGTCTGTGTGGATCTCATCAAGGTACAGCAATAATAAGACGGTGTTGAATGAACAGAATGGGGTTGAATTAATACTCCTGACTTGATGCACTTTTTTTCCTTATATTCTTTTGCTGGGGAAGTTGTATATATTGTTTGTCTCCTGTTGCTAACCATTAGTTTTATTCTTACGAAAGTTCTGCCAGCCGAGCTTCTTTTTCCTAAATCAAGAACAATAATGTAACAAATCATTTTGGGGTAAATGATGCTTTTATTTAAGGGTCAGTAAGTTTGGGGGTTTTTTGGGGAAGAGGTTGTGTGTGTGTGTCCCCCCCTGGATTTGCGTGGTACTGATGAAAACTACCTTTTAATTTTATTTTGCTCTTTTTATAGCTGGTAACTTGGTATCCTCTTACATGCTGTTATTTAATTTCTGTAGTCAAATATATGCAAAGTCTTCTGTATGTTGTGGGGAAGAAATGTCTGTTTCCTGGTCTGTCTGTTATCCTCTCAAAGTAGAGGTCAGATTTCTTCATCTTTGCCAACTGGGAGTGAACACTGTACAAAGAAGTATCTGATAGTAAAACCAGTGTTAGAGGCATTATTCACAATGTACATGTAACTGGCTTTCGACCTAGTCAGTTCTGGTTTTTGAAATACCCAAGGTGGCTTTTGTTCATTTTTAGAATCAACCTGTGTTTACTTCATACTGGTTTTTTAATCTGTTGTCAAAAGCTTATTCTAAATTAACCCTCTCCTGCACTGTCCTTTTTCTTTACCAGGCTTCATTCTCCTTCCATAACAGACCGTGCCACAGTCTCTCTAATTCTGCCAGTGCCCGCAGACGTTTGTCTGTGGCTGTGGCATCCTACAGGAATTTAGCTTTTTTGTTGCTTTGGACACGTGAAGACTGTGGTATCGATTGTTAGCAATCTTGTGGATGTTGAAATCAGTTGGGACCTTTTATTACTGGTCAAAAAACAATCAAGGTTTTGGTGTCAACAACAGCCCAACAGCAGTTGGTATCTCACTGTTACTAAAATTTTCATAATTGGAATGCAGTGTGACTTTGCCCTTAACGTATTGATAATATTTATTTTTTTCAGTAATGTACCTACTGCAAATTCATGTTGCAGTATTTAGATTTTATATTACTAGCTTAATAATTAAAGAAACATATGAATAATATTAGCGGCTTGTGATGAGCAAATGACTTCAGATCAGGGTTTGGTTGGCTTACAGCTCCTTTCCAGCCTTTCTGTAGAATTTGGGCATGTCACCTGATCTCTCTTCAGTTGGCCAGACCATAAAGTGGGTATGTTACTGCCCTATGCCAGGAAGATACTGGCTTAAAGCAAAGACATAGTACTGGTGTTGAATTAAAGTATTTGAAACTTTGAAATACCTGAGGGTCGGTTTTGTTTATTTTCTGTAGCAAAGATGTGTAAAAAGGTCCGATCATAAAATACTTACAAACTGTAGAGTCGCTTAATATCTTTTAACTCATCTTTGTTAAATGGCTGTCATAAATCCATACCGCTTCCAGTTCAGTGACTTGAGCTCTTAGATAGCTGTAAGAGACGGGGAGATGCTGGCGAGTCGCTGCGTGAGCTGTGGAAGTACCCGCAAGACAGCCCCGGTGGCTGTAGCGTCGTTTCGGTAGGCAGCACTGTTACTGGAAAGGAACATTACACAGAACTTGACAAAACAGCTCTCTTATCTGCTGAGAGTATCTCTCCTCCTGATGTCAAGGGTTATGCAATTTTGGAGTGGTGTTTTTGCAAGATCATGTGAATGGTCCAATGCTCTCCCTTGCTCCAGGCCTGCCACTAATGTCCGTTGTGCAAGATGCTCGCCTTGCTGTCCTTCTGGACCCTGACTCCAATCTCATCCAGCCACCTAGCCCGGTGTTAAGGTGCACAGCTTTCTTCTGGGAAGGTGAATTACAAAAGAACCTGGTGGGTGGTAACTGGCCCAGCAGGTAGGCAGTTCTGCCTCTGCGAGATGGGCTTGGGGGCTCCTGGAACCGCAGCCTGTGTCCCATGGCACTCATTGCTGCTTCAGGATTCCCAATTAATATTTGTGCCTGTCTGTGCTGGACTGGCTTTGATTTTTGCAGGTGACAGCAGCACAAGCCCTTCTCGAATGAGTACTGAAGTACTAAGATGACTTTACTACTTTGAAGTTACATTGCAGTTGTCTTCATCTGCCAGTGGGAGCTATTGGTGAATAACTCAATGTTTGATTAGTTTGAGGATATTTCAGATAACTGTTCTTAATAGAAAGAAAATCTGTGCTCTGAAAATCAAGATTAATTTGTTACTGTTATGCTCAAGCAATTTAAAATGTGGCTTTTCTGTGAGCATTACTATATTGACCATTGCAGAACAGTAGACCAACATTTCTTGAGGAAAAGAGGTCTGTTTATATAGAATGGCATGAACCAGCAGAGGAAGGACAGAATACATTTCCTTTGAGTAACAGAAATGTAATGTGGGAAAATTTGTTAAACTCAAAATCTTAGAAAAAGATGGTACATCTGTATGACTATCCTCAGTAGAGTGATTTTCTGCAAGCTAATATATGGCAGAGAGAAAAAGAAATGAAGCATGGCTATCCTAGCATTGATTTCTGCCACTAGTTTTGTTGAAAGAATAATGAAAAAATACAAGAGCGAGTTGCTTAAATTTTTTGGAACAGATAGTAATAAGAATATGCACCCTCTAATTTTTAAAGTAGAGAGCATTGTGGACTTTAAATCACTGCACACTTGAGAAAAATGGTTTCACTATGAGAAAGAAATGAGGTTTTTAGAAGGCTAAGTGCAGCCAACCCTGTGTGCCTTTATCTGTATGCTAATGAATTTGTTTTTATGAGGACTGTGATTTTTTTTTTTTTTTTTTTTTTTTTTTTTTTTTCTTGTGGGATTCCAGTGCAGCTGGTGAATGTTTCTGGAAGCCTGTGTGCAGGCTTGTGAACTAACCCACAGCTGGTAGTTACCTTTCATCTGAAAGAGGCGGAATATGTGCATTAAGCATTACAATGCAAAAACCTGTATTTAAATGTAAAGTCTTGCTTCTTATTTATGATGAAAAATGTTGCTTTCCAAGGTTGCAAAGGATGCTCGGCAAACCTTTGTTTTAACACGTATACTTGTAATTTTTATTCAGTCTTGGATAATTTGTGTATGCAGCTTGTTGAGCACTCAGTAGGAGCAGCTTATTTTTAACCTTCATTTGTTTATGCAAAACCAGTTGAAACACAGCATTAGTTTAATCCTTTCTTCTTTTGTTTCGCACAGCAATTCTCTTACCATGTTGGTTGTGAAGGGTCCTATTCTTTAGGATTGCTACCAGGCCTGATTTATGAATCATCTGATAAAGAGCCAGCTCCACTCCCAGAAATGTGCCTTAGGTAGAATTGTATGCCAGTGAGTCAGCTTTAGGGCAGCATTTTCAAAGGAACACTATATAAATTACACAGTATGCATGTGGGGGTGGCTTAGTGTTATGAAAAATCTGCTCTAAAGCATCATGCACACACGTCCACACAGAGCTGAGTCAACTGTCTTGAGTTAAATTGGGTGCTGGTCACACTTCTGTTGTTTTAAGTGCATGGTATGTGTGACACTTATAAGAAAATTAAAAAGAATTTATGGTATCTTGGGAAGGAGATGGACAAGGTCAAAAATCAGCAGTTGGGAAGTCCAGAAAGCATTGGTACTTGTCCATTCGTCTGGACGCAGATTAGTCTTTTCTGGTAGAGGTCTAATGGTTTGGCTTGATTAGTTTTTAGTTACTCTAGACATTTTGTTGTTGGGCATACCTGTATGCATTAACCCATATGTGTTATTTGTACTAGAATGTCACTGGTGAGTTTGCTGAATTGTGTTGGCTTTTAATGGAAAGGAAGGTGATTCAAGTCAAAAAAAACCAAACCCAAAACCCCAAAACTCATGACCAACACACAGGTACAGCTCTAAAGGTTTTTGGTGAAGCTTCAGAAGTGGCCAGAGTCACATCTTCAGAGTTATGTGGCTCTCTGTCAGAAGGGGACATAACTTTAGTCTTTGCCAAAAGTTTCTCCTGTGTTACGAAGTGGACTTGTGCGTTATGGTCAACTCTTAAGTACCCATGAGATGCAGCAGTCATGTGCTGCTTCGGTCCTTTCCCAACCCGCCAGCCTTAGACGTGTAGTCTGCCAAGTGTTTGATTCGGAGTTCTCGATGAGCTTGCCCAAGTGTTTACATTTTTTTAAAAAGTCAGCTGTTTTAAATAATTTTATTAGCCTCAGTTGTGTAATTTGTCATTACCTCTCTCACACATCTGATTTATTCCATCTATGCTCAGTTATGCTGGGTAAATGTGAGAGAAATAGTCTACTGGTGACAGAAATAACCATTTATGTAAGTATGAGCCTCTGTAGCCTTTAGTTCTGTATAAATATGAAAATAAATTCAGATTTAGATGAAAATACTGGCTTCTGTGATGCTGGGGCTGTAAGGTAGTAGATGCTCTGGAAGAATCTCTGTAGTTAGCTGTGTATTCTGAACAGCTAACTCCTATGCAGCAGTGCAGTTTAACTTTCCATTTACATAGTCACAAAAGATTGAAGAATGTACTTGATGTTATTTTCTGCAAAAATGTAGGTACAGTTTCTCATTTTTTCTAAATTACAGCTTGCAAATAAATGGCTAGTGGTGCAAGGAGCTAGGTTGCTGAAACTTTTCTTTGAGCGCTGGCTAAAATGGCATTAAGTCAGTGTTCTGCTAGATGATTTTTTTTCATTTAAACAGTTGCTAGAGCTGGCATACAAAAGTGATATGGCTGTAAGCAGGGAAAAGTAGTGGTCTGTTGGACCCTGAGTAAGAGGAAATGGGTCAGTAATAAACTGAAGTGACTTTTAACAGCAAGCCGCTGTGAAAAAAAACTTAGTGCTTCTGAAGTAAGAATCTGTGATATCCACAGCTGCTGAGAAAAAGAGCTGGTTTGCTTCATTGATTCATTCATTCATACTAGGCATTCTTTATCATTAATCAGTTCGATAACACCTAAAATGACAATGTACAATTAAGGTTAGGGCGCCATGGTGTTTATTAAGTATTTCAGGCCTTATCATTTGTTTGGGTGAAACTCATTTCCTTCTGACATTGCAGGATATACAATTATAAAGAACAACATTTACTGAGAGCAAACCAAACAAAAATATTATGATGGATGTACGAGTGGCCAATTATTGACTGATAAAGGGCATGCATGCCATCTTTGATATAACTCTTTGTGCAGTAGTATATATTACTTAATAGCATACATTCTATGGTAGTTCTTTAGAAAGCTACTAACACCTCTGTTTGAATTTGATTTCTTACTTTTTAATAATTTTTTATCTTCAAAAATCTCAGAGCAAACAGTGCTGTAAAAGAAACACTCAGTGCCCTCTCCTGTGTCTAATCGGAACCTGTGGGTTCAAGTTATGATGAGACTGAACAGCAGGTAGTTTTTAATCAGATCTGTTTTTTTCTAAAGGGACGGTTTGTGCTTGCCCTCCCTTCTCTCCTTCCTGCCAGCTCTGGTGGAAAATTTCACTTATTTTCTAGTTTTGTTTTCTGCTGGCTTAATGAAGTGAATCTACCCAAGAAAGAATGAGCCAGTTCTGGTGCAAAGCAGGGAACATGACTGCGCAGTCACGGTTAGGGTAGTAAAACCCATCTCTGTTAGTGGCAGCAAACTGTTAGATTGGGCTGTCTCTGCTAATCTGACCTTCAAAATCCTTCTGGATTTCTTTGCTAAAGTGCAGGTTTCAAAGTGTACAATTCTGTGCCTTTACAAATGAGTGCCCAATTTGAAAATGTTTCCCAGGTAAAGGCACAGTTAGATATTTAATGGCTTCTGCATACTGGTGTGTTCTCTGTGTGGCTGGAAAATAAAATAATTTCTCTTGGAAAAATCTAGCACAGAAGTTTTTACAGAATTGCCTTTTAAAATTATCAGTGCAGTATCTGTGCATCAGAAAAAGGAGAATGACATTTCTAAGCAATGTCTAATTAAGTATCCATCTGTGTCTGTAAGCATCACAACTTATTTTTCAGTGCTGCATTCTCATTTAAGTAAAAAACTGGTCTCTCTAGCACAACCTTGAGATTACCTTTTCTAGTACTGTTACTAGAAAAGTGAGTGGCAAGAAAGGAATGGGAATTTTTCAATATAGTCTCTCTGATCTATACATTTCTTGAGTAGAACTAAATCAGTACGTTTTTTCCTTTCTTTGAGACAAAGCTTTCCTTGGCATAGGTATTTTCCCCTGAACTGTCTCTATTCTTCTTTGCAGCAAAGTCTGTTTGAGTCACGATAGACTTTTTTTCCACTGAGATAAATATGAAGTTCTTTTTCATATACATACTAATACTCAAATTGTTGACATTTAAGTAGCCAGTTCAAGGGAACTGAAGAGTACAAACCTCACTAGAGCAAGTATTTTTTTTCCATGCACACAGAAACACACGTCAATGTCGACCAGATAGACTTTTGTGAAGTTACTAGTCCCTGTGCTGCCTTCTCACTGAAAGTATAATTCACTGATCACTGTATGAGGGATCAAACCAGCATGGTTTGAGTAGTTAAAGTAAGATCCTACTTAATAAAAACAGTCTTCTTAAGTCACTGTAATTAGACTGTTAGCAAGGTGTCAACATGTAGATGAAACGTAATTTTTTCTGTCTGATAGGCCAGAGAGATGGAAAGGCAAGTACAGGTGTTCTTACAGTCCCTTTGGGAGCTGTGAGGTAGATGATGTTCCCAAGTAAGACTCCAGTGAAAGAAGAGTCTTGGCTGCCCTTTAGCTTTGTGTTGAGCTCTGTCCTTTGTGCTCCCCAGGCTAAAATGATGAATAGTGCAGAAGCTGTTCTGCAGTTATTAGTATGAATATTCAAATACATTTCTTTTGGCCAGGCTAATATTCTTCTGATATGTGTTTGAGCAGCCAAATTTTTCCTTACACATACATTTCAAAACTCTTAGAAAAGATATTTTTCTTTTCAAAATTCATTACCAGAGCAAAGCTGGGAGTTGCACTAGCAGGTACAATTCATACCCCACTGTGTATAACTCTTGGCCGGTCATTCAGTCATCAAATCTGTGTTTTATTTACCTGTATAATAGGAGAATTATTTAATAATATAGATTTGCTGATGAAGTATATAGAAATACTGATTTTATTACAGTACTGGGATGTGTTTATGTCTCGGAACATATGTATTCATCATTTGGGTTTGTTGATGCTGTGCTGTGGCCTTGGAAATAAATTGGTTCTTCTGTGATATTTATTGCCTACATTAAATTACCATCTCCAGAAATTCTTCTTTTAAGTTGCTTTCAAGAGAGTTTTACTCAGTGCAAGCATTGGCAAACATTTTTCTTTATATATATATATATATATACTCCTGTATTTTACAGTAGGTATTTTATTCTTTTTTGGGGAAGTAAAATGCTGGGTTTACTGTTTGTTTGGGGTTTGGGGTTTTTGGGTTGGGTGGGGTTTTGGGGGTGTGGATGTCTCATATTTAGCAGACCTAGAGTTGTCATTTCCATCTTTCTTGTGTTGTCTGATACTAACTAAGCTTTCCTTCCTTAACTGGTGTTTCTCTCCCATAAATATTTTCATAATTCCCTTGCACCATTTCATTCATTAGCCTGAAGGAAGCATGAACTCTATTTTAGTATTTTTTAAAAATGAAGTTTCAAAGTGGGGTAGGGCAGACAAGTCAACACTGAGCTTTTCACAGCACCTTTTAGAAGCAGGGAAGTAGCCTTACGTTCTACTGCGGATGGAGGGGGGGGAAGCAGCATGCAATTACATATGTGCAATTACAGGCAGCTTGGGATGGATCAGGAAACTGAAGAAGGATTGTCAAGGTACAGAAAAATCTCTCTGAACCATCCCTGCTTTCTCAGGCTGCTCAAGTAATAATTGCCCTTGTCTGCAGAAGTGCATTTTTTAAAAACAGTAGGTTAAATCTTACTACTGCTTTTTCTCACCTATGCTTTTTTTTGAAGTGGCATAAATTTATCGTTTACTATACTTTTAAAGCCATAAACGATTTGTTCCATACCATTCGTCTGTAAGTGGAATGTGGTAATTGGAAGATATTTCTGTTGAATTCCAAGTGAAAGTTTAGGTGGAAGGCAATGTGTGAATAATGAATATAAAATTATAAATATTGATCTCTAAACCAAAATTTCCCTGAAGGTGCTTCAGGTACTTTTGGGTTGATAATATGCAAGTTATCAATCAGATATCTTGGGTTTTTTGTATTTGCACTAAAGCAATGCAATTTATTAAATTATAATTTGAAGTAACATATAGGATACTGGTGTGGGTGGATACTGTTTCTTGCTTGCAGCCCATACTATTTGATGCTGTTTTCCTGGCAGATTTGAGAGAAACTAGGTCAGCCTGTAGGTTCTCATGCAAGCAGGACTTGTATGGGAGACACTCAAGGAGCTCTTGAATGGTGTATTAGATACTCCTAAAAAGTCTCTACGTGACTCACCAGCGTGGTAGTTCTCTGCTGAGAACAAATCTGTGTTACACATAGCTAATGTTTCTAAAGCCCTTGCCGGTAGATGTCGTAAACCCAGTGTCCTTGACAATTTAGTATCGCTTTATGATGCTTCTTGTAAATACATCTTGGTTATGTGAGATCTGCTGGCAGAGCAATTCCACTGGAGAAGGAAGGTGTTTGTAGTCTTGCTCTGTAATGTTCAGCAGCTGCTCGGGTTCTGCTCAAAGTGACTGGATTTCTTCAATGTCTTGTTGGTACTGTAAGTTTGCAAATTACCATAAAAACATTGTAGTTTTATAAGGTTGAGGTCTTGTTCAACTGGAAGTAGATTTCTCATAGATATGGAATCTGAACTATATTCTGGTCTGTACAGGTAGATGACTACCAAGTCTGGAAATTTTCAGGCTGGCGTTCATAAAGGCTAAAATTCTCCATTAAAATATGTTTAAAGTTCTAGGTAAAGAAGTTTAGCATATGTTGCTTGTAATATATTGATTTAATTTTCCTAGAGTAAAAGGTTAGAAATATTTTTATTATTTTCTGATCCGTTTTGATTATTGTAGTGAGGTGAACCATGTTTAATGTGATTCTAGTACTGTCTTTCATGGGTGTGTAAAAGGAAGAATAGTTTGGTGTAACAAGATGAGTTCACTAGGAAAAACTAAATGAAGAAACCCAATATGATACCGAAGCACACTGTCTGTAATTGAAAGCAATGAGTAGTTTAGGTAATATTGTGGAGAGCAGGACTGAGTTATTTGTGTAAATTATTCTTACTGTTCTGTTTTCGTGCAGGCTGCTGTATTGCTGAAGTCCATATCTAGTTCACGCAGTCTTCCCGACCACGTGCTCCATGCTTTGAGACCAGGAGGACCTTGGTGTTCTGAAATGAAGATGGAGGCAGTGGGAAAAGCAGAAGAACTTGTTGATTCAGAAGTTCCACCAAAGACTTCTGAAAAGCAAGAGACTGCTCCTGATGAAGACGGACCTATAGAACTCGAGACACAAACTCAGAAAGACAACGTGCCCACTGCAGCAGACTCTGCGGTGCTCTCTTCAATGCCTTGCTTACTGATGGAACTGAGGCGAGACTCCTCGGAGTCTCAGCTAGCATCTACAGAGAGCGATAAGCCAACGGGTGGTCGAGTTTACGAGAGTGACTCTTCTAATCATTGCATGCTTTCCCCTTCTTCCAGTGGGCATCTGGCTGACTCAGATACATTGTCTTCCACAGAAGAGAATGAGCCCTGTCAAGCTGAAGCTGCTGTAGAGGGAGACCCTTCTGCAGTGTCTGGGGCTGCAGTTGGGAGGAAATCCAGGCGATCCAGGTCTGAAAGTGAAACTTCAACAATGGCTGCCAAGAAAAACCGACAGTCTAGTGATAAGCAGAACGGTCGAGTTACCAAGGTAAAAGGTCATCGAAGCCAAAAGCACAAAGAGAGAATCCGTCTCTTAAGACAGAAACGGGAGGCAGCTGCTCGCAAGAAGTACAACCTGCTGCAGGACAGCAGTACCAGTGATAGTGACCTGACGTGTGACTCGAGCACAAGTTCATCAGATGATGATGAAGAGGTTTCAGGGAGCAGCAAGACAATCACTGCAGAGATACCAGGTAGAGGATGTTTTTTAAACTGAACTGTAACGCATCTGACATCGTTTCTCAGCTGTCATGCTAAATTAGATGAGTGACACTTGAGAAAAACCAGGAGAACTGCAGCTCTGTAAATTTGAAGACTGCAGTATGTTAACAAGACATGGGCAAAGTTTAAAATCTGTCCTGAGGTTTCAGTGCACTTTTGCACACCAACAAGGCATAGAAATGGTAAATTGGAGGAAGGACTATCTTTGAATTCTGGAATTTTCAGATCTTTTTCTTTGGAAGCCTATATGAACTCCTGTCAGTGCTGTCAAATCCCATTAGATGGTGATAATCTAATAAATACATTCTTAAGATAAGTGGCCAGCTTTGCTTTAATATATTAAGACCACAGCCCGGCAGCTGTATTAGAAATACCATGGCATACCTTGTGCCCATGTTACAGTAAGGCGCTGTTCATTATTGCACTTACGCTGTGCTTTCAGCTCTACGTTTCAGTGCATGACAAACCTACTTAGCCTTATTGTAAATTCTTGCAGATCACAGCTGGTCACCTATTTTAGGACATAAATATGAATTTCTTTATGTAGGTGCCCAAGCTATATCCACGCCTAAATTTTCAACATTTTAGACAAAGCTGTTACCATTTTCCTATGTGGTAAGGATCTATAATTTCTATACATTTAATTTGCTGACACATCCGTGTTAAGATTGGAGGCAGCAAATTATAGGGGCCTTCTAATGATTTTATTAGCAAAAGAAACATGAATTCTTCAAGGTTTTTTTTGTCTGCTGAGTCTTTGTTATTTTATTAGCCCAAGTGCCGTGGACAGGATTTTGTGTGAATTATCCTTGCAGCATATTATACCATAGAACCATCATCATATGGCAATCTGCATATGGCAATCAAAAATAAAATCACATAAAAATAAACTTTTTGGCTTGCCAATTTTTACTGGGTTACATGCCTTTTTGCCTCTTGTGCTTTAGGTTGGGTTTTTTTTGGAGATAAATATCAGCTTACATAGGGCAAGAACATTTAAAGGAAAACTGCAACAATTAGTCTTAAGTTGCTGAACTAATGTTTGCTAGATGAATTATTTAAAATATTTGCAGAAGACTTTACAAATAACTGTTTTAACTGACTTGATTGCGGTGAATGATTCTGTCGCCATGAGAACTGGCATTTTTCCCACATACTGCTAGGAAGCAGGTTGCACAAAGGAAGTTAATGTTTATTATTAGAAAGTCTGGGAAAGGCATAGTCTTCCTATAATTATTGTGTAGTAAACTTTTAATAGAGATCTAAAATTATTTTTACCAATTTAGTAGTCACACTTCTAGCTTTCATAGTTTTGTGCCTTTTTATTTACTATATTTACACTTTGTTGGGCAATTAAAGTGTGATTTAAAGCCTGTCAAAGAAGACTACTTCACTGAGTTTTGGGACAGGTTCCTCCCCACTTCTCCAAAAAACCCAAAACACACACACTAAACCCCCCAGGTTATATTATTCTTTTAAAGTCATAGAAGTGTCTTGTGACCCAGAAAGGCAACACATGGTATTTTCAGATCTGCTTAGATTTCTGACTTCCATGGCAGGGACCTGAAACCACTCTAGGGTACTTTTTCTAGGCTCTTCTGTATTTGAGCTTTCGGTCTTAACCATTAAATGCTTGCAGCGAAAAGGTCCCATTGCAGTGTACGGAAGAACTTGATTATTTAGTGATGATAACACCAAGACCCAATTTCACCTGCGATGCAAGATGTGGGAGTGCAACAACCATCCTGAGGAACAATGACATTCATTCTTATTTCATAGCAGGTATCATCTGCTTGATACTAAATTACATTTAAGACATTAAAACTTTTGAGCTATCCTTTTGGAATTAGGTGCAATGAGTACCTGCCACATTCCAGTTTTCCTTTAAATAGAAACAACTTTGGTTTGTGGGAAACGGTCTCCACGTACAAGAGAAAAATATTCTCCATGGAGATAAGGACAAGGTTGGCCAAAAAGGCATCCTGTGCTACTTGGGGGTTAATGAAACGTTGTGGTCTTAACAAATGCAGTGGAGCTGTGAGTCTGAGTAGGACTCCCAGCTCTCCGTCGCAGTGGTAGGTTCCCATGCCATCTGCGATCCCTCTTCTTGGAACTGGCAAAGTGCTTAAATTATTTTTTTGACTAGAAGGCCATTTTAGTGCACTTAGCATTACACTGTGAGTATCCTCAAAATGTAGGGAATGAACATATAGTTAGAAAATAATACAGGGTATCAAAAACCATTACTGGAAATTCAGGCCATGAGTGTCCTCTGCACACAGTCAAAAGCTAAGAGGTTTAACTTGATACTTGAGTGACAGGAAACTACAACACACCTGTTAGAAGGACATAAGCATGAAAAACTTTTGCCTTTACTTTTGAAAAAAGTCTGTACACATAGATGCAGAAGAGTTTTACAGGTAGCCTGTGTTCCCCTTAGTCTGTATTTGGACACCTCAGCTGTAGTGTTGGTTACTGTCTCAACATAGCTTATTATTGGGACTGATTTTCAAACATATGTTGTCTGAAAAATAGCTTTGCCAATAGAGATGCTCTAACATTTTTAGTGACAATTAGTGTGGCCTTCATATGTGAAGGTTACATATACTCTGGCTCTTAACCTTCTATTGACACACATAGTGTTGCAGAAGACAGTTTGCTTGTGCGTGGTCTGAAAATTGAAGTGCCACATTTGAGAATACAGTAGTCTTCCATGTTGTATAACTGAACCTCTTCCGTTTTAATAATGCAGTTAGTTTTTTCAAACCACCCACATCACTGGCTCTGAAATATGTTTGGCTAAATGAGTAAGGTAAGGAAAATGTTCAGTGAAATACATAATAATGCCATGAAGTTGTGAACTGAACAGTTGTGCAATACAGAGTCAGTTCTCTCTGCTGAACTCTGATCTAATGTGGATTAAAATACTGGCAGGCTTGTTTTTCCTCTTGAGAAAGACTGAAGAGCAAAGAGTTGAGATCCTGCTGGTGCTAATTCAATACAAATATTGTGAGCCCAGTAGGAGCTAAGCACAATATATGCTACATTGTCCTGAATGCATTATGTGGTGTTAATTTACACCTGAAAATACAGGTTCAATCTAAACTTCATGGGTGCTACTGAGAATCTCTTCACTGACCTGAGCAGTCATATTCTTGGGCTCTTTAATTCAGGGAATGCCATGATTTTTAAATCATTGCGGATGAGGAGCAATTTCTTATCTTTTAATGATTGAGCCTCTCTGTTGGCATTTAGGATTTTACCATTCTTAAACAAACACCAGATAGCATTCATAGCATAAGAGGATGATCTTTGAGTCCTGAAATAGGTTCTGCTAGACCTGCTACTGTTGAAAGTTTTTCCTTTAAAGAATTACAAATTTGACCATGCAAATTAACTGTGGATGAAATTGGCATGAGAGCAGGTCTGGGAATCAATGTTTATTTCTGTGTAAACACTTTCTTTGGAAGAAGGAAGGGGTTTTTAAAAATTCAAATATAAGAAAATATTGGCATTTTACCACCATTGTGCTTTCTACAACTCAGAAAAGTCTGAATTGAAATAGGGGTGACTTATGTTTTAGGCTTTCAAAAAATCTGTTAAAAAGTTTGAATATGCAGAAATGCAAAGAGAGGGGCACAGTGTGTGTGAGGGACTCTCAGCCAGGTTACTTCCTCCAAATAATTGTGCATAGACCTTGAATGAAGCATCTTGCAAGGGATGAATTTGGTTAAAGTAGCTCAGAATGACAGTTATATAAGAACGGGGTGGGGGGAAATCTGTTAAGAGTGATTTGCAGTAAGATACTAATTTGAAAATGTCAGGTAGCATAATGACACGGAGGAATCCACCATTGCTAATTAGAATAAAGATGCATCATACCTTCTTAAATTGTTGTGTTGTCAGACTTCCTAAATTAAATGACTTCGGATTTGGTTAGTATTTACATAGTACTTAATAGATCCCATAAAGAGACAGCATTGGGGCATTTCTTAGGTGCTGTTTTGCAGGAGGTATTGTCTTGAAAATAAGATACATCTTGGATTCTGACCCCTTTGCGATTGCAAATTTCTTCGTCTTTTAACTTGGTGTAACTTCCAAAACTATAGAGCTGTAAGTTTACAGATAGCAAAGGGACCAAATAGATAAATGCTAGCATTTTTAATATAATAAAAATGCATTTTTAGGCTTTATTTCCTTTGTAACCCTGAAGGCCACCAGTAAAGAAAAGATTGAATAAGACTTGTTGTAAGAACTGCAGGGGAAGCATTTGAAACATTGATTTGCTGCTACTGTAAGTTGTAAGATATACTGTAAGTTGTAGATATACTATGAATGATGCCTTTTAAAAATAGTATTGTAGGGTAAATTATATTTCAATACATAGTCTTTTCAGTTTACAAAACAATTTTGTCAACTTTGACCATGCTAGTTCATTCTTAATCTTAAAAACCTAGCTAGTCTCACACACCACCGTCAATAGTTTTTATTTCAATTGCGATTAAAACTTAACATTACTTAAAGGTGTCTGATCGTAAGCCTGTGGAAATCAGAAAGACCGCCATTTAGTGACTTGATCTTAGGATAAGATCCCTGACTAAAGATGAATAAACAGAATCATATTGGATGTTCAACACCAGGAGTATATGAACAGAAGAACTATTTTTTTCAGGGAGGAAAAAGACACTGAATATACAAAAGGAACCACGTTTTAGGAAAAAGGTACCATTTTACTTAATTACTTCTAGTTAAAATACAGTCGGAGGGTGTAAATTAGTTGCTATAAAGTAATTTACTTTTGAGCAGAGGACTTGAATGCTGAATTTCCAGCCTGCCTGATAGATAAACAGATAGGGGAGAAGACTTAAAAAGTAGGGGTTTGAATAGAAGGGTTTTGGCCCCTGACAGGTAGCATTGCTACTGCACAGATACAAGAGAATAATAATCCTAGGCTTTGTTTATCTGTTACTGAAGGACTTATGTATACCTCATTTAAATAGCTCCTAAAAAGAATGTATTGTTTAAGTAATACTGTAATTTCATGTACACAGTGAAATCCCAATAAAGATTTAGTGCCTTATGTTTTTATTAGTAAATATTTACTTAGGTTGTGCAATGATTTCTCTCATTCTTAGGATATTTGCTATTATTCTTAAGCTAGAGGATCTTACAGGTTTCACGTTTACATATTAAATTTTCAGGTTCTGTAGCTGCTTTGTGTAGTTTAATGTGGCGCTTGATGCTTGTCTTGTTTTGGAATTACCTTAGGTAACATTTGTGTGTTCAAGCAGTTGTTTATTATTCCTCAAACAGGTACAGAGCCTCATTTTCTTGGGGTTTTATAGCTTCCTAGAGGATTCCTGAGTGAACTCTAAACTTAAAAACAGAATACTGCTGCCTTTTCTTATTGATACGTAAGATAATGAGGATGGCCTTCTCTTGTTGCTGCTGAAGTTCTTCCTGATAATCCCAAAGCCAGTCCTTTTAACCATCTTTTTGATGGATAGAAGGAAGGAGAACAATTTCCTTCCAACTATGCCCTGTCTGTTTTCTGCCTTGGCTAGAATTAATGCTAGAAAAGCTGCACAGCCGGTGGCTGGTGCGGTGAAGGGTGTGCTTCTAGTTGGTGTGAGGTCGATCGCTCCTACATGTCGTGTGGATTAGCCTGTGATGTAGCTGTGTCCATCAGACCTAACAGAGGTTGCTTTCACCTCATGTATTAGCATAGCATTCGCATATCTTTTTACGTTTCTGTGTGTTTGTGTTGTATATTCTCTTCACTGGTGTTTAGTGTGTTTTCCAAAATTAGACCAAGAGCTTTGGGCTTGGCTACTTGAGATGCTGCAATCACTATGTCAGCCTTTACCGCTGTTATCTTGTGTACAGTTTTGTCTGTGTTTAACAGTCCATTATAAAAGTGTTCAAGTATGTAAGTAAAATATACATAATTATTCAGGTTTATCAGTTAAGCAATAGTATTTTGGATCGTAGCTTAACAGCACTAAACATGTTATTGTATAATGTTTTTGACACCTTCAGTTGAATTCAAAACAAATTGCAAAGGAATTGGACTAATTTGGTTGATTTATTAAAAAAAAAAAAATACCTTTGTGACAGAATTGTCTGAGAATTCTAGAATAAAAATAATTTTGAAGTCAAAATTTCTATTATAACCTCGGTGAGTGTAAAATGGTTTGGGTTTTTTTTTTTGATGGTAATACTGCTGGTTAATACTTGTTAATTCTTTCCCCGTTGTCATATCCAAGGGACACAATTAGAAAAGTTGTTTTCCTGAGTTAACATGCCTTAATAAACAATATTATGTTCGTTCTTAATGATGTCTTATCAAATGGCCTCAATGTCTTTAAAGCTGGCTTCAATCGTGCTGGGGGATCTGGAGGAGCGACCAGGGAAATTCCAGGATTGCTTGACAGGGGCACCGTGTGGGATAGGAACTGCATAGGCAATGTCCTGGAAGAGGCCATGAACTGCTTTGCCGAGATGCAGAGGCAGACAGAGGAGAAATTTCGCATGTGGATAGAAAAGCTAACCCGTCTTGACACGGATGAAGAAAGCAAGCAACAGCTGGAGCCCAGGGAACCTAAAATTCAACTAGTTGGCCAAAGAATCCCCCCTACCACACAGTCAGGGGCTTTCATACAGATGCCTGATAGCCAAGTACTTCCACAGCAGTCATTTAATTCTTACGTGGGCTATCAAAATGTCGATGCTACGCTAGAGTTTCCAGCGACTTTTAATAACAATTTTCCACCTATCTTTCCAGAGAATGGGAATATTGCAGAGCCTGATCTGAATCAGTCATAAACTTAAAAAAAATCCAGTCTTTGCAATCTTGATGTTACTTTGGATTATGCTAAAAATAAGGTTTGCTTTTCTCTTTGTATATGTTTGTTTTGTTTTTTCTCTTTTGTGTTTTGTTACCATGGTATAATTTTTTTTTTATTTATAGAGAATATATATGTAGTTTAAAAAACCCCACAGTATACCCACATGCATGTGCCAGCACACACATACAGACACCTTTGAAGGTGTGTGGGGGGAACCACCCTAAGCTTTTATCACCAAACTTGGGAAAATATAATTTAGAATCCTTGTTTAGATACCCCAAAATCCGTAGAGCTATGTTTGCTACAATAGGAGCACTCAGAGTATTCATCCAAATGCTCTTTTTGCATGTTAAAACATTTATATAAGGAAATAAGTTTTATATTTCAAGATGTAAAGTACCCTAGAGAACCAGACTAGATAACAGCCCCATAACATTTCCTTAACTATCTGTTTACTCCCAAGTTTTGCAGCTTGAATGTCACACATTAGTTTTTTCTTCTTCCTTTTTAGGTGGAAGTAATAAATAAGCTTACCCTAAAGATTTAGCTATATACAACAAATGTGCACAACTGATTTTTTTTTTTTTGTCTCCCATTTAGTAGTTCATTTTCTGTCCAGAGTTTTTAATGTCACTGCTGTGTTGCACATGGCATATTTATGGAAGCAGCTGTCTTACATTGTGTGCACAAATACGCACATGTATACATATATATATGTTCGGTTTGGGTGGAAGTCATCTCCTCTGATTTTGGGTGTCTAGTTTGCTGTCCTGTGGATCTCCTTCCGAGTCAATGGGAAGAGATAGGCACCTACAGAGGATACCTCCTGGCACTGTCTTTCTCTTCCATTAGTTGTCTAAACGTCCCTTACGAACAGTTTAGAATCGATAACTTTGGGCTGAAGTTAGGTGAGATGAATCACACCCAACTGTGTGTGCATGCATGGCCTGTGCACACAAAGGGCTGCTGCTTCCTTCTGTATATATGATCAAACTGCATCCTTCATGCTGGAATAAAAGTAGTTGTGTCAGTCCCAAGATAAGCAGCCGTTGGTGGATGGGTTGAGCCTTGGCACAGGAATTTGAAGGAAGGCTTGACAGATTAGTAAACACTGTGGTGGTCTGGAGGTATGGGTTGCTGGTCTGGGTCAGGCAGCAAAAGCTTCTTCTGAACCGTGTTTGAATGCCACTGCAATCATTATTTACTTGTGACGGGGAATGCCAGAACATTAGTTTCATTTAAATAATACAATGACTTTCTATTGTGTGGATTTTTTTTATACAGATAGTTATCCCGAACAGGCAGGCTTGAAACTGTGATGTTTAAAGTAGGATTAATTTAAACTATATATATTAGAAATCTCTATTTAATTCTTCCTGTTATCACTACACACAGGGGTTTTTTGGTCACCTCTCCATTAAGGCCTTTCTTCATGTGAAGTAACTTCTCTGTAGCTACCAAAAAATGTATATTTATCATCAGTTAGAACTTGCTAAAAGTTTCTAATGCAAATTAAATCAAAATTCTAATAATGGAAATTGAAAGTCTTTGCGTAGACATAGTTTAAATAAAGAGAACACTATAGGTCTCCGTTAGCTCTGTTATTTTGCTTTTTAAACCACAGTCAATTTTTCATTTTTTCTAATTTAATGTAATTACTTTTCTTCCTGTTGGAAGTAACCACTGTATCTTCTGTAGGTCTGATTTTTTTTTGGTTTTTTCCTCCCTGCAGTCAGTGGGAGTTTTTCCATCAATTTATATGAGGATTTGGATCAAACCTGTAACAGGAACTCAAGAAATGCTTTTTGTTATCAGTATAATACTAACACTGGTGTTTTAACTTTATTCTTGGCCCAGACTTTTTTTAAGTATGTGATGCCTTCATTAAAAAAAAAAAAGGGGGGGGGGGTTA
>JAVJGG010000074.1:78566280-78583349 GCA_035590195.1 Aviceda cuculoides
AGAGCTGTGTTATTTTCAGAGTAACTGTTTTGAAAGACTATGCAGGAGATAATTTTTAAGTGCCGGAATAAATTCTTTACGGATCACCTTCATGCATAATTTTGATACGAAGATTTTGATATGAACTTGTAAGAAAACTCCCTCGTCTGACATTGTGTGCATTTTTGACTTCACTATAGGTAAAAAGTTAAATGAGTTATTTTATGTTTGATTGCAATTTAATAAACTTGTCCTCATCTGTTTAAAATTTAAGATCCTTCAGGGAAGATTATTTGCTGATATGAAAAAAAAATCAGATCCTTCTGGTGTTCATAGATTTGAGATATATATATATATATATATACCTTTACGACAATGGTAAGAGGAGCATATTTTAAAGCATGACAACTTTACAAGTCTTCCCATGCATGCAGAAGCAGCTTTTTGCAGTGACTGATTTCTTTTAATGTGTAGGAGTCACTTAACTCGGTATGTCTGTAAGCATGCCCTTAACCTTTTTTATAAAATAGTATATATGGAGCAATTAGCTATTTCAAAACAAATTGTGTAAGGAGATCAGTTGAACTTATTTATCTCTCAGACTGAGACACATTTACATACAGATTTCATAAATGGATAACAGCTTTGTTAGGTGTGTAGCCAGTGAAATTTCTGCCAATCTTCAATGTCTTGGTTAGGTAACCTTTAAAAAAAATTTAAAGTGTTGAAATAGTTCAGTGCATTAATAGATAAAAATTCAGATTTGGCTACTACAGGCAAAAAATAAAAACTTTCAAGCATTTTTATCCATTACTGTTTATTGTTATTTTCAATGCAAGCAGGTGTGAACGTGAAAGAACAAGCAGAGGATTATAGCAGGTGAGCATGCAGACTTTAAAGCTGTACTCTTTCTAGGATAAAATTATTCCAAGGCACCCAGAAGGCTGAGGGAATAGCTCATATTAGATATAAATTTAACTTAATTTCCCCACAAAAGCTACCTAGTGTTAAGAACACCTGTGCAAGAGCAATGGTTCTAAATGGTTTTGTAAATTGTAAATTTTATTTTGATTGGTCGCTCTTTTCACTTGCCTCAAAACTGGAGCCAGATCTTCAGCTGTCATAAATCAGCTCCTTTGAAATGAAAAGTGTGCATTGATTTACACAGTTGAATATCTGGTCTATTAGCTTGTTTTCCACGTGAAGAAGTATGTTTCTCCTTCTAGGAACTGAGAGGGGAACCCCAACGTTCTGTTGTTCAGGTGTAGTATAACCTATCTGATGAAGGGTTTGGCAGGCTGTGCAATTAACCAGGAGCATCTCTTCTTGTTTTCTATTGTGAATTTGAAAGATGCAGAGCACTGAAGAAACCAATGTGCAGATACCAATACTAGTGATGAGCCTGTATTTTTAATGTGTGTGCGACAGCCTTTGGCATCTCTTTGAGAAAACAGATTCCGAATACATAATTTCAGATTTTATTTTTTTTCTCTCCTGGAAATATTTTTGCTATATTATATGGCTGCAGTTAAGTTTGTCGTGATTTCTGTTATAAGCTCTTATTTTCAAAGGGCTTTGACTAGAAACTTTCAGGGAGTTAAAATGTCTTCAGCTGAAATTTTAACATAAATTTTTATCTCATCTATTTTGTATTTCATTAAAGCAGACTGGCCTTATTTAAGATTACCAGAAGAAAACTCTTTTACTTTCCAACCCAGAGTTACATTTTGAATGTATGGTTTTGCTCACATCTCAACAAATTACTTCAAACCCACCAAATTTAACAAGGAGAGGAGAAATCAGTAGGAGTTTTGCACAGACGTGGGGAATCGCAGATGATAATGTAGAGTTTCTCTGATTGCCCTATGTTTCATACTTCAGAATGGAGTAAAGAAACAGTCTAGTTTCATTAAAGAAGTTTACTTAGCTTATAATTTGAAAGAGTAAATGCATCAACTCAGATCAGCTGGTGTAGACTGGTGTAATTCTCAGGAAGATGGTGCCAGTTTAAACCCAACTGGCCTATTCAAATTCCTATATATTGCCATTTTTAATATCAAATTATATGTTTTCAGTGTGGCAGCTGTTTCTGCATGGGAGTAACTGAGCATCCATATGACGGCAGTCGGGATTTAGTAGCAGGTGAAACACAGCTACTTCGTTAGCAATTTTTGTGCAAGTGCAAAAGAAATAAGTCCTTATATAAAGGCTTGACTTAAATGTCACTGAATGTCAAACTGACAGTTCAGTAAATGAAGAATTAAAGGATCTGCTCCTAGAATTGGACCCTGTGTAGGAGTCCTCAGAAGTCCAGGGGGTTTAGTGTGGGGTGTTTTTGCAGGCTTGGCTGCGGGTTCTTCCCCAGGCATTTGTGCGGCTTCCCTCCCTCGAGTGGGGTTTGGTAGGGAAGGTCTGTAGGAAATACCACCCTTCACACATAGTTTTATCTGAAGGCTTGGGGTTTTGCTTCCCGTTGCTTCTAACAAAACATCTGATTTTTCAGGTTTTGTTTAGAAAAATAAAACTTAAGGTAATATACCACATAAAACAAATTCAAGTAAAGGCAGTGAAACTTTATTCAGTTTTTCTATTGCAAAAAATAACTGAGCAGGGGGCAAAAAAGAAAAACCTTAAACCTTTCAGATATACTGCTCTTCAGTGTTATTTTTAACAGTATTAGGACAAAATAAATCAGGCAGAAATTTACATATCTGGTTTTTTAAGTTCACAGTGTCTTTTAGTGTTTTTGCAGGATTGTTAGGTTATTTTATCTGAGCTGCTAGAGTTAAGACTGGAGGACCAATCTTAACTTCAATGAAACGGGATTATATTTGGCAGTTATTTTACAAATTGAAATGTATTTATTATCACTGATTTCTCTTGTTAATATGTTTTGTCTCTTTCTGTATCCACATACTGTACATCTCTTTTTTTTTTAAAGTAATATTTCAAGGGCATTAAGAAATTAAATCCTAGCCCTATTAAAAGCTGTAGAACATTTCTACTAATTTTGATGGGGCTAGCATTTCACCTCATTAGAAATTGAACTTACTCTGCAGTTTTTGGTCAGAGAATCCTTCAGCTGACTTTAAGGGGAGGCTTTGTCTGATGAGTGTGTGTAAATCAGGCCAGTTGAGTAGATGTTTTTAAAATAACCGAGGTCTGCACTGTGGCCACTGCAGTTACCTTTGGAAGCATTAGAACAAATGCACTGTGTAATTTGTACTGTACAAGCTAAAATATTCAGGCTGATTGATAGAGATGGACAGTACCTTGCAAAACATGAAGCTAGAAGCCAGTTTTTCTCACGAATTTTATTAGTTCATAGTGTTAGATCAACAAAATTCAAAGCACATGGAAAATAGGCTTATTAAGTTAGAAGCGATTTCAAGCGCTCGGTTAAATCTCACAGACTAATCGAGCAGGAGGTTAGTCTGGACCCTCAAAAGTTTTGCATCAAGGCTGTATCAGTCCTTCCGTGGAAGATGCAGTTTACTCGTAAAAATGTGATGTTTTCTGGAGGGGTGCGTGTTTGCCTGCCTTTTCCTAATGTAAGTTGTATTTACATAGGCAATATTTTTTTTTTTTTTTTAAACTGTCATAGCTATGTAAGAGTAGGGTGTGACAGTTTCCAAAACCCTCCTGATAGGCTTTTGCAAGTAAAACTGGAGAAGAGATCTGGCTAATGTATCTGCTTCCACAATTAATGAATCATAAGGTGGCATCAGGGAAAATAAATCCTATCATGAGATAGAAAGTGCATGCCACTTCCTGGTATTTTCGATACACAGCCGTGTTCCATGTGCCTTTGCTTAACGCAGAAAGCAAAAGACTTTATTATGTCTTTATATATAATTTGGTAAAAAAAAATGCAAGATACTTTCCATCTAGTCATCAAAAAGCCTGAAAGAATGAATGTTGATCAGCAAGACTTGAATTTTTGAGATCTCTTTTGATGTGATATATTAAAAATGATCCAGTCTGACAACAGATACTCATTTGATCATGTTGTTTTGAGTTTATTATTTTATTGTTATGGTAAAAAAAAACCAAACACAAAAGCTTTACTGTGTGAAATGAAGGAAAATGTGAGGAAAGTGGATTCATCAATAACTTTTTGTTCACTTTATGACTCTAGAGAGAATGTTGTTATACTACTATTGGTTTTTTAATTGTATTTACAATGTATTCTTTGCCTAACCCTGTAAATTTTGAAATGTAACTACTGTAACCTGGAATAAATAAATAAATATAAATAGAAGCAAAGCGTTTCATGTTGCTAAACAACATAAAAAAAGCACAGATCTCCTGCCCCAGTCGTGTGTGTGTCCCCCCCCCGTCCCATCCTCCGTCCCATTTGGGAATTGTTTTAGGGTTCAGCTAGGTTATTCCATTTGAACTGCATGTACTTTATGAAACTGCAGCTCTGGATCATGTTTTTAATAATACCAGGTTTGTATTGTTTATCTAAAACAAGACAACTGTCACTTCAGCCTGTAGTCTTGTATATGAAGCCTTTCTGTTTGGACCAAAGTTACTTATGTGTCTACTGTAAAACTATTTTGGCAAGTCACTTAAGATGAATCTTCTAGTTTTTGGCACAGAAAATATGATTAATTTGATTACTGTAATGATCATCTGATCTTCAAATTTATGTAGGTATTAAAGTCCGTTCTATGTTTTGCTTAATCTTGAAGTAAAATGGAGTTATCTCTTAAATCTGTCAAGTGTAAATGAGGGCGTTCTTAGATCTTTTACTATTTTAAAATATCTCAGTATTCTCTTTTGTTATATAAAAATAAATGCAGTTTAGTTCAGAGTGCTGAGGTTGAGACAAAGCGGTGCCTGCGTTCACGCTGAAGGTGCAGAGGTGAGGCTGGAAGAAGCCGTGTCTCCCTGGGCTTCGACGACCTGGGTGTTTCTGTGTGGTGCCTTTTTAGCTTTTGCGTGTTTCACGAAAGCTTTCCTAAACAATATTTTTGAACTCCTCAATAATTTACCAGTTAAAAATAGCTCAGTAATTTGAGGGGAGTGTTGTTTTCAGCAAAGCTGAGCTCCTCTGCTTGGTTAGCCTTGAGCAAGCTGCAGATCTGTGCTTGCCTCAGTTTCTCCCATAGGCAAAAGGAGGTTAATAACCACCTCAGAGCTCTTTGAGATCCACTCGTGGAAAGCTTTTTGTAAGAATAAAGTGTTGTAATTATTATTGCTATTATTATTGTACCTGTTCTGTGCGTCTTAAAGCTTAGGGTGATATTCACACCTAAATAAGGCTCCACGTCTCCTCATTGCAGTGACACTGATGACTCCAGAGGGCGATTTAGACCACCCAAATTAGACTTTTAATTTTGAAATTATTTCAATCAGGATAGTCCTCTGGAGATTTCAGTCTTTTTCCACTACTTGTAGAGAAAATACAGTGAAGTTTCAATCCCATCCCTAAGGCTGGAATTCATCTTGCTGAAATTCAGCAGTGTAAAAGTTAGGCGCCTTGTCTAAGGTGGTTGTCTAAGCTTTTTCCATTTACTGGGGAAGGAGGGGAGATGATGATGCTCCAGGCTGCAATTTCCAGGCTGAGATTACTTGACCCTGAAGTTCCTCTCTCTGGCTACAGTGGGAGGGAGTTTAGGTGATGAGTTTGGCACTACACGCCTAAATTTAAGCAAGCTAAAGAGAAATAATGACTTAAAGGACTAAATTCCCTCTTTAGGTTCTGCTAGCAAATATCCTTCTTTTCCTATGATAAAGTACTGCTGTGCATTGATACACAGCTATTGTAGTGCAAAGGTACAGTGCTTCTTATAGGATTGCTGCTTTTAACCTACAGCTGAAATTTTACGGTTGATTCCCCCTTTTTGCTTGTGCTGCCATTATAATGAATTAAGGGATAATAGGAGTGTGGAGCTTACAACACAGTTTAGACCGCTGGATGTTGAGATGTGGCTCTATGAAAAGCATGAGAGTCGCTAGCAGATAAGAAATTACTGAATTTTCTATGTTACAAGCTTAAAATAAAAATTGACATGTGTAGACCTGAATTGTTGTGCATGTGGCTTCTGATTCAGTTGTCCTGAGTGGAGTTAGTTTTGATGAGCTCTGTAAATTAAGGGAGAATTGGACACTTGGAAATGCTTGTCCCCATGATGACCTCTGCCTCTGAATTCTTTAAAAAAAAAAAAAAAAAAAGAAAAGGCAGTCTTTCCCTCCCCCTGTTAACATTAAATGTCAACAGCTGTATTTTGCTGCTGGTACTTATTAACTTTCAGCCTTGTCTTTTTCAAGCATTTATTGCTTTAGAAATGAGTTAAAGCTTATCACCAGGGAAATGTAAGTCTTTCAGCTACCTTGGCTTCTCAAAAGACGTGATTTTTTCTTAAATAGTTTGTTTAAATTACTGACCAGGGAACCTCCTAATTGTGCTATATTAAATTTTGATTCTGGCATGGTTTATTTTCATGTCTGTGTTTCTATCTGTTGAAATCCTGTTACAGTCAGTAATTATGAGGAGTGGCTCTATTGTAAAGAAAGGATGATAAGTTACAACTATGGCTGTAGTTAGTCCTTTTACATTTTCAACCCGAAAGCATTTCTTCACTTATTTCCTAGCTGAAGCCAGTTGTCCTTATTTCTTGGTACCACACATTCACTTTGCATCACATCATCAGATGATCACATAGTTGGCTAGGGAGGTATTATTTATTTCCAAATTTAACCCCTCCTGTCCTGACCTTGTAGCACTGAAAAGGAAGCAGACTTTTGGGAATGGAGGATTTTTTGTTATATGCCTTAGCTGCAACTTTAATCTAGTTATAATTGTCTACAACTTATTTATTGGTTTTGGGTTTTCTTTTTTTTTAAACACATGTAGGCAATTATTGCTTATTTCTTCTTTTATACATGCTGGGAATCCTAGGATTTGTTGCAGCATCATCACCGTTATCTTGGCCTCGTTGGTCATTTACTGGTGATAGGTATGGATAACCTTCGTGTCAGGGGCCTTTCATTTCCAAATCTGATCCTGAAAGGCAAGGCTGAAAAAAGTGAAAATAGATCTCTGCTGTGATTGCTTTGTAAATAGGCAGCTTGTTTTTTCCAGATTGTTAAATTAGTGGCTGACAAATATAATTACAGTATGTAAATTATATTGAAAATATTTTTGTCTGTTTGATGTATACTAAATTTAAGCTAAGTTATAAGGTGTGCTGTTTGGAAGTGTGGAAGATACAAGAGTGGAGCTACAGATAACAAGTTTATGCTTGTATTTCCTACTGATGAAGACTTTCACACAAGTTATTTCTATGGGTAGGTGATGAGAATATCACTCTGCATGTATATACATTTATTATACATTTTTGCATGATTATACATGTAGGAGTGGTACAATTTTGACTTGAGACTATTGGTGCCTTTTGTCCAAATATAATTTTACTTGTGTAGACATGTCTATCTAAAATCAAATTGCACTTCTGCTTTTGGAGTTATCTTAGTAAGAAGCACAAGAAACAAAGACTTGAAGGAACAGTACATAGCTCCTGAAATTTTAGATAACCTATTGAAAAAACGGTCAAATAGTCAATATTGTACTTGACCCTCGTATCTTCTGCACTCGACTGTTTATTTTTATAGCTCACATTATATATGTTCATGCTGAACTCTGATGATAAGACTGAAAGAAAACATGCCTCTCATGATTTAGTCCAGTTGTAACTTCTGCATGTAATTTAATCATCAGCTTTCACAAATAATTAACTGAACATCAGCCAGCTTAATTTTGAACTTGGTATTCCATTATTTCGTAATTGCCTTTTAAAAAGACAAAGATTGTCTTTCAGTTAATTATCAGGACTTCTTTTCCAGTCATAATCATCAGTGTTTCATGTTGCGAACAGTTTGGTCTTTAATACATTGGCATTTAACTACCCATTTATTTTTGTCGGGTCTGTTTTAAGTTTGTAGTATAACATTGGTTTATGAAATTGTTGTTTTGGAGGCAGGTCTGATCGGAAATATTTTGTGAATTTCTTCATACCTTGTTGCAAAACTGATCTTTAGTACAACTTAAGCAATATGGTCACTCTTTAATGAAGTGTGTTGCTAATCACAAAATAGGTGTTTCTTAAAATAGTGAGTTGAATTATGTTTCAGGAACCAAGTTACAACCCCCCCCCAAAAAAAAAACCAAAAACCATCCTCAGTAGAAACAGCTTTTCAGAGAACTAAATTCAAAACTTTTAGTTCATCATGCTTTTTCTGTCTTCAGCAAGCACTTGGCACTTCTGAAAGAAACGAATCTTTCCTGAAAAGTCTTTTCATTTTATTCTTTGTGACTTTTAAAGATTTCTCCAGTCGTTCTATAATTCTGAAGGTCCTATCTTCATAAACACATTATTAGTTTAAGATTATTTTATATTATCCCATACAAATTGAACCCTCTATGTATCATACCCATAACAAAATAGTCCTGCAGACACCTAACTGCCAGAAGCAGTAGCTGCTAAGCTTTGGCCCAGCCTGTTTTCCTATTTCATACTCATTTTTGTGGATGAAGTCTTGGCCCAAGGAAAGTTTTGATTCTCTCATTTGTGGAGTGGGAACTTCAGCCATTTCCACCCACTCTAAGTCAATAAGCTGTAGCTCAGACAAGGCATTTGAGTTAAAATGTGCATCCTTTCAGAATATTTATCTGTTCTTTCTTTGCTTCCACATAAATCCTTGTCTTGAATTTGACTTTTTTCAGAGCCTTTTCTCTTTGTAGCATCCTTTCCAATTATAAGTGATTTTTAATTCCTCACAAAGAAAATAGTCTATGCTAACAAAATGGACCAAAAATAGCTTTTTGTTATTTCTCAAGAATAGGTTTCAGAATTGTGTAAGCAGTTTTCTCTCCCTCTTTCCCCCTTCACTTTGGTGGCCAAAAATGCATATGGTAGTCATGTTGAATTAAAAGCATATTTATCACTGTACGTTATAGTTTTGTTTCTTGTTATTCTTGATCTTAAAAAAAACAACAGCAAAAAAAACATTGCCATTTTGAAAAATCCCCATCCTTGACAGGTAAATGTTACGAAAGGAAAGTTGCCTAATATTAAAATTATTGTCACTGGATCAATTATATCAAAAAGTTAGTTTTATTCAGTCAACCCTAAAGTAATGTAAGCTTTCACTTGAGTTTTGTAAAATTCTCTAGATAAATATCTTGTCTTGCCAAATTTAATGTCCTGTAACTTATTTTTTATTTTAAACTGAAATTTTTATCCTTTTTGAGATTGTAAATGTAACGTTGT
Source organism: Aviceda cuculoides (assembly GCA_035590195.1). Taxonomy (NCBI): domain Eukaryota; kingdom Metazoa; phylum Chordata; class Aves; order Accipitriformes; family Accipitridae; genus Aviceda; species Aviceda cuculoides. Next base: position 78,575,541 of record JAVJGG010000074.1, read on the forward strand.
CAGATATGGAGATTCTTATGTGTTAATGTAAAAGATAATCCACAAATAACTGATACATTGATAAACGTGTTTTTCTTACATTTGTATTTTCTGTGTACGCAAAGGTTAAAATGTCTCTGTAATCTCAGACCATGTTCATTAACTGCAGTTTAATAATTCGTATAATATATAGGTCTTTAAGAGCCTCATGTAGGAGATTAATCCTTAAACAAGTTATTTGTACTTTTAAAGGTGTCTTTCACAGTATGCTGACTTCTAATCTGCTTTGCTTTTCTCTCCTTCTGCAGATGGACCTCCAGTTGTAGCTCATTATGATATATCAGACACAAATTCAGACCCAGAAGTGGTAAATGTGGACAATCTGTTGGCGGCTGCAGTAGTTCAAGAGCACAATAATTCTTTAGGAAATCAAGACTCGGGATCTACCTGGAGAACCAGAGGGCTGCTAGATGAACTGAGTGCTGATACAGGTTTGTTTAAATTCCCCTCCTCTGACATTTGTTCCAGCATCTCAGTCAGTGTCTCTCCGTTTCTTGCCTTCAGTATTTTTGTAGTTTATACAGCTTTAAAAACTCCTTGTGTGGATTTTGTAATAAATCAGTATAGGTGCTTATTAAAAATCTGACATTTATTCCAAATACAACTGATAAAAATTGACAAAGATTCCTGCAATGTATTTTTTGACACTAATTTTCCTAATTATTTTTTCTACTTTTCCCTTTAATTCCTTCTTGGAACTTAGGTCTGGGGTTTTGGTGGGTTTTTTTTTTCAAAGGAAAGTGAGCTAAGCTTGTTACTAAATGGTTGATTATGACAACCCATGCCACCAGCTAGTAAACAGATCATGATCTCATTTTAAGTATTGTAGTTGTTGTCTGTTTATGTCTTTTTTTGTGTCTTTTGTTTGTCTCTAATTCTTTAAAATGCAAGGATTAATTATCCCCATATTCGGTCTGCATGCATCAGATAAAGACAAAGGGTGAAAAGGTGCTGGTAAGGTGGGCTTAGCATCAAGAGACAGCAGAGACATTTCCTTCAAGAAAGCAAGAGCAGGAATAATGATGGAAGAATTCAGAGAAGTTCATGTAGCTCATAAAAATTGTTCAGCTTCACTAAGTGCTTGCAGTTCTTCACTAACAAGAGTTATACAAAAACATTAAATGCTACTGTGTTTTGGGTGCGGAGCGCTAACAGGGAATATTTCCTAACCACCTCATCCTGTAACCTTGTATGCCAACATATTGGCTTCCTTTCCACTCCTTTTTTTAATACATGTTAAGATTTTTAGCTTCATAAGACACGGAGTCTTGCCTGCAGTGGTGGCAGACAGCAGGTTTTTTTTCATTTCATGCTGTGTTTTCCAAACGTAAGCCTGCCAAAGGGCACCTACGTTGGAAGCATCCTGCTATCTCTGAGCTACTTTTCAATGTCTATACGGCTTAAAGAAATACAAGTATGTGACTGATTTTGAAAGAGATATTGCATTATTATAGAGTGGATGAGTCCATTGTTTGAATATGAGAATCTCTGATGCATTATTTTCACTGTGGTCTGAGGCTGGATGTTGTTCCAGCATTTTTGAGGCGAGCTGGTGTTTTTCAAGCTCACTGGTATTTTTTGCAGAATAGCAGCTGACTGACAGTTAGCTATTTGACCCCCAGCAAGCCCACTCTTTTATTAAGTGGCTTATTAAATGTTTAGAACAGCTGAAGTTAACTTTATTATACAGCACTAATGGATTGGTACTTCAAAGGAATGTAGGAAAATAAAAAGTAATGTTTCTTACCAAGCTTTCTTCCACTTTCCTCTTTCAAGTACAATGCTGTGATGCAGGTAAAGTTTGTTTTTCTTCCTTCCACCTATATCCAAGGGGACTTGCAAGGAAGAGGTTGCCAGGTAAAAGAAAACTAGAAAACTTCAAGAAACTTCTTCATCCCTGACCCTGTGGGAATGTGTCCAGGCAAATTTGCTCCTGGTGCTACGGCCATGTCAACGTCTAAAGGATGAATCTCTTTTTTTCTTTCTGCATACACCTTGCCCCGCAGCCCCGGTACACTTCTGACTGCACATTTGTCAGTACTGGCCTTTTCTTACCATGTCTAGGATTGCATATTTGGAAAGCAGAATTTTCAAATCTTATATCTTGTTCCCAAATTAATCTTCAGCCAGTATCTAATTTAACAGACATTAAATGATGTGTTCCCATGGGAAAATAACAACATAAGCTTTATCTAAGTGAAAAATCTTATTAGGACACACTATCACATCTTTGTGCATGGGCAAATATTTTGGGCTGTTTTGCAAGCCCTGATGTTGTAGGGCAAACAAAACATCTCCTTTGGGCGTCATCCTAATGTTCGTGCAAAGAAATTAACAGTGTAGGCATGTTATTAGGCCTGAAATTTGTATGGCCAGAGGCTGTAAATCTATCTGTACGCTATAATCCTGATTTACACTCAGCTACTCTCACAGTATTTAGTCTGCTAATCATGGTTTCTCTACTGCTAATTACCTTTTTGTTGTCTGAACTTAAAGCTAGGGTACTATATGAAAGCTCTTTTGGGGCTCCCATTTATACTTCTGGGGACTCATTTTGGGGCTATTTAAGAGCTGGTCTGCTTTGCCCCTCTGCCAGACATTACCCTGTCTAGCAAAGGGCGCAGAATGGTGGTATGTCGTTAATACAGTAACACGACGTATCAAGGCAGGTTGATATCCCTCCCCGCTTGCGTAAACGTTAATTCGTTTTAAGTTCAGTTGACAAATCTTTTTTGTCTTGTGAGGTGGAAACTCCTCCGTCGGGTGCGTGGCAGCACACAGGTTTCCTTCCCTTAACCCTGGTCAGATGTTGCACCAAGCATCTTCGCTTTGCAAAAAATGAACATACAGTATGGTCTCTGCCCCTCTATTTGCTTGCTTCTTTTCCAAGCACTTTAAGCAGTCACTAGAAAGTTTCCCTGGCACTTGTTTTAAGTTTAATTTCTTCTCTCTGTGTCCTGTTGATCTGCCTGGGGCTATAATCAGTTCTGCGTGTTCCCACACCTTTGAAATTCTGAGGATTGTTGTTGCATCCTCCTCCTCTCATGTTTGAAGAGGTGTCCAGTCAAACTAGATGTACATAATATATTCATCCAATCTCAAATTTCTTGCTTGACAAATGATTCTTCCCCTGTGTAATACAGCTGAGTGAGTGGTTTCCAAGAAGTAGGTAGTGTCATCTGCTTCAGGGCTGCCCAGCATCGCCCAGGTTACTGCTAAAGAGAGACAGTAGAAGTAATCTCTTTTTCAGGGTGGTAAAAAAAAAAGTAAAAGTTACCTTTTTTATTGAAATCTTCTTTTAAAATTGATTTCTTTAATAATTTATTTTCTATAAAACCATCATTTTGGCTGTTTTGTGTTTTCCATGCAAATATTTTTTTAATATGTCACAACACAGCTTCACTAATTGTGGTGAAGGACCTTCTTTGCAGAAAAGGCAAAACCTGTCACACTTGTATTTAAAGAGGACTTGTTTGCCAGACCAATGAACTGGATAGCATTGAGAAACTGTAATAAAAAAGCAACGCTGCTGTATATGGAACTTAAGAAAACCAGATTTTTTTTCAAGTATTTGTAATAATGTTAGAGCAGATGTGTGAAGCAGTGTGACCAGAAAGTGATGGGTTTGTTGTTTTTTCTTTTTTTCATTGACCAACTTACCCTTATTTAAAAAAAAAAAAAGAAAAAAATTAATTTTCCTTGGTGTGTGTGATGTTTCTGTCCAGCCTATAGGCTTTGTTTGCCACAGTATCATTGAGTTTGATTTATTGACAATAAATTGTCTTGTTTCTTTATTTCAAAGAGGTTTAGGTACAGTCCAACTCTTAGCATTGTCATAAAATAACAGCTGGAAAGCCTAATTACATCAAGTGTGCTTGATGTGATAGTCGGGCTTTGTTCACATTTGTGTGCTAACGCCATCACTAGAGCTATTGAGACTGGATAAATCCGGTGGTCATCCTGTCTCTGGTGATGAACTGAAAGTTGGACAACTTGATCTAATAAGATTTTCCAGTTTCAGTGTTTCAATCTTTTTTTTTTGTTGTTAGTTGGAAAATTCTTTCTCCAGCTGATTTCTGAGTTGTGTAAGATGTTAAATGTTGGCTGTATTTGCATTTTCCCCCTCTGTAGGTCATTTGGATCCAGGCTTCCTCGCAAGTGACAAAACCTCTTCTGGTAATGCGCAGATCAATGAAGAAATTAATATTGCCTCTTCTGATAGCGAAGTAGAGATTGTTGGAGTTCAGGAACATGCCAGGTATGAATTCCTTTTTCTTGCTCTAATATTTCTTTTATTTTATCAGAATATCTGTATTGCCAAAATGAATAAAGAAAAAACTGCTGACTTGCACTTCTGTAGTTATCCATCCATGACTGATCCCCAAAAGGTAATAAATGTTGCACTTGTTTTTTCTCTTCTGCTGGTCATGGTGATGTTTTTCTTTAGAAAAACAGTGTGTGTTTTTCTTTAGAATATTACCAACTTGGTAAGTATTCAGATTAAGCTTGTGATTTGATACCAAACGTGAACGGGCTAAACATATGTAGTATTAAAATACCAAATACTAAGATAGCAAATTTATATACATCAGGAATTCAGTTTTTAAGGGCATAATACGAATATGCAAATACATAAACAAAAATATTTATGTGAGTTCTTGTTTCCTTTCAAAATATTCACTTTAAGCATTTAATCAGCTTCTAGTTTATTGAATAAATCAGTAGCTGTAAAAATACTATCAACTTTTCAACGGCCAATGTCATAAGATAGGCCTTTCAGATTAAAAATCAGACCCTTACGAATCTTGGTTTTATTTCAAGATACAAGAGAGTTCAAATCCCCAAAGCAGATGAGGGTAAGGAAGCCGGAGTTTTCTCTCAAGCTCAGATAGACAGCTGACCAGCTGTGCTTCAGCTATTACTCTTGATAGGCATTTTTTGATGTTACTCTTCATCATTAGTCTATGATCTTTCCTTGGCTTAAGGTATGAAGAAGCAGTTGAACAAGACTGGCGTTTTCATATAGTATGGAGCGTTAATATGGTGGAATAAAAGCAAGTTAAAACAGTATACAGACAAGCTCTTTCTAAAACTAGCATGCTGTCTGGTGGATGCTTGGAGGCAGAAAAGGGGTGTGAAGGACAAGGAACAAAGCTGCTCCTCATTGTCCCTTCACTGCATCTTTCTTGAGGAAAGGAAGAAGGAAGGTGTACAGGTTCCTAGGCAGGAAATTGTACAGGTAGTGTGGGCACAATCCAGTGCTGTTGGATGTGAAAAAAAAAAGGAAATTTTAAGGTACCGAAGGAAGAGAGATTTAGTCTTTGCTTTTAGAGTAGTGAAAGTCTTTGCATGGCAAAGTGTTTCGGAAGCTACTAATTCCTGAGGAAGTAGCTCTCCTGGCTGTTTATCCAGCAGACCCAGGGCTTGGAGGATCTTTGTCCTAATGATAAGCAGCGTGGACTTCTCCTCCAATAGTAGTTTGTGTAAATCTGTCTGGCACTACATACGCACAGCCCTTCTGCTTGAGGACCCCTATTCAAAAGCTTGCCACGCTGCTTGCCTCGATAATACTTACCATGTACAAGAATGGAAGTGTTAAGTAAATGCGGAGTTGCTGTTTTAAATCAGTTTTAGTAGGTATGGACTGCAATAAATTCAGCAAAGATAGACTTAAAGCACACTTTCCTGCTTTCCTTTGTTCATGTAACCATCTACCACCTCCCGAAGACTGGTTTTTACTGGCTCCGTTGAATACTCACACGTTTCAGTTGTTCGAATCCTATTTAGATTTTATTTCTCTTGCAGGTCTAGGCTTGCAGTTATGAAGTATTGATGGGCTTCTGACAGGGTTGTCGTTTGGAAAAGGTTTAGGTTTTTTGATCAGTATTTTTTGCATGCTTAGTTAGTATGGTGTTTGGATGCAGTTCTTTTTCTCACAGCGTTTTTTGTTGTGCTCCATATTCCATGTCGTTGTCGGACTGGTGTGAGTTGTGACACCCTAGGATTTGGCCATCATTTGTAGTTTTTCAGACTGCTAGTGAATTGGTGGTGTTTCTCATCATTGGAATATTACTTGGCGTCTACTTAGGACACCAAGTCATGTTTTTCAGTTTGTTTAATTTTTCTCCAATAGATTTTTTTTTTTTTTATCATGCACGCGTATAAAACAGTCTTTCTCTGTTTTTTCCTAGGGTTCCTCCCCCTTTTTTTTGGTTGCTTTTACTTGGTATCTTCCCTTAGCTACAGATTGGAAAGCATGTTCCCTAAGCTAATGTTTGATTGAACGTTTTGCTATTGGCTCCTCGTGTGACTTGTTTGAGGATAAACACTTTAATTTTTGTGGGGTATCATTTCTGTGAGATAATTTGTAGCTTGCCTTTTGTCATCTTCAGGGAGAAAAGTTAGCATTAGCTTTGCCTAAGCATTGAGGACTGTTCTGTATCAAAACGACGGACCATAGTCCCCAAGACTGAATGTCGTATTTAGTTCGCTTCAGCTACAAGCTTTTCTTGTCAGTAATGCTTACAAATATTTCTTCTTAAAAGAAAGCTTTAAAAAAAAAAATCCAAATCCCCTACATTTGTTAGACTTCTGTCTCTTACTACTAATTCTTCGTAGATATGTACTTTAAGAATGCATTTTTAAGACTGAAGAAGTAATAAAAAAGTCATTGTGAACATCACATCCAAAACTAAATAGCGTATCTGAGAAGGAAATGAGACATTTATATTCAGAGAAGTTAGAGCTCAGAGAATGAGATTTTTCATTCTATTTTGTGAAACTTTAACCAAGCCAAGAGAGATGAGCATAACCTAAGTAGTTCTGAAGAAAATAAATTGCACTACCTTAAATTAAAACAAATAAAATGTAAATGTCAGGGATATTTGACTAGTGCAGAAAACCTGGGTTCCTGACATACAGTCCACATGCCTTCACAAAGAAATGGGAAAAGGTGACCCCAGCAGCCAAACATCTCCTCCTTATGTAAGCAGCCAGGAGCAGCTACAGCCACCACCAGTGTTACAAGAGCAAAACAGGTTTTGGAGTACTAGGTGTAAAGTTTTACTCGCACTTGTTGAAGATTTACAGCTGGAAATGGAGTGATCATCTTAAAAGACTCCAGTAAATTTTTGTCATCACTTCTTCATATAATAAAATCAGGCTATCTTTCTTTTTTTTTTTTTCCTAGTTATTATTAGCTTGTACTTCAATTGTCACATACCTATTATGAATATAATAGGTTAAAATACTGTGCAAGTAAGTAGATATGTACCTCACTTCAGCAAGGCACTTGAGTGTGTGCTTTTCTTTAAATACATGATTTAGTCTCATTGACTATAATCACTGAAAGCTTAAATGTTTTGCTGAAGTGCAGTTGTACTGTTCTCAGTGAGCACTTCCCAGCATGTTTGTAATTTTTAGTTAAGACCAAAGAAAAATCAAATGTAGTGGCTGTAATAATGTAATTACAAGACGCCTCTTGTAATTATTGTAATGAAAGTATCATTATGTCCTTATTTTAACATGGGTTTGATTTCATATAGAAAGATAGCTTTTCTCTTTGTCTCATCAAGCCTCACTTAAAATTTTTCTCCTTTTTAAAAGTCCAGTGGGTAAAACTGCTAGCCGGAAACTACGCTTCTGAATAATGCGTGGTACTACACATGATGGAGCAGACTTCTTCAAGATCCTTGGGATCCATGCACATATTTTGTAAGGAATATCACTTTATACCCACTGGCAGAATTCAGTTCTTAAAAATAATTTAAT
>JAVJGG010000074.1:78609547-78634963 GCA_035590195.1 Aviceda cuculoides
CAAAGTGGGGGTGGGGGGAGCAGGGGGGAGGCTTTTAAATGGTTCATTTGAAGTGAGATGAAATAGGCCACAACCCCTGAAGTGAAATGCTATCTTATGGCAGAAAATGTAACAGTGTCAACTGGATGCAGGGAATAAAACCGATTCATCATAATCTTTCATCTGGGTTTTTTGTACGGAAATATTTCACCTAGATGTAATTTTTTTCATATCCAAGAGATGGATTTGGTGTTTTCTACTTACTTGGAAAGGATGCAATGGTCAGGAATAGACCGCCCCAGTCCTCTGTGTTCTTGTACTGTGAAACCATGTTGTGATTTTAGTGTGTGCAGAAATCGGATTTGTTTAATCAACAGAAAGTGCTTTAATGTCTGAGATGAGCCTTGGAGAACCAGAGGCTGTGTTCCCGGTACAGGAGGTTGCAAAAATGTAGTTGTCCCCTTACAAAACGAGGGAGGTCATGTCAGCCCCTGCCTGTCCTTCCTTCTTGCCTCTGGTGGCAACGAGGGTGGGTTTCCAGGCTTGTGAGGACCAGAGGTGGTTTCCAAAATGAAAATGAGAGCTGAGGTCTTGAATGGGATGTGCAACTGCTGCTTTGCTCCTCACTGGGCTCATCTGCCTGAGCTACTTCATCCTTCATCCTTCAGAGACAAATAGCACCTTCTCCATGGCCTTGCTGGATTTGAGTAGGAAAATCTGTCTGGCGCATGTGATTACAAACTTGCTGGTGGAAATCCTGGGTGTTTTGCCAAAGGAGACCATAGAAGCACCCTGGAGATAAGGAGGTATCATCGTGCCCTGGGTCATCTGCAAGGGGAGTCCTGTATTGCCAGATCCAGATGCCACATGATACCATCCAGGTGCCTCTTCTATAGGGTGCAGGGGTGTTCTGGGGAAGGAAAATATTATCAGGAGGTAGTTATAAGCTTAGTAAAATAGGACATGGACAGATGGGAGGGGACGTAAATCCCCCCTGTCCCTTGGGAAGAAAACAGCTCCTCCTGAAAGGAATTTGGATGCTGTGAGGGAAGCCAAAGTGTGTTTGCTTGGTGCTCAGTGTGATTCTGTTCTTCCTGTAACAAACAATTTTGAACCGCATTAACAAAATCAACAGCCAGACTTCAACAACATCCAGGAAGCTCGTAGCACTTTTTGGGATATGTTACACTGGCTCACGTGTTCGTCCAGACCGTGTGAGACCAGACGTGCAGAACTCCTGTCCTTGTCCTAGGATTCCTCATCCACAGCCCAGCATCTCTTGTTGGACCTTTTTCTATTAGAAACGGAGCAATGAGAGGAGGTCTTCTCAGCCTGGGCTGACTTCAGTGCTGGCAGACCCAGGCTTAGACCCATCCTCTGGCTCTCGGTAGAGACACAACATTTGCTGCTCTTCAGCAAATGCATTTTTATACATATATATATATATATATATGGTCCTCCTGGCCAGCACTGCTACTATTGGTGTTATCTTCACTTGATTTCTTCACCTCTCTTTTCTCACCACATTTTTAAAAATCTGCCATGTTTTCCCCCATAGGTGTGATGGGATTTTCTGAATTGCTCCTTCCTCACATTCATTCCCCAGGCACCAAAGTCTTCCTCAGGGCTGGTGCTGGCTGCGGGGCTCAAACCTGCTGGAAACACTTGAGATGCTCAAGCATGCTGGTCTGTTGTGTGTTGATGGAGGGGAGGGTAAGGCACTGCTCTCCATGGGACGGTGTGTCCAGATGATGGAGGACCTCCTTGAGAGCTCTGTATGGGCTGAAGGGGTGAGGAGGCTGAAGAACAAGTGCTGTCCTCTGGCCGCTGCGTCGGGAGATGGCTGTGATTGATGCTGTAATAACGCGTTGGGAACGCAGCAATGGGGAGCTCTAGCTCGTAACCGGAGTGCTAGCTTTAAAGCATGGGCACATCGGTCATTTGGCCAGGGGAAAGGAGCCTTGTGGTGTGGTGCTGAGTGGGTTCTAGGTATACACCCCTCACCCAGCTTCACTTCTAGAAAATATTACTTTTTTTTGGGGGGGGGGGGGGGTGGGGGTGGTTTTGAGGGATGCTTTGCAGAACGTACCAGGGCAAAAGCGCTGTTACTCTTTCCTCATGTTGAACAGGGAGTGCTGGTGCCTCTCCTCGCCCCCATCTCCTGGTTTTGGTGCACTGGCACAACTGGTCACAGCTTTCTGGCCCCATGATGGGAACGGGGAGGCAGCAAGGGCCCCTTCCCAATGCTCTGCGATTCAAATGGGAAACAGGGGGATGGACGTGCTTTGCAGAAACCCAACTGATTGGAAGCATCCCTTGGGGGTGGAGGCGACATGCAGGCCAGTGTGAGAGCCAAAGGGCATCAAAGAGGTGCTGGGACCCTCCTGTGAACCAGGGCGTGGCGGGTGGGATGTACCAGGACACCCAACAACTAACCCTGCTTGGAGCTGCCACCTCTGCAGAGGATTTTGGGGAGTCCTCTTTGAACGCAGCCTGTTGGAGGTAAGTTTAACAGAGCGGGTGGGCGTGCAGAGTTGGCACCCTCTGCCCTGAGCTGAAAAGCTCCTCTCCAGCCCATGAATAGAACCAGCTTCTGCTTGCTCTTTTTTTTTTTTTTTTTTTTTTTTGCCAGTGCAAAGAACCAGCCTGTTTCTAGTGATGCACACACTTTTGCATCACTCCAGGGAGCTGGAGCTTTGAGAAAGCCAACAAATGTAATGAAACTTTGCGATTAAAAAAAAAAAAAAAATAGAAAAAAGGGATAAAAGCTTAGAACACAACAGTAACATGAAAATGCAAAGTGTTTGCCAAGGTTCCGACACCAAAAAGCCAATGAAAATGTGCTTTGTTCTTATCGGTGCCTGTTGTGAGCGGTCTGCTCCCCACGTCTCCTGGGGTTTGGGGTTGGCTGTGGTGCAGTCCTTCAGCTGTAGGGGTTGCTTTCTCTGCGCGTCCATGTGCATACCACCTTCCATGGTGAGGAAGGTGGCTTTCACCCCTGGTGTCCTGGTCTCTCCGAAGAGCAGGGCTTAAAATTCCTGGTAAATTTGCATCCGTGCAAAGGTTTTAGCTGAGCATTTGTGTGGAAGTTCTGGGTGACGGTGGAGAAGGGAGGACAACATACAGTGGGAAGCCCAGGAGGCTCTTAGGGCAGTGGGTGATGGACCAGAAAATCAAAGAAAAGCAGCAACACACAGAGAGAGATCCCACATCGCGGGCTGGGGATTCTCACCAGTGTGGCTTGGTAATGGTTAGGAGAACTGTGGGTCTCCACCGCATCCAAGCTGGGCAGGGGTTGGGGGTGGCCATTGACTGGTTTCCACAATATTAAGAGAAAAGAAGACCTTTGTCAGGCAAGCTGACCTGCTCTGAAGGGCTGGGCACTTTGGTTGAATGAGCCACCACTTGTCATCGAGAAAATGGGGCATTCAGGAGGGTGGCAACTCTGCCCAAGCGGCACCTGTAATACCAGGGCATATCTGCATTTAGAACTACCAGCGGGTTAATGGTGGTGGGGTTTTACACCGCTGTGCTGCTACCCTGAAACACGGAGCGCAGAAATCCATATACTCCAATAGAGCAGAAGACTAAATGACCTGGCCAGGAGGAAGTTTGCCATCTGTACAGCTTTTGTTGTTTCTCTAAAAAATAAGAATGATCCCACTGTAAAATGTCAGGAGCCGGGATTTTGCCCATCCAGCTTTCTGTGTGAGGGTATTCGGGGCTTGGGGACTGCCTGCAGGCATCTCTTTGGGGCTAGATGTTTGCAGATCTGCCAGATCTCGGACAACTTCTGAGGCAACCAGCACCTCCTAATAGAGCTTGGTTTGATTTGCTTGGTCAAAATACTTCTTCTGAATGGAGGAACAGGATTAGATGCTTTGTAGTCCATCTTTCTCAAAAGCACGAAAGAAATTTTAGAAATGCAATGTGTGGCTCGGCTGGTGCTCTAGAGGCGCCAGGCTTTAATTAACATCACTGAGAAGTTCAGATCCCAACTTTAATTCCTTTTTGTTTGTAACTGGGAGCTCTGAGGAGTCAACAGATTTTGTGGCTTGAACAGATGTTATTTTTTTTCCCCAGAGCTGGGCTGAATCTGAAATACACCTCTGTAATTGCTGCTTTTCTCTCTTCTACTTGATATCTGCCAGAACCACCATCCAATGGACATTACATGGGTTAGTGTTATTCATGCTGTATTATTTCAACTTGGGCAGAAGTCTTCTCCTGGATTCAGTCCTTAGTGCTGTGAAAAATCTTGTAATCTTTTTCTGCTTTCTCTAAAGGTTCAGTTACGCTGTGAACTGACAATATAAATGGAAAATGCACATCTAGGATTATTTTCATTCCTGTCTTTGAGTGAAGTCTGCTCTCCTCGTGATGCAGAAGTGCTGTACGCTGCACCACTCTCTGCATGTGTGTGCATTTACAAGAACACCCCTTGCAAGCGTAGAGGAGGCTTTTTCCACATTGGTGGTGCTTTAAGAGCTGTAATGTGGAGGCACATACCCAGCTGCCTCAGAAGATTTTTTTTTTTTTTTTTTTAAAAGAGCATCTTCCACTGGCTGATAGAGTTGCAGAATAATTCAGTGGGGAAGGGACCTCTGGAAGTCTCCAATCCAGCTTCTTGCTCAAGGCAGGGCTACATTCACCTTTACTGAATGTCTCGGGGTCTTGCCCAGCCAAGTCTGGGATATAGTCAAGGATGGAGGTGACAGCACCCCAGTGGTCCCCGCTCTCTGGTCAGCAGTCCATGGGGGTACACCCACTCCTAGGGCTGGGTGGGCAGTCAGATGGTGTGGGCAAGGGCGCAGAAGACCTCTTGCCTGCCATAAACTTCAATGTTGGACACTTCCCTTCTGTGCTAGGGCCGTCCCCTCCAAAGAAGGGCACTTTTCTGTGGGTAGGGATATCCACTTTTGTGGCCACATCTGCATGGGGAAGACCCCCTCAAACCACCATGGGTCTGGTCCGAGGCCAAGCAGCTGGGCTGTGTCCAACACCGGAGCAGAAACCTGCTCTCTCCAAAGTGTTGGCCAACGTTCCTGCTTACCCAAATGACACATGGGGGTCCAGGTGGGCAGTGGGCACAACAAGCTGACCGCCAGCCTCACAGATCCCCACTTGGACCCTCTGGTCTTCGCTAAGGTTTGAGTAAATGCTTTTGGTCTCCCACCTTCATTTCTCCATCTGTACGACGTACCAGTGCCCATCTCGCAGGCCGCCTGGTATAAAATTCAGGGAAGAAAGAAAATGCAGACAATTCTGCTCCTTCGTAGGTAAAATTCTGGGAAAATGTAAGTGTGGCTGGGGAAAAGTGGATTTCTGGTTTTCATCCTCCTTTCTGTGGCCACTACTGAGTAAATGTGTTACAGGAGATGTCTGACAAATTGTATTTAGCCATAAAATCTTGGTCAGATATCTCTGCTTTCTTCAGGAAATAGATTTAAAATGAAGTAGAAAGCTCACAAAGCTGAGATTTTTGGATGAAAAACAAAAACCTCAATTCTTTCTTAGTGTCATAAATACATACATATGTGTTTTGGTTTGGTTTTGTTTTGTTTTAATTTCCAGAATGTTTTTAACATTATTTGGTTTTGAACCACAGGGAGGCATTTTCCCAAGGTCACCCACTGCAGTAGTGGGAAGAGTGATTCAGGCCCCATCTCCTCTATGAAATCTGCTTAAAAATAATGATCTGGGGAAAAACCTGGCTGCTGACACTAACTGTATGACTTCTTTATCTAGCTGCTCTAGATAATAGAGCAAATAGGTAAGTTTGCTTTCCCCATGTAGCTGACAGATCTTGACTTTTTTGAGTCTGACAGTGACTTTTTGCAATGGCAGCTGATACAGGGCCACGGAGACTTGTGGCCACTACTCAATAGCAGGGGATTTGTTGAAGTAAATCAGATCTGGAGTCACTGAGAGGGAATGAATGTGAAATGCCTTGATGTTAGTTTTACGGTCGCTTTAATAGACATAACTACACTGTTAAACTGATCTGCCTGTATTTAACTCTTATTTGTACTTGAGTGGAATAAATGTTTTTCTTTAGGAAGGATGAATTTTACAGAGTAAAAGAGCCATTATAAACCTCCCAAATGCTCAGCAATAACGACGTGACAGCTTACAGTCTGAAACCCAGACTCCTTATTCTGTGGTAGTGCCTCGAAGTCCTATTTCATCCTCATCCCCACCTCCTCTTCTCCCTCATCCCGATTACACTTTCAAAAGGTCTCTGAAACGATGGTGTTGGGCACACAGTTGGTTAGACCTTTGGTCGTCACACACAACTAAAATCATCGTCTTGCTTCAGCAGAGCAACTCCTGACTTCAGCCCAAGTCAGTGTCTTCTCCACGCTGTTGTGTTACATGGTGGAGAACGTCCTCACCTTGGTATCCGAGTGGGGCTTTGATAAATTAAGGCTCTATAAGAAGTTGCAGCTTGTACTGGTCTGGTGTAGACATGAGGTGGCTGCACCCTCGGGTTTGGATTAATTGTGCTGAAGAGTAGGAAACGTATTTTCTGATGTTTTTGTAGGTCCTGCTTTGCCCATGGGTGACAGCAGCTATACCACGTCATTGTAGAAGCAGGCAGAGAAACTGCAGGGGTAGTGGGCCACAGGGCTGTACTGGAAGGGGTGGGGAAGTGGCGGAGTGGGCACCTTCGTTGCTCATTTCTCTGCCATGCAATTGCCAGCTCCTCCTGACCCAAGGTCCACGAGCCCAGGAACAGGGAGAATCCTGTAGTATCTTTAAATCCTCTATATCCTCTTTGTGGCAGGCAGCAGGATGAAAAACCTTTAACCTTGCTCAGAAAGTGATGGGCAGAAGTACATGGCTGGGGGTGAGGACTAGAAACTGAGACAGAACAACCCTGCTAAAATCTATTTCTTGCTTTTGGTGGGGTTTTTTTGTAGGGTTTTTCATGGATTTTTTTTTTTTTCTTTCCTGTTCTTGGCTCTGTCTTTCAATTGAAGCTCATGCAGATTTTTCACAGGTCAGGAAAACTTAAACCATGATTTGTAGAAGATGAATGGACTTTTAAAATCAATTTTGTGGTCCCTGGTGTCAGTGGGGTGCCAATCACTCTGTGCTGGTGCTTCCCAGTTCCTCTGCTGGTATGATTAGGAGGCACGGGCAGCATTCATTAGAAGGAGGCTGAGTCTCGCTGCCTGTTAATGGAATTGAGCTGCCTGACCTTAATATGTGACTGATATTTAAATTGAAGTTTTTCTGGACACCAGCAGGTTGTAACAGAAACAATACAGGCCCAGCAATGCAAAGCCTTTGCCCCAAGAAGACAGCAAAATATGTAAATTAAATTTAGTAATTAGTAAAAATCCTTGGGGCCTAGAGGTCACACATGGAACTAAAATGCATTTTTTCCACTTCACAACCGCACAGGTTCCTGGTAGGCTCTTGTGTCCCGCGGGGAAGAGCATGGTACAGTCTGTTTGCCCTGGACTGGTGGGAAATTTTGAGATGCTCCTGGCCCCACTCGGATGGGTGCATCTCCAGCCTTATAGCCATCACCATCACCCTCCTGGTCCTTTTGCTTTGCTGAGATGCACAGGCCCTGTACTCCCGAAGCCCTCAGCTGTGGGGTTTTTCATGATGCACCCATTGCCCCGTGGGGTCCCTCCTTGCGGATGCGTTACCTGCAGCGATTGGGCTCCCTACGGTCCCCATCTGGCCTCGGGGATGGTCACTTGCTAAAAATCCGTAGGTGTCCAGAATGGATGTGGTCATTCCCCATCCCTGGTGCTCGGTTACAGTCCTTGTTCCACCGGGAAGTGCAGGCAACAGGTTGATTTAATGTGATATACCTGGGGATTGGGGCGCTTGCACTGATTTGGGATGCTCCCTCGGTGAGGTTGTCCACTGTCAAGTACGTCTGTGCAGCTGGGTGACACGCTGCACTGGGCAGGGGCTGTTTTCCCCCCTTCCAGTGGGATTTTCGAGACTGTGGGAAGAAGCACAAACCTCTGCCTGTGGCTCAGGAATTTGGGCTCTGCCTGGGACCTAGCACTGCCTGGTTCCTGCCCTGCAAGTGCCAAAGGTAAAAGGTATGAGTAAGTGTCCGGGCTGGGACCATCAACCAGATTTATCGCCTGTTCCCCTCTCCCCGTGAGCCATGCTTGCCCCTTGGTGCAGCAGGGCAGGCAGGCGAGCTACAGGCAGGGAGTTCCCAGCATTGGGGGTCTTGCAAGAAAAAGTAAAATTGGAGAATGAGCCCACCATCCCAGCTGTTTGGCAGGGAAAAGCACTGTCCCTCCTCGGTCTGGAGCAGATGAAGACATCTCTCTGGAGCCAGCAGGAAGCTCTGGGCCAGCGTGGTGCCAGCTAAAAGATCCAATTACAATTTCTTAAATGCCTCCTGAACACCTAGGGCCATGACGTTGTAAAAGGTGCTCTGTCATCCTTTTGGCAAGGAAGGGTCTCCACTCCCTAAGGTGCAGGAGAGATATACATAGACAAAGCTGAGCTACCTTATGGTCTGTAAATGTGCTGCCCACCTCCCTGGGGCTGATCCAGTATCCTCCAGGATGTGTCTTTCCACTCCTGGTCATATGTGCCCATTGTCTGAGGGACAGAAAACCGCATGCTGCTGGAAAAAATGGCTCATGTAAGGCAAAAAAGGGGTATCTAGGCTGCTACTGGTAGAAACTCAGCCCTGTTCTTTGGTTCATCTTACTACCAATGGTAAGACACTAAGGTCATAGGGGAAAAGGTGGTTTCGCTCCCCAAAGCATCACCAAGAGGCAGTGGGGAAGGGAAAGGCACGGCAGCAACCTGCAGCTGTACAAACACCTTCTCATGGGAGATAGGCAGAGGAGAGGGTCTGGCCCCGGGTCCACTCACACCACTTCTGCTGCCCAGGCCAGCTCTGTCCTCTGCCCAGTTTCGACCTCCTCCTCTGTAAAACAGGGTGCATTCACCAGCCCGGTTCTCACTCCACTGGGCGAGCACTTTGCCATCCTCCCTCCGCACCGTTTAAGTACAGAAACAGCTAATTTTGGGATTTGGCACGTCACAGAAAGTCTGCTTGAAGGTCCTGCAGAGGAACTGAAATCAAACAACTTTGACGTGGTCTCACAAATGAAGCTGAAAGGTCATAACAATATCAAGCAGGAGGTCGTGTGCAGCGCTGCAAGCCTCTGCTAAATATCAGCCAAAGATTAGTCCATCCTCTCCGAAAGGCCAAGAGCTGTAAAGGCTCAGAGTTCCTTCTGTCACACGTTCAAACTCACGGCATCTAAAAATGGCACAAGCCCCCTGCGAAAGAGAGGCACAGCTTCAGGTACAGCAAATTCAAGGGAAAATGTCAGGCCAGTGAGGTGTGTGAAAATAAATTCGGAAAATTCTTAGATTTTTTTTTTTTTTAACACCAAAAGGGACCTGTAGATCTTGTGGCTAGCACTAATTAATTTGGTGTTTTGCCGAGCATTGTCATCACAGTTTAATCAGCAGCTGTGAAATAGAGCATTGTCTGTCTGGCAGCTTCCCATCCCAGCTCCTGGGGATGGCAAGGGACACCTTTCTGTTGGATAGATCACCACGTCCTGTGTTTGTTTGAAAATGTGGTCTTTTAAAGGCTTCATCTGACATAGAAGTTGCAAGTGCAGGAACTGTAGTAGACAGGAATTTTATCTGGGAAAAGCAGAGTCAAAGCATCAGGTTAACTGGGGGGTTAGACTCTTGTGGAAAGAGCTCGACAAGGCTGCAGGTTTCTCCCCAAGCCACCAACTTTCTCCCAACAGTATTGTGCTAATTAACTGGCAAATTCCTTGGCTCTTGTGGTAACATGGACGGCTGGTCAAACCGGGTTCACCAATTCTCCCCCAGTCCAGTTTCTGGTGTCTGACACTCGGTCTCCCACAACCTCCAGAGGTCCAGGACCAGGAGTTTGAGGAGCAGCTGAACCTCACACCCATTAAAACCACAAAAAGCCCATAGGGGACACCCTGCCAACATGAAATAACCCATTGGCACAAGAGAAATCTCACCTCATATGTGGCGGGTAGTGACTGGACCTGAAAACATGTGAGTGGCTGCATCAATCAGTTAAGTTAAAAGTGCCTGGTGTGCAGAAAGCCCTCGAGGGACACATGTTTTCCCTGCCACAGCATCTCACCTTCCTCCACTTACAGCCCACCGGTCTCCAGTCATTGCCACTATCTGTATTGATGGAGCACTTAAGCAGCCCTATAAACAACAATTTACAGATTATTCTGCACCCTGTAACAAAAAACCCTCTTCTTTATTTTGTTGTCTCTGTTAAGAGCAGTACTCTCGGCCCTGGAAGCTGAATTCCCTCTGAATGCCGGCCTTGGAAAACAAGATAACGGTGGCAGCCTGGTGCTGCTGCTGGGCTTCTCTGAGGGGTTTGCTGGTGCAGCAGGGCTGAGGGCTGTGTAGCCTCCCCGTATCTGCTGTGCTTGCCAGTTATGCCGAATGGCAGCGTGTAGGTTTCCAAGGTAGATGTAACAAAAACAACATCCACGTGAGAGAGGAAAAACGTTTCTGTCTGAGTGGGCTTGGCAAAACCACTGTCAGGAATAGTAAAAATCATAGCAGGAGGTCAGCTTGGGTCCCAGCTGGGCGGCTTGCTCTGCGCAATGGGAGGAGGCAGTTCTTTGAAAGAAAACAGAGAAGAGAGAGAAACTCTCCTGCCATTGCTTTGGTTACCCTCCCTTCGGGTGACTTAAGGCTGCCTGGTTTGGCTTATCCCCTGCTGAGAAGCACTTTCTTCTCCAGCAGCTCCCCCGGGTCCCCAGTGTTCTCCATCCCACGAGGTACCCATCACATCCAACCAAGGGGCTGATGCAGCACAAGGACTCTGGACCCAGGCCAGTTTCCCACCCTGCAATGCTCAGTTTAGCTCTGCCTGAACCAGTTTGATGGGGAGGCAGACTGCTAGAGGTTGTGTTTTGCTCAAAGGAGGGAGCAGACTTTGCTGCTGGGGTCCCTCTCCCCCTCCCCTCCATCCTCCTCATCTGCTCAAGCCCCTCATTCCTCCTGCGGCAGCTGGAGAAGATGTGAAACCAGGACTTGCAGGTTTGCGTATGGGTCTCCCTCGTCCCCCAGCTTGGTTCCTTCTGGATTTGTTGGTAGTTTCTGTGTCTTTAATATTCATGTGGATTAATCCGTTGGCTCTGCAACAGCTTTTCTGTTTGAGGTGGCTGGGTTTTCTTCTTTAGACGAGTTTAATTACTGGCAATCTATTGCCTTTAAATCTAAAAGGGGAGGAAAAAAAAAAAAAAGCCATTCATTGACGGCAAGCACAGGGAGTGCAGACCTACCGCTGCTGCCTTTCCTGCAGACAGATTGGAGCCAGGATGCATGGATTTGCAGCAGGCACACCTGGCACCAGCCTGATGTTAAGCAAATGCTTCCCAACTGTGGACCATGCCTGGTGTTTTCTCCAGAGACCCAGCTGCGGGAGCTGCGTTACATCTTATGTGAACCAGAGGTGGGAAGACCTTGCTGTGGTTGGAGCTAGCTTTGGAGGCAGTGTTGCAATTTGTCCACCTAACAACTCCTGCAATGGCCTCATTGCAGCAGGAGGCTGCTTCTTCCTTGGGTGCAATTGCTGTGCCATGTCGGAGTAGTTTCACATGAGCAACTTCTTGCTGTGACATCTCCTACATGCTTTATAACGTGGCTTATGGCTGGTGTTGCTTGAGGAGAGGTGGCCCAGAGTGTATCTGTATATTTGGGAGTTTTTCTACCGATCCACCACTCTCTCATTTAGCGAGTCTCCTGGATCCTGTGCAAATCCATACCACATGCGGGCTATCTCATTCCTTCTGGAGACTACACGTACGCAGGGCTGACGGCAGGCTGGGACCTTCTGGGACAAGGGGTGGGCTCTGCAGCACGAGCTGCCTGCCTTGCTTCCAGCCAGCGAATTCCCTGTGCGTCTCTTGCAAGCAATTCTTCACTGGGTCTGCTGGGATTTGGGGAGGCTGAGAGGTGGGACGAGTGCGTGGGGAGGCTCTGTGCGTGCCATTGGGTTGCAAGCCCGGCGTTGAGATGGAGAACTTGGTAGGAGGCCGTTTTGGGGGAAGATTTCCAACCCTGTAGGGTTGCCTTCAATCCTTGCTCCCAGCAAATGGGGATGTGGCTCAGAGAGGACGATGGGTGGATCCATACCCCATGGAAGGGACATTTTCCTAAAGTAACATCTGCAGAGTCCTCCTTGGGCCACATTGCACGACCCTGACCGAACACGCCTAGCTCCCAATACCGGTGCAACATTCCCATACCCGGCAGCTCCCCACTGCCTGCTCCAAAAAATCCCAGCCCTGCAGATAACAAAGCATTCTGATAATGGCACCAGCTGGACTGTAGCCCAGTGTCCCACTGGAGACACTTCAATGTCTGGAGCTGACCGTATAAGCAAAATCACTGCTATTTCCCTCTGCTCCAGCTGAGGTGGACTTCTGAAGAGTGGCCAAGCCCTTGGGCTGGGGGCTTGGGGTGTCTCCTTGGCTTTTGGCCACTGGAAAGTAGCTGGCCTCGGTAGAACAAAGGCTGAGTTTGGGGTAAATCTGAAAGTGCTAAAATCCTGGTGGATAGCTGACAAAAACCAATGCTCACTGAGGGGCTGGTTAGATAGTGCTGGGCTGCAATAACTGCCTGAACTTTAGAGAAGTGGAATGTCACAGGGGTGCAGTTAAAACAGCAATCCGTCATTAAAACGTTTTACCGGCATTGATTAAAGGGCTTGGGGAATTTTGCCATGTTTTAACTCTTCCTGAACATCAGGCTTAATATGCCAAAGATCGAACAATCCAGTGTTTCGACTCACCCCCCAAAATCTCAGGCTGCAATGCTGGTGCTGCGCTGGGCGAAGGACATTGATCCTGTTAAAAAGCGGATATTAAAAAAGGCAAGACATTTGAGAAATGGCATTGTGTACTCTATGTATCTGAAAAAAGCTTGCTATTATTCAGTATAAGCTGCTTTTCCAAAATTATCGGAAGGTAGGAAAAAAAAAATCCTGCACATTTTTCTTTTCCCATTTTACATGTTCAAGCCAAAAAAAAAAAAAAAAGGCTTATGAGATTTAAGCTATTTATTACCAAATAAAACTGCATCTGGGCTGTGTGCTTCTGTGCCAAGTTTTGGCCTCATGAGAGCACAAACGTCGAGAGTTACGAGCCCCTCGAAAGCGAGGTTGATGACGGAAACATTGACTTAGTCTTAACTCTCTCAGGGATGCCAGATGCTTGTTGGGATATTTCAGAAGCTGATTGCAGGGAAATGAGATGCTGCCTGAGATCCTACCTGGTTGCTGCTGGGCCACCTGCAGCCCTGCGGGATATTCTTGATGGAATAAGCAGGAACCTGATTTCCTATTCCCATTGTGGTGGAAGAGCGAGTCCCTTGCAATCAGCCCTCTTTGACTTCGTGGGAGGGGAAAATATCCACAAGCGGGTGGATTTTCATGCCGGAAGGGACAGTTGTTGTCACCTTCCCCATATCACATCTCAAAATTAATTCCTTCCTGAGCAAGAGGACGTTTTTAGGAAACTATCCAGCCTCAGCTTTACCAGCCCCGGTGCTGAGGAGGGGATTTTGGCTGTGGGTATGCGGTGCCTGTGTTGGTTGCAGGTCAGTCCCAGCCACTGGGTTTTGTTGGGCTTGTTACCGGGCTGATGAGCCTCATCCTGCCCGACTCACGTGAGGCACCATTTTAGGCTGTGCTCAACCGTGGTTTCAGCTTTGCTCTGTCTGACGTGGACTCACAGGTCTCCTGCAGTGCCTCCCTCCAGGGTACATGCATGGCACCCTTGGGCTCCTCTCCAAGCCTCCGTCCTGGCTTTGGCACCAATATAAGGGGCTTATTGCTCCCAAGGGACCCCACCGCCTGCTTTTTATGTAGCAAACACTTGTGCCTTCAGATACTGCTGGGGCTCTGGGAGCTCATGGTTTGCTGATTACCAAAATTCACTTTCCCTCAGATAGCCTGTCACCTGCAAATAGGACCTGTATGGTTTTTCTTAGATGGATGACTTTACATTTAGCCCTATAAAATACATATTTCTCGCTGTCTGGGTAGTTTTCCTTTATATGTTATTACAGCAGGGCTTAGCAGCACTAACTCATGCCAGGACCTCATGCAGAAATGTAAAGTAAGAGCAGTTTCTGCATTGAGAAACTGATGTTTTACTGGTACTTTAAACATAGCTCTCTCTCTCCTGGAGTGACACATACCTATAAAGTTTGGGATATTAAGTTTAATGGGGAACAGGCTCCCAGGATCTTTGATTTTTAGCTACGAGCTTCTTATTCATGGTGCATAAAAGTGGAATTGCCAGGAACCAGGACTCACGGTAGCTGGGGTTTTCCCAAACCTGAGTTCAAATCAGTTCAGCACAAAGAGCCGCTGAGCTGCCCTGACCTATGCCGGCTCACTGCCAGCACCCACCGCATCTCACTCAGCTTCTCTTCAGCCTTGGTCCTTGGGATGGACCATGGCCCTGGCTGCTGCCGCTGTGATGGGGGTGCAAAGAGGTCCCTGTACTGCACCTCCAACCAGTGCACAGTGATGATCTAACCTCCAAAGTCCATTAGGTTATTTAAATGAAGAGGTCCAGTGGGGACTGGGGACTTGCAGGAGCTCCACAGGTACGAGCCCCCATGCTGAGGACTGCTCTTGGACTGGGGGGCTGAACTCGTGGACTCAGGATGGGACCTTATAGCACTGTACGGGGATTTGCTTACCTTGTTCTTTCACCGTATCCCCTGGACCCAGCTACTTGGAGCATTTCTTCTCTCTCTTAAGAGATAATCTTCATTTTTTGTACCCTAGCAATTGTAAGATGCTCCTGTCTTCTGGATGTTGTCACTTGGAAGAAGTGCCAGCTCTCGAATGTCCTGCCTTCTACCTCGTGGGGTGAGGAGGGGCATTTTTTGGTGTGGCTTTGGGCAGTGTCTAAAAAACTCGAGGGGGACCGTACAGTATATTGTATTATATATTCCCTGGGTGGCAGGTACCGCACATGCTGCAAGAGTTGCCCTCCTGGCCCCACTGAGGGTCTCACGCAGCCCAGTAAATGCTTTGCACCCTACCCGGCATGTGTCTGCAGGGTATAAGATAAAATCCAGAAAGTGACCTGCAACACGGGATCAACCAATCCCTTTGCAAGGGGACATGCCATGTCCTGACTCCCACCCTTACCTCTCAGTGCTACAGACTTTATTAGTCCTCAGCATTAATAGCAGCACTAATGACACATGCAACACTTGCCACCTCCCTTTCTTTAATAGCCAGCCTGACTTCTTGCCAGTTCCCCACGCTGTGCTCTCTCCGTGAGGTCAGACATCTGGTTTTGGGTGCTAGGAGAAACAAAACTCGGAGCTGTGGTCCACTGTCAAAAAGTTCTGGCTTTGAGGCTGGTTTGCCAGAGAGCCAGCAAAACAACCCCCATCCACCCTGACGTGCTCTTCCCAGAAATGGTGAAACACCCCACTGGTTTCCCAAACCTGCCCCACAAATCACTGCCACTCACTCTGGAGCTGTGCTGGCATGTTGGGTGGGATCTTGCACCTCTGGGCTTAAAGTGCAGACAAATAAATCCAGCAGGAAACCGAGCTGGTTATTACAGTCCCATTTAAAACATGGTGTGGGGGGAAAATCAGCGCATGTGAGATGGAGACGGATGGGATTGATGCAGAATAACCCACCCTAAACAACCTCCTCTATGTTTTTGGGACATGTTTCAAATGCTGCTCTGATCTCTCCCTAGAAGGGAGGTTTAAACCAGGTCAGGCAAACTGTGCCCCAAAAAGCATCTTTTCCTTCTTTGATGATAAGGGGAAATCCCTATGAACAGGGGATATAAGGTGTGGGGAGAGGAGAGGGCTGGCACCAAGGCCGCTGGTTCTCACCCAAAAGCTGCCGAAATGGGAGGGGATGTTTGGGCTGGCGCAGGACTGAGGTGCCTGTGCCAGGATTGTGGATAAGCCCTGGTTCCCGGGTGCCCGCGGCTTATAGGCGTACCGAAGGAATCCGCTCTTGACTGAGCCGCTGTGTCATGGTGTGGGTTGATGCTGACCAGATACGGGTTTGAGACTAGGTGGGATCACAAAGCCTTTTACTTAAACAGGGACAAGAGACAGCTGAGGGCATTGTCTCTTCCCTTTAGCACCTTCTCTGGGAAGGGTTAAAGTTGCATTTGGATTTTAGACCCACCAGGTTTCGCAGCGTTTGGGTGGAGGGTTTTGGTTTGGGCTGTCACAGAATTAAGAGGCTCCGTGAGCAACGCAGCGCAACACCCAAGATCCTGCCAGGTCCTTGCAATGTCTAACTGGGGTTTTTTTCCCCATGGTTTTGGCTTTTTGCCTGTTTCTGGACGTCTTGCGTATCGTTACTGGTAGGAGGGAGCTGCTGCAAGGCCCCCGGCCAGTCATTAGGAGCAGTAAAGAGTGTTTTAAGGCAGGTGTTGAGCACTTCCAAATGTCTGGGGAGGGCTTTGGACACTGTGAAGGCAAGGAAACATTGGAAACCCAAGTATTGAATTTCCCTTTCCAAACAACTGGCTGCAGCATATCGCTGCCTGTCAAAGTCGAAGGCTCCTGCGTGCACAAGTCAGCACGTTTTTACATTCCCAAGGGCAGGGCTAGGGCTTGCTCCAAGTGCTTCCCCTTTGCTCCCTGCAGGCAGAGCCAAGTAATAGACCATGGTCACGTCAGGATTTTTTATTTTTAAATTCAGGATGGTTTCCTTTCCCTGGTTAATGTTCCCATTTCCAGGTTGGGGACTAATTCACATGGATATAACACCCTGCTAGTAATGTATAACGACAAAAAGAATTGCTCTCTTGCCTTCTTTGGCCAAAGGGGCCCCTGGCCCCCTCCAACTCCCTTTTCCACTTTTTTTTTTTAATTGGGCTAACAGTCCAAACCCTGGAGAAGAGCCATCGAGCCAAAGTGGCTGCCAATAAACTGGGAAAAGCTCCGATTTTGTTTGCCTTTCCCACTGTACGGCACGTAAAACGGGCTTAGGTTACACATAGGAGCTGGCTGGGATGATGGTGGGCAAGAAGAGATGGGTGAGCACGTCGAGTTGCACGGCTGATGGACAAAACCCCAAGAGTTGCCTTGAAGTTCAGGTATCAGCCAAACCCTCTCTGCCCTTGGCAGCACCAGTGTTTTGCTCAAGCACAAGCCCTGCAAACGGCTGAGCAGCCCAGAAATGTCACTGAGACCCGAGATGTGACCCCTGCTTTTAGCACAGTCTTTAAGGGCAAGCGATTCCTGTCGGCTGTTCATTTTCTATTTTTTCCAAATCCTTCAGACCAAACAGAAATGAGAGACATTATGAAAAAGCCACAGAGGGGGTTTGCAACATCTTCAAAGCTATGTTTCCTCCAGTGCCCTTTCCTGGCAGATGCACAGAGCTGGGCCCGAAACCATGGAGAAATGGGGCAGTTTGGGGAGGAAGAGCTAGGATGGGTGGGAAACATCACATCAGGCTGCTGGGACCACCTGTCCCTCCAGGAAAGTGAGACCCTGGGAGGGGAGTAGTGATATTGGGACCATTAAATCTCAGAAAACATTTTCTTTCAGCGTGGTTTGGCTTTTTTTTTTTGGTGTGACAATCCAAAAATTGTAAATACACCCTCAAAGACCGTACATTAGAATAAAGCTATAATTAAAACATAGTGCGAAGCACAAAAGCAAAAAGACGGATTTCGGTGTAGCAACGCTGCCAAAGTGTTTCTCCTTCTTCCTCGGAAAATATTGCTGAATTCAACACGTTCCTGTGAAACATCATCTTCAACAAAACTTTTTTTTTCCCCTGAAACTAGTGGAAAAGGGTTGCAGGAAAAAACCCTCAGCCAGCGCTGTATAAACAGCAGCCTCTCTCCTTGCAATGGGTCCAGGCTGCCCAGTCATATCCCAATAATACCTCTTGCTGCTCCCCATCCCCACCGCTCAGCATTGCTTCAGCCCAGATAGAAACAGGCTGATAAATGCTGGTTATTGCCAGTTGTAAGTGGGTTTTTTGTTGAATGCTGAGTCTGGGCTCTGGAATGAGTCCCAGCTCAGCCTTTTTGTGGGTACATCAGGGCTGTATGTGGTTCCCGCCCCCCCGATGGTGTTCAGGAGAGGAGATGCTCTGCGCAGTGTTAGGGACTATGGGCATTTGTACCCGTCTGTGCTCCAGCCACGCCAGCTCATGTCACTCGGCAATTAAAGAGAGTTTTTTTCAGGGTGAGAGGATGTTGAATGGGGATCATACAAGTAGGCAGGGGCAATCTGCAGTCTCCCAGGTGTGTGTCGGTGTGGTTTTTGCGATGAGCTGGGCCGTGTTTGGCCGTGCCTGCGCAGAGGTCTGTAGAGGTGGGGTGCAATGTTGCGTAGTGGTGACCATCAAACTGTTAAGTGACGATGGGGGAGGCCCACCTCAGCCCCTAACCCCTTTGAGCCCTTTTCTATCAAATGTGCAAGACTCTGAGCGGGAGGATGGTAAGCCTCCAAAACCTCATGTTTCCACCCAGGACCCAACCACGCTCTGCCAACGAACACAAACCAGCCCTTTGCCCACCGCAAGGGCTCCATCCTGACTTGGTCCCTGGTGCTGTACAGCTTGGCCAAGCAAATAAGGCAAATGAAAATGCTCTTTATCCATCGGTAACACGTGCCGGGGTCTGCTACCCGTTGCATGGCACCAGATGCTTGGGACAGCAGGCTGCACCCTGGGCTGGATTTGAGCTGGCTGCCTATTATTTTTGGCACGGTTCTTGCAATTTACTAAAAGAAATGAGAAAGCTGTTGGGGAAGGTGCTGAAAGTGAGACAGATTCCTTCCCATCTGATAAATTTTTCTCAAATTCTTTCCTCCTCCTCTTCCATCCTCCCCACCCCAATCTCCTCATGCTGCAGTTTGCTATCCTATAACAAGAGTGAGACGGCATAATATCTCCCTCTGTGCAAGACTGCTAAATTTTTATGCAGCTGAATACACCGTGGATTTCAACTGGGGGATTATTTTTTTAATTTTTTATTTTCCATGTGCATTGTCACCCATCATTTCCTATTAGCAAGTCGATTTAACTCATTTAATAAGGGTATATTCACAAATAATTTACAAAGGGTTAACACATGGCTGATGGCACCAGGCAATTAGTAGCTTGTTTGTAAACGAAGTGTGAGTTCAGTCCCCCGTGGCGGTCCTTCTCGGTGTGCCCCACGAAGCCGGAGCTGCTCCCACAATTTTAGCCTTTACTCGCTGTATACCACCGGGACCGATGCTAACTTCCCACCGCGTTGCTGGCTCCGAGGGGAATTTTAATGCACGTCCAGGGAAAGAAGCTGCAGGCGCCTGGGCTATTAAAAGCCTGGCAGGCTCTCTGCAGAGCCCAGTGCTTGGAAAGGCACGGCGGATGGTTCCTGTTTGTGGGGTTTATCTGCCTTCCCAGGGCAGGAGGAGGGGTTGTGGGGGCTCTAATCAGGGCAAAACACCCAAGATGGTGCAGCTCCATCCCCCAGCTCGGCCGATTGCGACGGGCAGATCTTCCACAGCTGCAAAATCTGTCAGTGAGTGAAGCCAGGGCTCTCTGGGAGCTGCCATCTCCCTTTTCTGCCGCGATAGGATCGAGAGGTATAAACAGCCCCAGCCGCCCCCCGACCCCCCCCCCCCAGCCCCCACATGCTCGCACGCAGACCATGAATGTCTCGACAAGCCGGCCAGGTTGCCTTACCCAGGGGAAAAATTCACATGCATCGCAGGCAGCTTAACAGCATAAGACAGATTTTGTTTTCCTCTCGAAGGTGGCTGGGCTCCCTGGGCTGCAGCTGTCTGCTCGAGATACCCATCCCCAGTGCCAGCTCCGGGCCTGATCCTGCGTCCCTTACCAGTATAGCCTGACTGCATCGAAAATATTGTTGCCGTGAGGAAAGGAGGTGGAAATCACTTGTTCTACTTTCTGGGTTTTTCTTTTCATGAAGCCCATAGCATCCCCTGTCTTTCCTCAGGGATTACCCAGGGGCTTTGCATCTCTGAGGTGGGTCAGTGTTTAATAAGCGCACAGATCCCTTGAGCCTTTCTGGGTGAAATATTGCTGGATGGATAAATTTGCATGTGCATATGCATAGTCAAATCTTGATTGATGTTAAAGGAGAATCCCCAGTGACAGAAATAGCCAGTATCAGTCCCATACATTTCTGTGACTCGATGTCACATACCAACCTGCATCGTTTGCAGGATTCACCTGGGGGTGCGAAGGAAGCGGAAGCATTTCTTTTAAAGAAAAAAAGCCCAGGCTGCTTCAGATAATGTATAGGAACAATAAATATAACTGTAGAACTGAGAAAAAAAAAAAAAAAAGAAAAGAAAAAGCCGTGGAAGTGAGAAAGCGGCGACGAGGAGGATGTGATGAATTTCCCTGCGGGTTTCCGCTGTGTTCAAAGCCTGTGTGAGCGAAGGGTGGAAACGGCGTGGTGGCGAGCAGCCGAAGAGGTTCAGCTATCCATGCGCCCGCATCATCTGTTGGCTTTCTAAAAATGAATTTATACCTCCTCAGTTTGAGACTGCAGCTTGTAACGCCATCTTCCAGCTAAGTGTTTTGGGTGCTTTGTAAATAGCTGTTAAGCAACCTTCCCCACGGGCTTTTTAGTTGAAGGTTGTCCTCATGGCGCGGGTAGGGAGATGGGACCACGGCGTCACCGAGCTGCGTGCCTGCGGGAAATACGGCAGACCCAGCTCCATGGTGGGTCCTTGGCATCACGGCATGAAGCCGCAACGTCTGTCGTGGCAGCGGAGGTGAACCAGACCAGTTGGGGCAGCTACTGATCTGCGCTCATGTTCTGGTAGCAGCAGGAATTAATGAAGTACTGATTTCCCCAGGCCTTGATCCCTGGCTCTGACCTTGGCTTGAGACGTGATGGAAGAAGCCGAGGGGGAGTGGATGCTGCAGCTATCAGAGCATCACACAGGGCAGGGAGGTGTTGCTGGTGGTCACCCAAAGGCACAAGGTGGATGGGGTGTCCATGGCCACATGGTCCTACACCATCACACTGTGCTGTAACTTCTTTTTGGCCAGGCTCGGCCCTAGGCATGTCAGAGGACCATGTAGCTCCTCTTTCCCATCCCACAGATAGCCTGGCTTGCCCAAGACTTGATTCACTTCTCCACTGGATCTCATCTTTGGGTCCATGTGTTAGGGCAAACTTTTAGACTTGCAAGACACTTTTTAGACCTAGATTATCTAGGCTCAGGCTTTAGCTGCCTTTGCAGCTTAGCTGAGGCCAGGTGGGTGTAAGGCAACAAGGATTGTCCAAGCTGGGAGTTTGGGTGGGTGGGTGAGTGGGCATGCTGAGAAAGACGGCAGACCTTGCAAACGTGTATGGTCAACAGAAGAGTGTGAGGAACAAGTATGGGGAGGGAAAGGAAAGGCAAAGAAGGGGAGGGGGAAATAGCCCCCTGCTTTGCTGAGAAATAACTTGGTTTAGATGCTTGCATTGAGGCAGAGGTCTTTGATCTCAATGACATTTGGCCTGAACAAGTTAATGGGAGACTGCACAAAACTGGAGTAAGTTTTCTGCTTTGCTGACACAGATGTGACGCGTTGCTCATCTCAGAGCTGCTGATCTGACTTTGCTCTGAGCTGTCATCATCTGCCACAGCAAAAGCATTCAAATGAAAGGAAGAACCAACAGGACAAGGAAAGAAGGATTTCGGGCTGGTGGGCAGCCTGACAGTGAGCCCAGAGAAATCAGTCCTCCACGGCTCCAGATATGAGCAGCTGGAGCTACTCATGCCACCAGGAGGAGCACGTCAAGGAGCCTCATGCAGCAGGGTGGACCCTGTCCTCTTGACCAGGAGGCTGGACATGGGGACATGTGTTTCCAGATTGGCCTCAGGTCAAAAGCCTCTCAGGGCTGGTAAGGACTGCTTTCTGCAGCAAGAACACCGAGCTTTGCCCTCCCTCTTCAGCTGGAGAAGAGAAGTGTTTTCAGCAAAGACCCCTGAAGCTGAGGAACCTGCTAGGTGCCTTTGGCTTAGGCCATAAAAAAACCGTCTAAGATCTGGCTGACCCCTCTTCCTGCAAAATCAAAGTATCCCAATGGAGAAGGAGGATCCTTCTGTAGGATGAAGACCAAAACTTGAGCTTAATGAGCTGGCAGAAGGTCTCTGCCTTGCTGCTCCCAGAGCAACATTGCCTTCCTGCAGCCACTGCTGTGGCAAGTGGTGGGGAACATGGCTCATGGAGAACACAATTAGTGGCTCTGGAGCTTGATGGGCACACTTTCCAACCTCATGGTCTTTGCTGCAGAAATGTCCTCAAAGCTTAGCTAATGAAAATGTCAGCCCTGCCCTTGTTCTGGGGAGTGAAAATAAAAGCTGGAGTGCCATATCTGGGCTGGTTTTTAGTCATGGATTGCTCTCTACTCTGGCAGATATTACTGCCCAGGCAAAAAGCAGATTAAATCCATGAATCAAATTTTCTTGAAGCATTTTATGGGCAATGCTTGTCAGTTCTAATGCAAATGTGATCTAGGACCAAACTGCAGCTTGGGAAAGAGAAGGAAGATGTGCTAGCAGAGTAATCATTAACAGACACTGATAACATGAGATTCTCCATTACATTGAATAGGGGAGAGAGCCTGAGAGCCAGATTTTGGTGTTGGTCATGGTGAGTTACCTGGAGTAAGGCTGCTCAGCTGGTGTCAGCAGGGTGACACTGGATTTACCTTGTGTATCCGAGAACGACGCACAGGCTTGGAAAGCAGTCTCCACCAAGGCCTTTTGTGGCTAGATACAATGAGAAGAAGAGGGTAAACTTGAAAATAGATAACTCAGAAATGTAAAGTTCTGTTTTGTGCTGTTATTTGTTTGCCAGGGCTTTCTGGGGTCCACCAGTGCCATGCTTGGCAAGGACTGTCTCTTTGTTGTGCAAGCTGGTTCAGTTATGCCAGCTGTATGTCTTGATGACTGCTAATAAGCATAGATCCGCTGAAGTATTCCCCAAAGTCTTTGCTTTGCCATCAAAATCCTCATCAGCAATTGGATTAGTTGTAGGGAATGAACAATTACAACACGGGATAGTGTATTATGTTAAGACGAATTGATGGGTTTTATTTAATCATATGGTCCTGGTCATATCTTGATAGTATTTTTCCTATGGAGAGAAATGCATCATTGCACCAGTAGGTACCAGAAAAAAACCTAAAAAATACTTGATTTAATTGACTGGTGCCTCAAACTAGGGCAAATTAACTCTCTGTACCAAAACAAAGTGAGTTAGGCTTTTACAGTAGGTGTGTTGGCTCTGCATGTCTTCCTGCCCAGATATCAGAGATAAAGTTTGCACTTTCTGGACTGCAGGGAAGTGTATGACCACGTTCCTCGCAAGGACTGTCTTGGTATGGGAGGAAAAATTCAAGTCAAAAGCACTGACAAGATGATCTGCCCACCCTGTGTTCTTTAATTCATCATGGCTATGGCATCAAAGGCCCTGCAGACATTTCACTAAATCAGGCTAAGGCCTCCCAAGATACAGCAAAAGGCTGGAAATCCTTTGCTAAGGTTGCACCAGGCATCAAGAGACGAGAGAGATGCATAAGATGAGAGACTGGCTTTTTCTGCTTTACTTATGTGCTACAAAATGTGTCCCAGTAAATGTGGGGGAATATCACTAAGCTTCTCTTGTGTTGCTCTAAGCCACTTTTGTCTGAAATACAACCAAACTGCTGCCTGGTGGCACAGGCTGGAGCGTTTGCGTGTGCAGAGGGATTAGCACTTGAACCTGCTCTCGCACCTTGTCTTCAGGCCCTGTGAAGACCCGCAGGTGTAAAATGGCTCGCCTGTGACTTGCTGTAGCAGTTTTCCATTGGGAGGACCCATGGCCATTAGAGGTTGAGCAATTCACCATGAGTTGCTTTGCAAGTACCCAGCAAACGCACCAGTTAGGAGGCATCTCCCCTTGATTATGGCGTTGCTCAACTTCAGCAATGGGTCCAGGGCAGCACAGGATCCCCATGTCATTACTCAGCCTTTACCTGTCAGTGGGGTATGGTGAATTGGGGCCGAGCCAACAGCAGCTATTGTAACCTGCAGTACCGGGGGGATGGGGTGTGCGTAGGGTTCTTGGGTCTGGGTTTGCAGCTCCGTCATTGAGGAACGGCAGGTCTGATCCCACCTCCTCTGGTTTTAATGAATAACATAGTCGAACCATGCCGGTATCTGACAGCATGAGAAATTATCACCTTAAGAAGTTCTGCTGCTGGTGACACACATATTTGTTACCCACTGCCTCTCTCAGAGGGGAACTACAGAGGATTAGTTCATATTTAAGAGATGCTGTGTGTAATTACTTATGCACAGTTTTGCAAACCATTCATTTCTGTTAGGTCCTCTCCCATTGTTTCTCTTGCTGACATCTGGCTTGCTTTGTGCATCTTCTGTTTCCATATGGGCATGGACAGAAAGCGCTCGGGGCTCCCTGAGCTGCTGTGATGGACTGGCCCTGCCTGCCAGCAGAAAGGAGAAACAAGCAGAAGGGATCTGGGTGAAGAAGGCATGATGTGCCTGCCTGTGCCTTGGAATGACATTCAGTGTCTCTTGGTGCTGTTGTTCCTGGATATTTTGTGCCATTCGCAAAGATCAAAAAAAGAAAGAGGAGTTTTTTTAGGAAGATGAGGTGTTCAAAACACTGAGTGAAAGGGTAGGTGTCCTATCCTGGGGCTGATCCTCAGCAAAGAGGCATCTCTAATAGCCACACTCAAGTCTCATCCTTCACCTCTGAATTGACTCTTTCCCTAGTTTAAGAGCCAAAAGTTTTGCCGTGACGTCTGTAAGTGCTCCAGGAATGTAGGAATTAAAGTGTCAGATTGGGCCAAGGGCCCATCCAAGCAAGGATCTTGAGCGAGGTGCAAGCCAGGGCCAGATGTTTTACAAAAAGCCTCCACTATGGATATCTTTCACACCTCATTTCTTCCTCGTTCCCATCAGTTTCATGGCTGGTCTCATAGCAGTCCATGTTGTGTTTCCTGCAGGCGCTTTCTCCCTGCATGGAGCTCATGAGGATGGGCTATTGAAAGATGCATGGTCTTAATCCTGGCACTCTGAGGTGGAAGGTGTCTCATTCACGTCCTGCAGTCAACAAGAGGCAGTTTCTTAGAGAAGAGATTATTTCCTTGCCTATGGGACATTTTTAGAGAGGCAAAGAAATACCTTGAATTGCATGGAAAGTCAGCAAGCTTAGAAAACTTTGGTGAGCTCATAACCCATGAAAATATATTTTAGAAAACAGATTTTTTTTTTTTTCCCTAAAATTTTGAGGCTATTTCATAGAATCATAAAACAGTTGGGGTTGGAAGGGACCTTTAAAGGTCATCTCGTCCAACCCCCCTGCCATGAGCAGGGACATCTTCCACTAGATCAGGTTGCTCAGAGCCCCGTCCAACCTGACCT
>JAVJGG010000074.1:78635063-78650450 GCA_035590195.1 Aviceda cuculoides
TCCAACCTGACCTGGAATGTTCCCAGGGATGGGGCATCCACCACCTCTCTGGGAAACCTCTGCCAGTGTCTCACCACTCTTATCATAAAACATTCTTCCTTCTATCTGGTCTGAACCTCCCCTCTTTTCGTTTAAAAACATTACCCCTTGTCCTATTGCTACAGGCCCTACTAAAAATCTGTCCCCATCTTTCTTCCAAGCCCCCTTTAAGTACTGAAAGGCCAATAGGTCTTGCCTGATCACCTCCAGTGCCCATCCAAACGCTAGCTAGAGATCTAACAGCACTGAAAAAACAGGAAAGCACAGGATAACCCCAGCATCCCAGCCACCATCCCCTCTCCCACCTCGAGCAGGTCCCCCTCCACCAGCTGTGCCAGCTATTGTTGGGCACATAAAGACCGCTCCACCAGCCCCACCGTCAGCATGCAGCTCATTACTCTGTAAAGCGCTTTGAAATGCTCTGAATATGAAAGGTGCTCCATCAGACCAAATTCAGCTCTGTTTGCTATTACAATACAGTGCATTTCTTTTGTCTGTGCCTTTTGATGATGCCCAATTGTTCCCCTCAGTCAGTATTTCGGAGTCATTAGTTGGAATTAGTAAAGTTCCTGCGGCCGGACTTTTCCAAGGCTCTGTTCTCAGGCTACAAAGAGTCGATGAGAAGTTGTCCTGCTTTCACCGAGCTGGAGGCACGGCGGGGAGCGCTTCGGAGGGAGCAGGCAGTCTGCTCAACTCCACTCTCCCATTGCAGGCACCGGGAAATGCACGTGCCGACAAGATGCTGCGGGTGGTCGCACAGGGGCTGGTGCTTCCCGGCCCGGAGGGAACCTATAGACCCTTTCATTTGGTACCTCTGGTGGGACCAGCTGAAGGGCTTCGCCCGGTCGCATCCGTATTTAGGCAGCACATCCCACAAAGTTCAGGTTTCTCTCCCAGAAATCCCCCACTTCTCATTTCAAGGCACCAGAACTGAAGAAGTCACCTTTCTCTGGGTGTCAGAGACCTTTAGTCAGCCACTTCCATGATGAAAACACCTGGATGTTCCTGACCTTGTCCTCCAACCTCTTGCTCATGTTACACCTTTCCAACCATATCAGAAAGCCTCTTAGGATCAAGACACTTTTTCCTGAAGGCATTTATACATGGAGCATGCCAGTTCCTCCCTACCCCATGTAGCCTCTTGGGATGCTCACATGAACTTAGAAGGAATTTCGTGGTGGGACATTTTCACTGGAGGATCTTAACCCATCTGGACGTGTGCTCCTGCCTTGGCTGGTCATGCTGGAGCAAGCCAACTTGCAGAGGAAGGATTGCCAATATATCCAGGAATATCACGCCCCACGATAACCAGCTGGCCCGCTTTGGCGATGTCTGATCTTCAGGTATGGGTATGCGTTTGCCATGGGAAGGATGAGGGGGACAGCAGACGCAGCTATCCTTGTCCTCCACCAGCACAGAACAGGTTCAACACCAGGGCAGGTACCCAAGGTCCTGCAGCCCAAGATCCCAGCTCTGAGGGTGACCAAGGGGTGCACACATGGACTACTTCTCCGGGTATGTGCTCCTGATGGCTAGCAAGCAGCCGAGATGCTTCCCAATCCGGTGGCTGTACCTGCAACACTGCGCCAACAGCCCTTGATCGACCCTTCATCCACAAATTTCTCTAATCGGTTTTTGAAGCCATTTATACTTTTGGCATCCGCCACATCCTGTGGCAAGGAGATCCACAGTTTAATTACATGTTTTATAAAAAAGCACGTCCTCCTGTTAAAGGCCTCTGCCCAATCATTTCACTGTTTTTCTCCAGCTGCAAGACACACCAAATAACTCTTCCCTATCCACCTCCACACCACGTAGGGCTTATATACCCCACTTAGATACCTCCTCAGCTCCTTCTCCAGACTGAAGGGCTTAGTCTGTTCAGCCTCTTTTCACCCTGAAGCTGTTCCATGTCATTCCTCCTTGTCCCCCTCTCTGTCCTACTCCTGTCACACCATGAGTCCTCACGCACCAAACAGGACACACTTTTGGCTCCTTCTTTCCCAAAAAACCATCCGCTGCCCAGCGTGGTGGCAGATGCTTGCATCCCAACCCACCGCAGTGAGGAGGAGCTCCTCCCACCACCTCCACACAGGCAGAAGCAAATCCCCAGCCATGCCCCGTCCCCGGCACAAGAACCAAGGCACGACAGGTATTTCCCTGTCCCCAAAACACAGCACACCTTGCAATAGGCTTAATTGGCACAGGCGTTAATCAAAGGAGGTCCCTTGGAAACTAATGGTGTAATGGGGTTGAAGACCAGCACTAGGGAGACATTCACCTCCTCTATAAGCCAATGTCAGCTGAGCGTAAAGGTGGTTCCCGCTGCGTTACACACTTTGCAGATACAATACAGCCTCCATGACAGATCACATAATCACAGAATGGTTTGGGTTGGAAGGGACCTTTAGAGGTCACCTAGTCCTGCCATGAGCAGGGACATCTTCCACTAGATCAGGTTGCTCAGAGCCCCGTCCAACCTGACCTGGAATGTTCCCAGGGCTGGGGCATCCACCACCTCTCTGGGCAACCTCTTCCAGTGTCTCACCACCCTCATTGTAAAACATTTCTTCCTTCCGTCTGGTCTGAATCTCCCCTCTTTTAGTTTGAAGCCATTACCCCTTGTCCTCGCGCTGCAGGCCCTATTAAAACTTTTGTTCTTTTTCTCTTTAAGACAGGCAAACCAAAAAAAGCTGAAGCAGTTTTCGTCAGTACACACTTCAATTTGGAGCCAAAAAGTCACTTTGAACCCAAACCTGTGCTTTGGTTCCAATGGTTTTTGGAAGAGAAAAACTATAAGTCAAAATCAACATTTTTCCCTGTAATCGGCATTAACTGACCTGTTCTCTTTTTTCAACCCTTTTGGCAGAGGACAGAAACAGCCGTTTGCCCAGTTCTTGCCCCGGATGGGCAACCGTCGGGCTGGGCTGCCCTGGCTGCCGCTGGCCCCCGTGACGGCCGTGCGTTTCTCTTCCAGGTGCTCCTTTTCAAAGGTCTCAGCATCCCCATGCTACCTCCTGCCGGCACTTCCACCTGGGTCCCCAGCCTCAGCTCTCCACTGACTTCACCCTGCCTCACGCGGTGCAGCCCCAGCCGGGGCTGACCCCCCACATGGCCCCCGCGCACCAGCACAGCGGTCCCCTGCACCAGCCCCTGACACCGGTGCCAGCCCTGCCCTTCCAGGACGTGGCCGGACCTTCCTTCCTACCTCAGGCGCTTCACCAGCAATACCTCCTCCAGCAGCAGCTTCTCGAGGCTCAGCACCGCCGGCTCATGCCCCATCCCAGGTAAGGGGCCCTTACTCTTCCCGAAGGACGCTGAGAAGCTGCAGCAGCCCTCACTTGAGCGAAGGGGCTTCTGCAAAACCCCGGCAGTACGTGGTGGTAACCTTTCTTCCCAGGTTCAACTGTGTACCCCCAAAAGGCATCCGGCAGAAGGGAAGCTGCAGGGCAGGTTGCACCTCCAGGTGTACCTTTCCCATGGGGATCCATCCCACGCTCATCTAGTACGTCGCAAGGTCACCTATTCTTGTCACTTGTAGGAGAATCGTGATGGTAACACCTTGGTTTTGCGGTGAACCTGTCCTGCACGGCAGAGAGAGAGATAGACTGTGTGCACCAGTTACCTCCTCGTAGCTGCTGTTCCAAAACCGTGTAAGAGATTGTATCCACCTGTTCCATCAGGTTTTGCACATGAAGAGCTTGCTCCTCTGGGTCTAGGTAGGCTTCCCAGCTCTATGAGGGGATGATGCTGTTGACCTGCAGCGCATTCAATTGCAGAAAGCAGCCTAAATTCAGACTGGGCTGACGACTGCAGAGAGAATTACTGTAACTCAGCAGAGGTGGAAGTGGATGCCTGGCCTTGTCCTGATTGTGTTTCTTGTGAGAGGGGTTTAGATAGCACGTAGGAGAGGAGTGCTTTTTTTGGAAACATATGGAAGCTATTTGTGGGTTGTACCCATGGATCAAGAATCAGGATGAGTCTTCGCGATAGTGCTTCATTTGGAAGGAATGCTACAGATGGAAAACACTTTCTTTCCATACCCTTTTTATGTGAAAATTGTGTGTTCTTCTCATCCTTGTTGTGTTTCGCATAAGCTGGATTTTAGGTGGATTTAATGATTAGTTAATAATTGGGTAGCAAATATGTGCGAGGCTGAGGCACTGATGATACAAGTGTTTATCTCTTAGTCATAAGCTGAATTCAAATACAAGCACGGAGCATAATTCCATGTAGAAGCTGCTTTGGTAAATGCTGTCAGTGTTACATTTGCAAGTGGGTTGTGGTGTGGAAAAGGGCAGGAACCTCTTGCCCAGTCCCACAGCCTGTTTCTGAAAGCACAGCTGCATCGGAGGAGTGTGTCAGGAAGGTTACAGGTGTGGGGCATGAGGTCCCAGTAATGGGAATCGGGGTCATGCCCTTAAAAGTGAAGCCTCTGAACTGTGGTTGCATGAAAGATTCTTCACCTAGTAGTTCCCTGCTCCATTTTCTCTAGTGTTTTCCCATAGCTTTGCTTTGCAATGGTTCCACTGGTAAGCAGGGAGCAAGGGGTATGATTTTGTCTGTAGTGCAAATCCTGCTTGTGTATCCGCCTTGTACCTCTCCAAATGTGGACATCGATCAAGCAGCACGTGCTCTTCCCCTGAGTAGTTCAAATGGGCAATAATCACAAGAAGAGACTCAAATCTGCAGAAAAACGCTGCTATATATTCTACGGCTTTCCCTTCCCTGCCTGCAAAGACAGCAGAACTGGCGGAGAAGGTGCTGGATCCCAGCCTGGCCTGTCCATCATCCAGAGAGATGTTGGCAAAGGCCAGTGAGAGTAAATTCTGCTTTCAGTTACTCCTGAGTAATCCTGTTATGAATGAGGTTCCCCAGGAGTTTATGGACTGCATGGGGAGATGAGACAACCTGCAGCTTCTTTATGATGATGGATAACGGCCGAAGCAGGGACATGTTTTATCTTGTATGTTGTTTATGGGGCTGACAGTGGCGTAAGAGAAAATACTGCAAATGGCACAAAGCTGCTAAGGAAGAAGTTGTTTGGTTTCCTCTTTTTCTCTCCATGTTGCCACAAAATAGCATCCTCTGTAAACTGAGTGGATGTGGATGCCGCAGGGGGTGGGCGGAGGTCTGCGTTATGTCCGTGGTGACCACGAGTTAATGACATAGCTCTGGGTTCCTCTTCCCATCATCCCTGACACCTACCTGGACTCTTTCTCTTGGGCACA
This sequence comes from Aviceda cuculoides, assembly GCA_035590195.1. Classification (NCBI taxonomy): domain Eukaryota; kingdom Metazoa; phylum Chordata; class Aves; order Accipitriformes; family Accipitridae; genus Aviceda; species Aviceda cuculoides. The sequence goes on from JAVJGG010000074.1 coordinate 78,640,334, forward strand.
TATTCACAAGCCCAACCGTTTGGGTTTTCCCCTGGTTTATTGACACGGGCTCAGAGCAGGAGCTGTACGTACCCGTGCCCGCCGCGTGGCTAACTGGTTTGCTGGTCTCCTCCTCACCGCAGGCGGGCTCAGGAGCGCATGTCTGTTCAGCCTCACCGTCTACACCCCAGCTTTGACTTCAGCCACCAACTGCAAACTCCACAACCCATGGGGCCCCAGCCCAGGTATTTAGCCGAAGGCACGGATTGGTAAGTCTTCCACATTTCGCTAGTGAGTTGAATGAGGTGTTTTAAGAAGTCCTGGGGAGGCCGCAAGGGTTGGTGAACGTCATCATGGATCAGTGCTTTCATTAAAGCTAATGGTTCATCTCAACAGATACAATGTGGGAGGTGCGCGATGGGAAAATTCATCTCTGGGAGGGTCATGAGTCCGTGCTAAAGCCTTTATGCATGTATATGATAACATCGAGGCATTGATATCATAGAGTGCAGCCAAGCATTAATCTTCCCCAGGGGCTTTTCCTGCTGCAGGGCACAGCCAGGGTCTTTTTTCTGTAAACCAGCGTCTCTGCCTGAAGTAGCTCTGCTGCTGTCCACCAGGCACTCAAAAACCGGTGGCCACAACCTTTTCTGTGTTCTAAATTAGGAAGCACCGTGCTGTCCTGCCCCGCAGGGTGGTGTGAATGAATTAATAGTTGTTAATCGTTCTCCCACTGTAGTGTTCGATACCCTGGAAAAGCTGAGTGAGGAATTGATCGTTTTGTTTTCTGAGCAGGTTTTGAGCTCTTGCACAGTTAGTAAGGTATGGGCCCCTACTTGGAAGAATAAGAAAATAAAAACATACTTCTGAGTAGCTGCTTGTTAGCTGAACAAAGTCCATTCTGTGCACTGAATGAAAAAAATAGCATGTGAACATGTAATTAGAGACAATCGCAATGTGTATGCAGAAGTGGACGGAAATAAAATGGCACAGGAAGTCTTAATTATGGCATTTCCTAGCATATGAGCGCTTCGCTCTGCAAGTGGAGAGTCCTTTTAACACAGGGGTTTTTTTCCCCCTCCAGGGTAATAATACACAACCCAAAATAATGGCCAGATCCTTCTGCCATTTTCTTCTCAGGTGTTCCCATTACTGGCACCACTGTGAGCTGAATTTGGCCAGGATGACATTGTTCGGATCAGTTTGCAAAACGGTTCACATACCACCTGGATAGAGCCATTCTTTCTACCTCTCTTTTGGCACAGAGTGTTTAATTATAATCATTAGAAGGATCTGATAAAGCATCACTTTATGTTCCACTCCTCCTCCCTCCTTTTTCCCCCTGTGTTGCTCCATAGCCTTATAAAACCTAAGGAGTGTGGATGACAGAAATCATATACTGTGTACATATATTTGGGTGACTCACTTCCCCTCGGGGCACATGTACAGTTTTGCCCAGTGACAGATACAAAAACTTTCCTTTAATGTGTTGCCACCTCATGAGCAGCAGCGGCGCTGACTCGGAGGCAGTAGGTGGTAGGCACCGTTGTGGGAAATGGGGATGGAAGGAAGATCTGAAGGTGATCAGTCATCTCAGGCAGCCCAACCTCAATTAAAATCTTCCAGTGAAGAATAAATAAATTCTCCTTTGGTTCCGTAAATCATCTTCTGCACACGCATTGCGCGACGACCATCCAACCTGTTATGTGGAGCCTTATCCTTCACTTCTTGATTGTTGGCAGCCTGTGTACCATAAGTATCACAGCTCTGGCACAGGCTAGAAGGTGATGGTTGGTTTTGATTTCCTTCAGCTAATGTGCTCTGCTTATTCACCCCCAAACCCTAGGAAAACAGCATTCCATGCAGTATTCTGCTTTGGACCCTTCTGTAGACCCACAGCATCACTTCAGGAGCCTCGACACCCAATTTTAAGGCTCTATCTGCACCAGTGCACAAGCAGTGCAGCAGTGCTGTCATTGCAATTACTTGTGCAAGTTAATGGAGGCCATTCATCTTTGAGAGACCTCTTCAGTCCTTGTTCTCAAAGCACTCTGTGGATCATCACGTCTATTTTGTAGACAGGGAATACAGGAAGGCAGAGAGGAGGTGGTCAAGGTTATGCATCAGGCTAGTGACAAGGCTGGGAATGGACCCAAAGCCTCCTGATTTCCACTTGAGCCTTCCATCCACCTGGGAACAGTCTTAAGCAATTGGATAAATTGCCACAATTGTGACACAGGAGCTGGAAAATGCCCAGCCCTGCGGATTCTCACCCTGGTTGTGTTCCTGCCAGTTGCCTGCTGTGTTTTATCCTCTGCCAGTTTTTGTCTGTCTAGCACATACACGGCTAGCACGGGGCCAGCAAAAATAGTCCCTCTCTTTGCATCAGCTTGGTGCGGGGTGTCTTATTAGGGGGTGCTAGAGGACTGGAGCTGCTGCCTGGTACACAGGCTGTTCTGGGTAAAGGATTTCTGCATTTACTGTCCCCTCACGTCCCTTATCTGCTGTTGGGCGAAAGCAGTTTCACAGCTGCTGGAGGACACGTCTGGGTTGCTCCTAACCAGCCGTGGCACTCGCTGCCGCTGCCCTCCTCACAGGGGAAGAGAAGTTCGAGCCTGAAACGGGAAGCCACCCCTGTGCTCAAATTAGCTTTGCTTTGGTAAATGTGAAGACAATGGTTATTAGAGCGCCAGCTTTGGTAATTATGATAAAGTAAATGACGTTCAAAGCGCTTGTTTGCTGAGAGACTCCTTGGCTGGAGAGACGAGTGATCAGCTAATTGGTTTAATGATGGAGATGCTGTGTTAGGTCTCCTCCCGTCCTCTCCACACAGCGTGTGGAGGGGGTTGCAATTTGTTTCTGCATACTCGGATTGGGCAGAGCTGTGGTGTTTTCCGGGATCTTGATTATGCCAAGTCCTGGGATTGAGCTGGGTTATTTTTCTGGAGGAAAAAAGTGCCCAAACTCACCAAGCTGAGCCTCAGCTTTGCTTGCCCCGGCCAGGCTGCGTGAGGGCAAGTGGGACCATGGGGATGTCCTGCTTCATTGCCAATGGCCCACTGGTTGTGTGACACCCTTTCCTACAGCAGTCTCATGCAGAAATTTCTTAAAACCTTTATATTTTCTGCATGAACAGCAGTTCCGGAGTTCCCTGAGGCTGGGTTCAGGCAAAGTGCGGTCTCCCTTGTTTTCCCATGTCCTACCATGACCCGGGCTGGGAGACCTTCAAAGAGAGCACAGGCACATCAAAAAGCCCCCAGAGAGTGCTGAGCTGGCTACTAACAACTACCCGGAATGGTTCATCAGTGTGTCCCCGGAGTAGTTAGCTGTATTCCTGCAAAATATTCAAGACAAAATGCAATCGTTTGCAGTGATGGCAGCACAGGGAAGACCTGGTCTGTCCAGGTTGAGTTACCGAGCCTGGGTATTGAACAGAGCCACCAAAATGTTCTTGCTCTAAAATTAGCAGGCTGCATCTGTGCAGCTCTTGATCCTGACTAACACAAATGCTAACTGGCATGAAAACAACCCCTCACTCCTTTGTGCTGTCCTGGTGGGCAATAGCCCAAATTGGAGGAAGCTCCCTTCCGAGCAGTAGCATCACCTTCGGCAGAGGATCCCAGAGCAGCCCAGGGCCCGCCAGTGGAGGTTGCCCCGTGAGCAGGATCTGACTTGCTGTAAGCCATGCGATAAAACCGTGCGGTCAAAGCCATATCTTCATCCTCGTGCCCACAGGGACCTCAGCGTCGATGCGGGACTGACTCATGCCCAGTTCCAGGTCCGGCCAGTCCCCCAACCCTATCAGCATTACTTAGCTACACCTCGGATGCACCATTTCCCCAGAAGCACATCCTCGACACAGATGGTAAGTGAAACGCTTTTACCAAGAAATGTTTTAAGCATTGTCTGCCAGAAGGCAGTCAAAATAAAGGCTGCTATCTTTCTATCACCTGTCTTCTGCGAATCCCACTTATCTCCGGCCGTGGGAGGGAGTGTCTGAAAGGATAATGTTGCATCATTGCACTCTGGATTAGAGAAAGGAAAGAAAAGCTCAGCTGCTCTGGAAAGATTCGGTCCATTGCCATGCTCACAAGCCGGTCTGCAAAACCTGGGCAGGGTGTGAGAGACTCAGCGGTTATTACTAATAATAAAAATGCTAATAATACTGGAACAAACGATGGGCTCCCAGGACTTTTTGTATGCAGAAGGATTATCAGTAGGTGACTCCCTTCCCTGGGCTTAGCCACGAGGACCATTCCTTATCACGTCATTGTTCTCTACGTCAGCCTTGATGCCATCTGTAAAGGTTTTGCATGACCTCTTGCACAGGTGGAGATGGAGTTTGACGAGAAGATGGGCTGACTGGGGTCATTTGCTGGCCCTTCTCCTAACAGGGTGCTGGTTTTGGAGCTGAATCATGCCAAGAACTGCTAATCCTCAGAAATCCCATGAGGGTGTTTTTGCCTCATGCCCATAGCTGGACCCTGACACCTGTGTACTACAGCAAGGCTTAAAAAATCAAAGCTTGGATGTGGAGAAATCCACCCATTTAAAACTAAATAAAATAAAATCTCTTTTTAAGCTAATCCACGTTGAGAGTCTGGAACTGCAATGTTATAAATGCAACAGGAATTATTATAACAGATAGTTTATTCAGAAGAAATGCATGTTCTTAGTTATCATTTATAGGAGATCTCTTTAATAAAACCTCATTTTTTGGTTATTAAAAGGCTTCCACTGGGGAAGGTGTCGATCTGCTCTTTCATTTTGAATTTTTAAAGCACTAGATTTAAATCAGGGTACACAAGGGATTTCTACGTGCAAGTACAGGTGGCTTTATTTTCCTCCCTCTCTTCTTGCAGGTTGTTCATGAAATCAGAAATTACCCCTATCCTCAGCTTCAGTTACTTGCTCTTCAGGGATTGAACCCAAGCAGGCACACATCCGCTGTGCGGGAGAGCTATGAAGTACGTATCTTGGGGACTAGAATTATTATTCAATGTTGAAGTGCTGGGAATCTCTGCAAGTTCTGGCATAAACTTGTAAGACTGTTTTGTGGCATGGCAGTTTCATTGAGTCTTGCAGCAATTTTAGTAATAACTGGGAGGCAAAGGGGTTGAGTGAGTTTGGTAAAAGATGGTTTACTCCAAGGTGCCTGTGTCTGGCTTGGGTTGACTCTGGCTCCCTTCATGTCTGTGACCAAAGTGCTGTAGTTCTACTGGGTTTTTTTTCCCCAGCCTGTCAAACGGAGCCCAAATTCCACCCTAATTTCTGAAATATTGGAGATCCAGCTCTTAGCCTTGAACCCTTAGTTATTAGCCCAAGTGCCAGGGCTCAGATCCATCATTAAAGCACACCTGATTTGGGTTTGATGGACACTTCTATCGAGGAAAGGGCAGGAGGGAGCCTTGGTCACCAGCAGGTAGGCTAGGGTGGTGGGACCTCATGTCCCAGGAGCAATGCTGATGGCAATTTTCTGGTGTTCCTGTGCCGCAGGAGCTGCTGCAGCTGGAGGACAGGCTGGGCAGCGTGAGCCGGGGTGCCGTCCAGAACACCATCGAGAGGTTCACCTTCCCCCACAAGTACAAGAAGGTGAGCGCCCCAAAACCACGTCACGGCTGCCAGCCCCTCTCAGCTGGCCAAGGGTTGTGGGCACAGAGCAGACAGAAGGAAGGATGTTGGTGGGTCGCAATCCTCAGGGTTGACAAACTGGCGCCGTCAATCAAAATACTCCCCGAAATGGGGGAGGAATGTAAAATCCAGAATCGATGCTTTAATATCTTGTGGGGCTCCCGGGCTCAAGCAGTGGTGTAGCTCAGCTGGCTGTTTCTCACTTCTAGGCTAGGAAGCTGCGGGCCAAATTTTCAAAAGGGTCTCAACCTTCTCCCACCCAGCGGGTGCAATTTCACCCCTGTCCGCACCTGGTAAGAAAGCGCACACACCAAGGGGGCTTCGTGCATGCAAACCCACCCTGTTCTGCATGCAAGGGGCGCTGCCCGCACACCCCGCTGTGAGGGCGCGGGCTCCATGGTGTGGGGGAGGTTGTCCTCCCCTCGCTTTGAAAGGGGTGTCTCCTCTGTTGGAGCTGATGTCCTGCCCCTAAGGAAATGGGTGCCATATTTTGGGGTTGTGCTAAGCAGAAAATGGGAAAAATGCTTGTTTGGGTAGTAATTTCACATGTTGGTCATTGCCGGCTGGGCAGTAACAAGTAGGGATGTTGCATTGCCCTGGTTGGAAGTGAGTCAGCTCCTCCTGCACTTATCTCTAACTGCATCTCCAGTGGATCCAGAAAAATCATATTAATAGGAATAGATGTGTGGAGGAAAGAGGAAAGGGGAGAGCTGACAGGCTAAGCACTGCCCCATGGCACAGTGTGGGGCTGGGCCAGTGGCCAAGCTGGCATGGGGCACAGTGGTTGCCCTTCCTGGCAGTGGTGGCCCCACATGCTTTGGGGTCTCCAGGAGAAGCCTCCAGCAAAGGAGACTGTGGGGCTAGCCCCACAGCAAGGAGGATGGAGGAGGTGGTGGGGAGCTCTGTTAGGGCAGAAGACGACAGGCTGCTCCTTGGGGGACTACCACCAGCCCCACTGCCACCATTCCCAGGAGGAGACGTGCCGACCAGCAGCATGTTGGTGGCATCCTCCCCTCACTGGCTGTTTTGGGTGGGCTGGCTTCCCCAAGCTGGAGGATCTGGCTGACAGGTGAAGCTTTTATTATTTACCTTTCTGCGACTACCAGGGCTTGGGAGAGCATTAGAAAGCCAAGTCCTAACCAAATCATGTCTTCAACCTCGCTGCAGAGAAGACCGCAGGAGGGCAAAGCTGAGCAAGAGGATGGAGAGGAGTCGGACACCGACGAGAAATGCACAATCTGTCTGTCCATGCTTGAAGATGGAGAAGACGTCAGGTACGATCCTTCCATCTGCTCCTCTGACTCTCGATGCCATCTGAGTTGTGTTTATTGGGATTAATGGTGCCATGTGCTGGTGAGGTTGTCCCTGTTCTTGTCCTGACAAACTCGCTTGGGCTGTTGCAGGGTCTGGGAAACTGAATGCCATTTAGATGAACATGGGTATGGCCTGTAGGTAGGAAAAGCTCTGAAGCAGCAGGAGGGCCAAGTTTTTATAGTCGGGTTTGGATCACCCGCTTCAAGGCTGTGACAATGGGCTAGGTGGCAAGTGTCAGAGAAGGATGGGTCCCAGGTCTCAGACAACCATCTGGAGCTCAGGGACATCAATGTCTGAGCCCGACAGATGACCAAAGTACGATAAAAGGGAGTGCGGATGTGAAGTCCAGGGGATTTTGGCTTGTGGCCAGGAGGGAGCTGCTTTATTGTAGAATAAGTGAGATTACTCCACCCGCATGGTCACAGGGAGCCATCCTGAGCCAACAACAAAGCCCCAGTTATCCCTCACAGCCGTCCCCAGGTCTTGGTTGGGTCAAATCTCTGCTTGTGGATGGGGGACAGAGGACGGGGACAAGCAATTGCAAGGGGCTGAGCTACCATGGCTGAAGGAGCTACAAGTGGGCAGTGCAGCTGCACTACCTGGTCCTGCTCCTCACCCTTGAATAGCCTTAAACCATCAAGAAAAACTCTGATCTTCTTGCTCTGGGTCCTTGTGGTTCAGGGTCCCTCTGGCTCACGAGGGTGAGCAAAGAGATGGCAAAGGTGATGTAGGAGATGTAAAAGATGTAGGAGAAAAGCAACCATGATCCCTGGGGCACACCAGACACCCACATAGGAGTGTTTGGGACTCACCTGACTGCTAATGAGCCTCAACGATGAAGAACCAAGAGGCTTTGGAGTATAACCTAATAGTCCTGAAAGGTTAAAAAGCAGCAGCCAGGGTAATTAATAACCAGAACAACTCAGTTGAGGAGGAGGGTGTGGGGTTTTCTAAAAGGCTTTTAGCCAAGAAGGACATCATCTCAGACCTACTGCCCTACGTGAGCTGGCGTGGCTGGGGAAGGCTGTACTGGTGTCACTACATTGGTGCTTTCCCATGTTTGAAGCAGTCCCAGCTGCTGCTTTCTGGCTTTTCTTGGTCCCCTGGACCTCCTCCATCCTAACGGGGTGGTACTTCTCTCTCTGCAGGCGGTTGCCCTGTATGCATCTCTTCCACCAAGTGTGCGTGGACCAGTGGCTGGCCACCAGCAAGAAGTGCCCGATCTGCAGGGTGGACATTGAAACACAGCTCGGCTCCGACAGCTGAAAGGACTGGCTGGACACACCATTTTCCTTACCAGGTCATATGGCCATAAACCCTTGCAGCAAAATTTTTGCCTTCTGAGCCATTTGATTGAGAGGAAAAGTCTGCAGGCACGTTAGTGAGGAGGAGGAGGAGGAGGAGGAGGTGGCGGTACAATATCTAGCAGTAGGAGATATTGCACATATGCAGGATACGGGCCCGGTGAAAGGGAGCTGGCATTCCCGGAGCTCAGAGACCCCGTGCTGCAGAAGATTTAGTGTTGAACATGAAGGAACTAGTTGTGGTAGTCTGGCCTGTCAATCCTGCATTTCATGAGGATTGTATATATACCTCTCGAATACGTAGAAACATGTTAGGGGTCCTTTAGCTATTTCTATGGATGGCAGCTGGAGCATGTTAGCTTAAGAAATGTTGTGTTTGATGCCCTACTCATCTTGTGGTGGACATGTTGCTGTTACCTAATTTGCACCAAATATTTTTTCATAGATTCCTTATTTTGGTGCCTGATTAATACATTGCAGAGGGGGGATAGAGGTCAAGCTTTCCCACCCTTGTGGGGAAGAGGCAAAAAAGCAAAATCCTGTTTACAGTCAGAAGGGTTGCGCTCTTTGCCTCAGCCGCGTGTGCTTCCTTTCCTTGCATTTACAGTGTGTTGCAAATTTAGAGAAACTTAAAAAAAATAAAAATTGGGAATGAAATGAATGAAGCAATAGGGAGAAGCTTCGTTCCTGCTTATCTGCTGGTGCTGGACACTTTCTGTAGGGGCACGATATTGGAGTAGATGCTGTTTCTTTGCTTTCTGTCTCTTAGCGATAGCTTGGCATATCGAAATCCCGGGAAGGGCTGTCTTCATAATTGCCGTTGTCCATGATGCTTTCTCCTGCGAGCTGTGAGGCTGGTTGGCTTCAGCAGCCACTGCCAGCACTGGTCCAAAACGATGGTTACTGGAGCTGGTGCCTATAGCTGTGCTTTGGGGTATAATAACGCCAGAGAGGTGCTGGGAGATGTATGCTGCCGACTCCTCTCCCATGCGAAAGCATTCCTGCTAACAGGAAAGGAGAAAACTCGGTGCTGGCAAGGCACTGCTGAGGCCGTGAGCATTTCGGCACAGGAGGGGAAGGCAGATTGGAAGGGCAGTTTTCTGCTTTTTGGGGGGGCTGTGTTGTGACCCTGCTTCAAAGCACGTGCACCTGCACCCACGTGCATTTGTATACACGGGTCACATCCATACAGAGAGTGGGGTGGTTGTTAAAATGAAACTTAATTGCATTAACGCTCAAAACAGAATTAGGAGGTGGTCCCTGAAGGAGTGAGCTGTTGGGATCCAAGCTCCCCCTGAAATAAAGACCTCAGCACACCAGCTGCAGGGAATAAGCTGAAAACTCCCCGGAGAACTGACATTCACTACCAAAAACCGTTTTTGTTTTTGTTTTGGGTTTTGTTTTGTTTTGTTTTGTTTGCGTACTAGGGGAGCAAAAAGGAGAAGAAGACGAACAAGGGGAATTAGTCAGGAACATTATATATTTAAAATACTGATGTGGTGGGAATGACTTCTGGCTCCCCTGAGCATCTGTTTTGCTGGAGCCAAGCGATGCTCTCCAAGAAGAATAATCACAAATTACTGTCTGAGAGATCACGGAATTCCTGTGTGCTGTAATTGGAAAACACCAACCTCAGAGGCAATCCAGTGATTTTTTTTTTTTTTTCCCAACTGGAGAGGGGAGGGAAAAAGGGGAGCCCCGCGGGGTGCAAGGATGCAGGAGCTCTTCTCTTGCCGTGCCCATGCAGGTGGGAGGGACTGGAGGGGGACACATGGTGGCATATAAGGAAGATACAAGGAAGAAATGTTTTATGATGAGGGTGGTGAGACACTGGCAGAGGTTTCCCAGAGAGGTGGTGGATGCCCCATCCCTGGGAACATTCCAGGTCA
>JAVJGG010000074.1:78650550-78741691 GCA_035590195.1 Aviceda cuculoides
TCCAGGTCAGGTTGGACGGGGCTCTGAGCAACCTGATCTAGTGGAAGATGTCCCTGCTCATGGCAGGGGGGTTGGACTAGGTGACCTTTAGAGGTCCCTTCCCACCCAAACTGTTCCATGATTCTATGATATATTTGCCACCCAGCACAAGCGATGGCTTCTAGGGGGATGTGGTGGTCCCAACCCTGATGACCATGGGTCAAGGGGTGGTCCCTCAATACCTATGGGGCTTGCTCCAGCAGCAGCAGATCGAAGCAGCATTAAAAATAATACTAATATTACTAATAATATGGATGAGCAAAGCAAGGATTTGCTGGTAAAATACACTGTAAGTTGGTCTGGTCTGTCCAGGCGTAAGCCGGGGGCAAAGCAGGGGGAGGAATGGGGCGAATGAGGCCCTGGCCAGGTGGGGAGGGAATGAGGAGCGCTTCCAAACCGCGCGTTTTCTTAAAGCCTATGCGAAAGTATTACTATTTGCCTAATGAACAAGCACAGTTTTTAAAAAAAAAAAACCAACAAAAAAAAAAAAAATACCCCTTTGGTGAAGAAAAGCACCAAACCCCCGTGGTCTCGTGTGAGTGACTGATCCCAAGGTGCGTGCGAATTTACAGCGTCTGGAGTTGCATCGATGTGTCAGGTTCCTTTGCGTTTTAATAATTTGTACGAGTAGGATGCGATAATAGGATGAGTTTAAAAACAAAATGAAACAAACAACAAAAAATCTCTAGGAACAAAACATTGATAGTTTACAGGGTTTTGTGAGTTTAAATGCCTTATATTTAACAATCATAATTTATGACTAACTTGTAGATATTGTGGGTTCTTATTTAATTATTTTTATAGTTGTTTTTTGCATTTTTAATTATAATTTATTTATTTAGAAATTAATACTAATTTTTTTTATTACTCCTATTACCTCATTTTTGCATCGTTTCTGGGAATGGAATGCTTTGCATGCGTCGGTACTTTAAAGAAAAAAATTAAACATGGGATGTGGGGGGTAATGCTTATCTTATCAAAAAAAAAAAAAAAAAGAGAAAAAAATCAGGGTGTGTGATTACAAACTGTATTACTGTGGTGCTGTTACCTTGGATACATTCCATAAAAATGCAAACCTTTGATTCTGTATGCTGTGACATAGTGGAAAACTGCAATATAGTGACTGTGTTTAGCACATATATATGAATATTATTTGCACTCATAATCAAACTCTGGTGATCCTTTCACTTGCGTCCTTGCGCATTGAAGGCGATTAATGCCGATGCAAACCCAAACCATTTCGGTCGATTCTCGCAGCCGCCCTGTCCCCGCCGCCGGCGATGCCACCGCCCCTGCTGCATGTGTTACCCTGCAAGAACACCCGGCGGGCCCCCGCTACAAGGCCGCGCTTGGGGCGATGCGCGCGTTTGGTGCGAGACTCTGCAAATTGCTTCAAAAGCCGAGGAAGGAAGCCCAGGCATGGTGGCTCTGTCCAAGTCTTGGTGCCCACCGGTGCTCGGTCTGGCTTTTTTCAACCTCTGTGCATGCACCCGGCTGGGCGCTGCGGGGAGGGTGAAGCAGGCGATCGACTGGGCCTGAGCTGGGAGGCAACGAAACCGAGGGATTTGTTGTGATTTTGAAGGGTCGACCCATGGTCTAGCTGAGAGGGGCTGGGATGGGTGCGGGAGCGATTCGGCGTCCCTTTGTAATGCCCGGCCGCGAGCATTTGCTATAACCCGGCTGTGAAACACGCACGGAGCCGAAGCCCTCAGCGCCGATCTTCTTGATCAGTGGGTTTCGCCCCCCCTGTTAAAGGGGAAACTTCACAACCTGGAGCTTTTTAATCCACCGAAGAGCTGGGACGTGCACCGCAGCCTTCCCATGCCCAAGGAGGGGGTCAGCCCCAAGCCGACATCCCGCTCCTGCAGCAGCAGCCAAGCGTCCCCATCCCCGCACTCGGCCGCGCCGCTCTGCCCTTTCCCAAAAGGCTCTGGAATATCAAGTGCTTGAGCCTCGCCAGAGGGTTAGAGCATCTTTGATAATATTTTAAGCTTTAAGCCATAATCCCTCTCGGTCAGCGCAGATGCTTGGCCATGTATGGACAGAAGTGGGGTTCAATGCATGTGCTCAGCCAGTAGCTGACACCACTCCCACCCCCCCCAAAAAAAAGGCTTTGGATGCAATTCTCCTTTGGATTAGAAAGGCACAAAATGACCGTACCTTAATTTTTTTTCTCTGTCCCTTCAGGGTGCTGCTCTGCTTTGTTGACTTTGCCTTACCTTGGGTTTAAAACCTGTCTGTGTTTTTTTCCTTGCTGCTCTCTAATACTTCTCCCCTGTAGCCTGGAGCTGCGGTTTTGAGCCGTTCAGGGACAGGGGGTCAGCTGTTCCCCCTGCAAAGACACTGTAAAAGGGATAAGTAAAACAAGGGGCGAACAAACAAAATCCTCTCCTTTAATGGCCCAGGCTGGTGAAAGGATCACCCACATTTTTGTACTCCTACTGCTGTTCTGTTGTGCTGTGCAACATTTTGCTACATAGACTATTTTATAGAAGAAAGCTAGAAAAATATTTATTATTAATATTAAAGCAATAGTGCATTGAAGAAATGAAAAGACATTAGAAATTGTGTAAATGCTTAGATTCACTTTTGGTGGATTTTTTGTACTTTATTTATAACTAATAAAACAAACTGCATTGCTAACTATAAACCTGTGCCACACAGAAGTCACCTGGCAGGGCCATCGCTTGGTCTTTATTTACCGTTTGTTTCTTGTTTCTTTGGGTCGGAGTCAATTCTTCTTTCACTGCTTATGACTTTGGACTTTGATGTGCAAAAGAAACGCTGCTGGTGTATAAAATACTCTGCCCAGCTGGTTTTTAGAGGCTGTTCATGCTTGAGCTCCGTGGCAGAGGCGAGGTGAGACTCTCCACGCTGGGCACACCACCGTGCGTGATGTCCTGTGGCACCACTGTTGTGATTAGGTACCAAAATCACTTTCTAGAACCAGGCTGGAAATTGCCTGTTAAAGAGAGATTTCTCCTCTAAACACATCCCATGGTGCCTGTAGGATGTCTCTAGCAAATCCTGCAGCAACACCGACAGGTCCTCCGTCCTCCCCCTGGAGAAGCATCTCCCTCCCTGTGGGTCTCCTGTTTAATAACTAAGGAAAAAAAAACTTACTGGAAGGAAAACCAAAAAAATCCTCCAAACTAATAGAGATGTATTTGAGGGTATTTTCAATCCTTTTGTTACCTGTTGGAGAATCCAACAGGCCCTACACCCAACTTTGCATCCTGCACAGCTCGCTTCGTAGGTCCTCTTGCACTTTTATTTTTTCCCACGATGAATGGTGCCAACCTCTGCTCTTACCCACTCGCGATTCAGCTGCTCCTCCTCATGCATTTCATGTAGAAAGGCTGAGAACAGTCCCCAGCTTGGACTATGTGATTAGACTAAATAAGCCTTGGAGACAGGCGGCTGCTGATCCTAGAGATTTGGTTCCAGTGGCTGAAGGGAATTGCCGGCTCCTCCAGCATCCAGCGAAGGCTGCATAAGGGATGCACCGTATTCAAGCAGTGTGAAGCTCCCATCATAGGAAGCTTTTACAAATTCAGAAAACAGAAAATGGGTTAAAAATGACCTGTAGGTCCAGCTGGGGAAAATCTCAGTTGCTCGCTGAGATTTTGCTGACGTCCTTCGAAAGGGTAACGGCGCTGGGAGAGTTGCTTGAGATGGCAATCGGTTTTGCTTCAAAGCTGCCGCAGCAAACACGCTGCCACGATCTGATAACAGCCCTGCCGAGAGCTGCGAGCGGTAACCAGTGGCTGCTGGGGAGGGAGGGGGTTGTGCCCATTAAGGTATAACAGCAGGGGCCAAAATGCAACATCTTTATTTACTGCGAGCATTTGCTCTTGCAGCAGCTGCCTGGGGTTGGGAAGCTTAGCCCTTATTTGTGTTTTGTAGTATCTAAATCCTCAGCTGGCCCACAGGTTGCAGCTCAGAGTACAACCCCATCGGTAATTTTTGTTGTTTTTTTAAATGGGCCTTTCTTCTATGTCAAAATGGACTTTTGCACATAACAACGGGGCAGGGGAGATTATAAGATGGATGCTTCACACCCTTCAGTTATTCTGCCTTCGTGCACGTAAGGTTAGTGTACATGTATGATGCTAGCAAAAATGTTTCACAACAGTTTCGTAGAGATTTTCAAATAATTCTCTGCATCCTGCAGCAGGAGACAACCAGTCCCTCTTAGCATCCAACACCGCAAAGGATTCCTTGGTTATACTTGGTTTCACTGGAAGCACCCAAGTGCTTTTTGAAACAGAGCACTACACCAGACTCCCAACATGATGGGGACCACAGAGGCAATGGGATAGCCTGGTTTTGCAGACACCCACTGGGTACCACCGTCCTTGTCCTTTGCTCATGATTCTCTTCTACATTAATGTTTTTCGGATGAAGGCATGTGCATTAAAACCCCACCAATTAAGAAATAAAGAGAAAAAAAAAAGGTAGAGGGTGGTGGAGGGGACAGGAGCTGTGCGTCTGCCCAATGTACAGCTTTGGGATGCTCTGCCCCAGCAGGCAGAGATTTTGTGCCTGCAAAAGGCACAGCACTAGGGCAATTTTGGTATTTCTGCTCCTCAGTTCTCCACTTGGCCAAGAACATGTTGGTTTTAGCAGCTTAATGCAAATCCAGCCCTTGGAAAAACTTCACTCTTGCGTTATTACTTTTGTAGCATTAGTTGTTGTAGCAACAGAACGACTCCCCGGGGCCAGGGTGGAGTTGAGTTTTGCACAAACAAGGGGCATTTTTGAAGTCTTCAGAAGAAAAAAGCAGAGTTTTTTCATGCTTTGCCAATGTTGCCTTCCTGGGAGGCAGTGAGGTTGCTGACCCTGTACCAGCAAACTTCTCTTCGGCCCTTTTTAGGGCAGTATTACCTGGAGGTCAGCACAGCTTTTGTGTTGAACATGCCCATCCAGGGATGGCAGATGGTTTCGATGGCAACCCAGGTATCTGCAATCCCATCTCTCATCTACACAGAGATTTGATGACCTTGAAGATGTTCATTCCTGCTTCAACACCACCTCAATCCATGGCTGTAGCTACTTGCTTAGGTGTGAGCACATCTCACACGCAAGAGAAGGATTTTTTTTTTTTCCTCCTCACCCCATGCAGGGATGGTGTGTGGATCGGGAGCTGCCTCACTGCTCCCGAGGGCTGGAAGCATGGAGCAGTACAGGTCCCATGTGCCTCACAGTGAATTTGCTCAGGGGCTCGCAGGGGTTAAACTGCTGCGATGCAGGGATGCTGGAAAAACAGCATCTCTGCACCAAGTGGGTGCTGGCTGGAGCCAAGTGGGAACGCCGGGACTACAGCATTTTAATGGGAAGAACTCCTGTTTCACTGCAGCACACATTTGCCTAAAAATGGGATAAATCCATTGACAGGGAGGGGTTTTTCACAGCCCTGGTAGACTGGGGTGGGAGGGAAAGCAGAGAGATCAAAAGCCTGACCCCTTTTCTTTTTGTTTCAAAACACCCCCTGAGGAACCGCTGCCTTGCAACGACATTGAACAAGAGCGGCAAGAGCAAATGCTCCAGATTCTGCTCGTGGGAACCCCTGGCTGTCCAGGCAGCCCGAGCCCCATCCCAGCAGGCTCCCAGGGATGCAACACGCCTGCTGACCCCAGCACCCACCTTCAGCCCTCCTGAGGTCTGTTCTGGTCCTCCTGTGAGCTCCCAGCCCTGGCTCGGCCCTTGCTCAAGAGCCTGGGAGCACCAGTCTGCAGTGAGGAAGGAGAATACAGCCGGTAAAAAGGCTGCTATTATTATTCCCATCAGTGAGTAGTTGATCATTGATGAGGTTGATTACTGAGCTCATTTAAGCAACTTGCTCTGCTCCAAAACCATCAGTTACCATAAAGGTTTCTAAAATGAATTAGTCTGAGCCATTATTTGCGAGCTGGCACAGACAGCCCTGAATAAGCTCAAGTCGCTTTGGTGGTGCCTACTGCAGAAAATAAAGATGCAGTACTTCCCTGGCAGGGCTTTGGTGGGATGCAGCAGCTTTCAACTATCCAGGAGCAACCGACAGCACCTGTAATACGTCCCTAACTCCTGTTTCGGCATCACTAGCCTTTGCTGGGACCTTCTTTGCCCATGACCAGGCAGGGATTCAGCAGTGGGATAGTCCTGCCTTGTAGCCAGGCACATCCAGGTCATGTCCCAGCAGAAGGATCCTCCCCAACCCAGGGACTGATGGGGTGGGTGGGCTCAGCAGGTTTAACCCCCATTTGATCCCCATTCGCACAAAACACTTGTTTAAAATCAGCTTCTGGGAGGGGGAACGACCTCTCCTAGGACACGGGTGGGCCAGGAGGAAGGTCTTCTTCTCATGGCCGCTCAGACACCCCCCTTTCTCCTCCGAAGGATGTGTCCTGCTTTGCTCCCTGGGGAGGGAGATGGGGCTCAAGAAGTAATGATCTGTAAACAACTTTTCTTGTTGGTACCCGTAGAGATGCGAGTAGCTGGGAAGAGCCCATCTACAGGAGCATTGGCCCTTATTGCAGCTGGGAAATCCCTTCTCCACCACAGAAAAAAGCAAAACAGCGATCCTTATTAAAAGAAAAAAAAAAAAAAATTAAAATGAATGGCAGCTGCTCTGAAACAGAGTTAGTATTCAGGCCATATAGGGTAAGATTATCCTGAGGCAGCTTTGAATATAGTTAGCACAGCTTCCTTGCAGTGGAATTGATTATCTGGTAGGTCTTTTGCTCCGGCTGCCATTAACTGTAGAGCTCAGCTCTGGGCAGACCCAGACGAATTCAGCCCGAGAGCTGGGTCTGGCCTGGGGAGGAAAGCCCACGGGTGGAAAACGCGACCCAAATCCCACCCCTTGAGACCTGGCTGGGTGGATAACGGGTCCTTCCCAACCTCCCTGCAGAAAGCCCTGCTGTTCCCACTGCTTTCGATGCGGTGCCTTCTGTGCGCGTGTGTGTACGGACATGTAGTGTTCACAGCTGCCAGAAGTGGGAAAAACTGGCATGTCCAAGCTGTTTTCTTAAATATTTCTAATACTCTTTAGTCATCTAAAAGGGGAGCCCATCTGCAGTGGAGGCCACCAGGTTTTCCCAGCCCTGGCAGGGCAAAGCATTGAAAGCAGAAGATGCCGTCTGAGCTGTTAAAGGATAGTTTATGGCTCTGCTAGTTGTGGCTTTTCATCATAAATAAGTGAGAAATGTATTTATTTCATTCACAATTTTATATGCACCTTAAAAAAAGCAATATTACTTTTACAAAATGTTAACCCAGGAAGCACATCTTGCTACTAAAAGTCTCTCAGTATAAAAGGCAGCGTTTTAAAAAGTAAAATGCAATATAAAACAGTATACTGAGAAAAATGTGCATGCAGAAGAGACCAAACCCCTCCTGCAGCCTCAGTACCTAGGAAAAAGCTCCCTCCAGATTAACCCATCGCCCCGGTTTTCATCCAGCCACTTCCCACAGGGAAATATGGTGGTCACACCAGTCGCCGAGTTGGTGATCTCCACCCGCTCCACCAGCCAGCCCGGTGCCAGTCTGCTGTTGTCGTGCTCAATCCGGACTTTTTTTAGTTCCCCCATGTCCAGTGTTTCCAGGTAAAACCTGTTGGTTTTGCCCCGCTCAAAGAGGTTCCTGAACTTCTGCTTCAGCGCCCGCTTTCCCGAGTCCCCGTTCAGCCCGAAGATGGTGATGAACACATTGGCGTCGGTCCCCGCACCCTTTTCAAAGCCTGTGACCACGATGGTCTCGTATTTGACTGGCACCAAGCTCCGGGCTTTGCTGGCGAAGCTCTCGGTGACCTTGGCACACTCGAAGACTTTGTAGTCCCGTCTCTTGTAACGCAGAGGGATTTTCACGTTGCACCTGAAAAAATATCTGCCGAAGGAAAATTAGCAGCATGTTAGTGGTACGGACGGCCACATTGTTGAGCCAATGGTATGGACTGGGCGTGCTGCTAAATTGCCCAATATTAATGCTGTTTCGATACTTTTCCAAATATGGGCTAGCACTAGAGTTTCTCTCTAAAATGAAAGACAGCCGGGATTGATCATTGAAACTGGAAAACCCAACATCTCCACAGACACCCTGCACGTGGGAGGGGTGCTGTGGGGCACTTTGTCACCTCTTTTGCCTGTGCAATGGCACGTCCAGTTACAGACCCACCGAGGCAGGACGAGCAATCAGCCCCGCAGCTAAGGCAGCCCAGCACCGCTGGATATAACTGGTCTGGGAGCAGGGAGATCAGCGATTAGCCTCACTGATGGTATGGTTAAGGTTGGGCTAGGAACTAGGAAAAAGGGAATGGGAAAGTTGGGAGGAGGAGGTTTAAATCCTCCCTCTTTTCTCATCTACATCACCCAGCCCGCCCTTAGCGGGCCAAAAAAAAAAAAAAAAAAAAAAAGCATCGAGCACAGAAATGATAGGTACCAGATGCTGAAAGCCCTTGGCTCTGCGGTGCTGCCTCTGGTGATGTGCAGGGAGCACACAGCCACACAGCACATCCATAAATTACCGCGTACCTGGCACCCAGCCAGAGGCTGGAGCACTCTGCTTTTAATGATGTATTTCATTTCCAATGAGGCAGATCATTTCCAAACGAGTTTTCCCCCCCTCCCCCTCCTTCGTCAGACTGCAGCAGGTCCTCCTGGAGGGAGTGTAGCTGGATTGCGGTGCGTGTGCCTAAAATAAACACCTGGAGGAAGGGTTACTGCGATTCCGGCAGTACTGTGCTGCTTAAACACTTGCAACACTTTTGACATTTTCCGCAGCCGAAGTAAAGCACTCCTTTCTCTAGAAGGTAGCTTTGTAAATGAGAAGTTCTGGTGGGAGCAAAATTCTAGGCTCAAGGACAGAAAAACTGCATGAGAGTGAAGTGGAGGGATTGCCTGATGCTGCAGTTTTATTTCCTGGGCTATGTAATTTCTCATGGTCTGGAGTTATAATGGAGCATGCCAGTCTTCACGAGGGGTAAGAAGAAAAAAAGATGACCATTCCAGCCCTGAGATTTGCAAGAAAAAGCTTCTAAATACAGCCCTTTCACATACTAAGTTCTACTACTAAAAGGCAAAAATCCCCGTATATTTCAAAACTATTGCTGCAGCAGTATCACAGCTCTTTTAATTTGGTCTTTGGCTTGACTGGGTAGGGGGTTTTGGTGTTTGAGATCGGGAGTACCTGAAGTGAGAGCTTGCTTTCACAGCGCAGTCTGCTCCAGTTGCTCCTTTGCAGAGCAAACACCGCTGCGAAGTGCTGCTTCTGCAGAGCTGGAGCCCTTCTTCGGTGCAATGACAGGCTGCAGGCTTTACCCGTATCTCCTGGCAGCCCTCTTTATTTGAAAACAACTTTAAAAAAACTGGGGCTTTATGAGAAGATCTTTGGCCCCTTCGAAACACACTGGTTCAGCAGTTTCATCGTGCTCCCAGCGAGTTTAGTGCACGGATTTGATTGCACAGCTGTACTTTAAGGGTTCCAGTTTTTTCCCCACCAGGAGAAAAGAACATGTTTTAGTATGTAATTGACTGAGTTTTCACTCAGCAAATATTATTGTGGCTCTTCTGCTGGCTGATTAATTTGCTAGGAGAGACTCTTAGCTTCTAAAAAAAAAAACAACAACAAAAAACCACTTCAAGGATTTCTTCTTAAACACTCAATTGTCTCAGCTGGAACAAACTCCTTATAGTTAAACTCCTTAGCAGCAATGGAAATATCATGGAGAAGAAAAGAAATCCACAATTAAGATTGCGGGTATTTTCTCTGAAGAGAAGTTTGTTCTGCAAATGGATGATCTTCTCCGGTTCCTGCATAGTCGCTGTGATATCTGCTCCCTGGGTCATGAACATCAGCCCTTCCAAAGACGGCTCAGAATAAAGTGTGTTGGATCTGATGTGCTCAGGGCTCTTCAGACGTGTTCATTTTTCAGCCATGGCAGATTTAGTCATATTCAAATCAGAGTAGCTGAGCTGCACGACTACAACCTTTCCAGTGGGCCTTTTGGACCATACCAGAAGGATCTCTCATCCAAACTGGTCTGAATTGGAGGTTCAGCTTTTGTGTTACTCTTACCTTTTTTCTAGGAGCTCTTTTCCCAAGACTTACCTAAAGGCCAGTCTGTGCAGAACATCCTACAAACGCCTTAAATTTCAGTCAGTCTAAGTATTTTCCACAAGCTGCGACATTACTTTGTCATAGCTGCGAGATTCACCCAACTTCTTTTATAAACTTACCTGCACATATTAATGCCCTCTCTAACAACTCAGACATTGCACAGGCAGGTCAGGCAGGGATGTTCTGTACTAAACAGCTTGTCCTTAGCTTTCAGAAAGGGATGAAGATTGGGAAGGCTTTTTGCTACTGCTTAAGTCCGAAATGCTTCAGGAAGACGTATGCAGAGCTGCTCAGCTTCCCCACGTCCTCCTGGAGAGGCTCCTTCAGGTGAGAAGGCACTTACTTGTTGCAAAGCTCCATCTCCGTTATGATAATCTCTTGCACATGCCAGAAGACATCAGCTTTTGCAGATGACTTCTTCCCATCTTTTGGGCAGTGACCGACACAGATGGCTGCAATCTCACCAACGTTCTTTGAAGAAAA
This sequence comes from Aviceda cuculoides, assembly GCA_035590195.1. Taxonomy (NCBI): domain Eukaryota; kingdom Metazoa; phylum Chordata; class Aves; order Accipitriformes; family Accipitridae; genus Aviceda; species Aviceda cuculoides. The sequence goes on from JAVJGG010000074.1 coordinate 78,661,168, forward strand.
CTGAAAGGTGTCTGTTGCTCCCCTACAGGAAAAAGGGAGCAGTTTCAGTCAGTATCTTGAAGGCTGGCAGTGACTTGTCTCATATGGACATTAAGTTATTTGCACATGGCTACAGAAGATAGAAGATAAGCCTTCATTTAAAGTAATTTTATTTAACTACAATCATTCAACACAAAGTATAATTTCCATATTTAAATTTAGTATTTTCTCTGATTAGGGGTGACACTTTAAAATGTTGCCACTAGGACTTTCCAGGATAAATTTGAGCTGTTCCACATACAAAATCAATTTGCCTCATTATAGATAAAGCTAAAGAATGACTGATTTCCCCCCCAGCACTTATTCATTCATACTTGACAGATACTGTATCTGTTACACATCTACCCACCATAGCTGTTTTAAATCTGCTAGTTCAGCCACCCTTCCCGAAGCTCAGCTTGAAAACAGTTTAAGGAAACCATAGGTCTCTGTCAAACCCCTGGCTGGCTCCCTGTCATGTCCCCTGTGTATCTGTTAGGCTTATCTCCTTGGACTGGTCCTTATTCTAACCTGCCCACAAGGATGGACTGTGACTAGTGCTTTGGAAATTGGTGGCTTTAACTCCACTGTAGGCACCATCAGCTTAAGGTCAGGAGGAAGCTCCTCCCCATCTTTCATGTTTCACATGAAATCTCAGCCATTCACACCAGAGTCCGCATCAGCTGTAATTTCACCTTCCTTTACAGAGCCACAAGAAAAAACCTTTCCTCCCTGCAAAGCAACAGAACGTCAGCAGTGTCCATGACTTTGAAGAGGTTCCCGTCTCCTAAGGGCGTGCTGTGTCCTTAAATAAAAGTCAAAAACCCATCTCACGTCTGGAGCACGTTGGTCCCACATGGGAGAAGGAATCTGCCCCACGTTACATAGATGTGCCTCCAGCTCGTCTGCGCACGAGGCTGATATTCGGCTTTCCTCACGCGACGGTGATCTCTCAGCCTTACTCCACAGATTCGTCTGGAAAGTCAGATGTGAGCAGCTCTGACAACATTTAGCCTCCAACTATTTTTACTTTCTCTCTGATTCCCACTGCCAGTGAGATGCTGTAAAAGGAACTAAAACCACCTCCAGCTTCCTTCTGCTCCTCCCAGCTCAAAAACACACAGCCTCCCCGGGGGCTCGCCAGAAGCCCGTTTGTATGTACTAATACAAAAGGACACACACACATGCATCATCTACAATTCCTTTTACCAAATACCTTTTTCTTATCATTTTTAAACCTGCTCTGTGTCTGCCCGTCAGAAACTAATTTTACATCTTCCTTTTAGTCCGGGTGAGAAGCCATTAAGGTTTTTGGAAGGGGGCTGAGAAAGAGCATGGCACAAACACAGCTCTATAAACCATCCTGGAGAAGAGGTGGCATTTGTGGAAGACACACAGCTGGTAGGGAGCTCCTCTAGCCCACCATCCTGTCCCACTACCTTTCAAATCTCCTTTTCTTGGAAGAGTTCTCCATAAGGAATTCTTTCGAGCGGCCCAGCTTTCCTTCTAAGATGATCCAGATGTTTTCCTTTGTTTCTGCGTCTTCTCTGTCGCTTGTTACTGTGACAATTTCATAGGCTTTAAAGCATAATTAACACACGTTTTAAACAGAAAAGGAAGAGCAGATGGCCAGAAAGATCTCTTCACTGGGCTGTCACTTTGCTTAAAATCTCTCCTCCTAATGTTTGTCACTGCACACAAGAAAGCATTTGCAAAATAAGGATGGAACCACACTGAAATCTGTGGGACTTTTGACTTCTGTGTGCTTTGGATTTCATGCAGGGATAGAGTAATTGAAAAATATCAGTACTGCTCAATCAGCTAGCAAAGTAGATGGAGCTGCTCTTGAGCAAGTTATGTCCAGCTCCCTGCTGTGCTAAACACGTTTTTCTAACACAGCCCAAATCCTACAGTTTTTGTGCCACGGTTCCTAACAGAGACAGTGAGGATATCCACGCACCCAACAGAATGTGCTCGGAGGCTGTGGTGGCATGTAAGTACCCAAAATGGCAATCAATCACAAGACTGAATTTTTGCAGGGGCAGAGTGAAATCACACTGAAGTAATGTGATTATTGACTCTCCAGGACTCTCCTAAAGAAGAGCACTGTGGTGCAGGAGTTCTTGAAGTGCACTTTGCATATCATCAGTGCAGTTAAATAACTCACTCCCTCACTAGCTCAACCACATTAGACACCAGTATAATTACCTTGGACTCAGTGGAATTACCCAGAGCAGACCCCGGGCTATGGGGTGTTAAGCTCAGCTGTCATGTTCAGCTGGGATACTTGAGCCAGTAGCCCAGAACATGTTAAGGAGGAAGCTGGAACAATGTTACTTACAAAGCTTTAAGGACTGAACTTATTTTCCACCTCAAAGACTCAAGCCCATTATTTTTAATGGTACCATAACCGTGTGTCCTTATGGCTTACTAACCATGTGTCCTTATGGCTGGATTGAACCATTGCAGATGGGCTCCTCTTAGGTTTCAACTCCGAATGAGATCTTTTTCTTCCTCATAAATCCTGATTTGTTTCTTTCTTATCGTCACGGCATTGCACTTCTGAACTAAAGAGCGCCTTAAATAATCCAATCCTTAAAGCCCGCAAATACAAACGCCTATTGCATGCGAACCCTTAGTGGAGCAGCTTGCAGGAGATATGGTTAGGACCACATGGCCTCTGAGGTCCCTCAGCAAATGCCACAAGTCAATTCTAAACTTACCGGTTCGTTCCTTCAGTTCCAGGATGTCATTATTGGCACAAGCCAGTTCCCTTATGAGCTGCCCATCGTCTTCACCTTTAGCCAGCCAGCGATCACACTGGAAGCGAAATGTCTTGTCCATGGCAGAGTCCTTCACGTCAATATATTCCAAGTGCCAACCTGGTGCGATTCCTAGTAAAACAACAAAATAAAAAAGCTTTGGATATTCTCACACAGCTTGGGTAAGGAGATGAGACACCTTTCCTCAGTAGCATCCTGCTGGCGCTAGAAATTATTTGTATTTGCTTCAGATAACGTCACCAGTAAACATGACATTGTTCTGATACCAAAACCGATGTCGACTTGCTCGAGACCATAACCTCATCCCTCTTCTAGAGTCAGGCCATGCTTCTGAGGGAGTCGCTGGCTCTTGCTCCGATATAAGGGTGTTGGAGCACGGTCCTGGATAAGCTCGATTTCAACCTCTTTGGGCAAGGGACCATCGCTCGTCCTTGCCCAGCACTTTGCACAAGACAGGGCTTCTGCAACACCAGTAGCAGCAGCAGTGAGCAGGGAGAGATGGGGCTGGCGTGCCTCCTGTCAACCTACCAACACAGGAACCACCCCGGGAAGAAGCACTGCTGTGGGTTAGGGGCAACAAACCCTTACAAAGCCCGAGAGAAATCAGGGCCCTGTTTGCCAGAGCCAGAAGCATGAAATCTCCTGGAAATCAGAGGGTTTAGGGGCAAAAGTTAATGGAGCAGCTTCTGTCACAGAAACTGCTGCTGATTCTTCCTTCCATTTTGAGAGAAACATGAAGACTTAAAGACAAAAGAAAGACATGAGTTCATGTTCCACCTAACCCCCACTCCTCCACCACATGTGCCTGTAGCTATTAAAAAAGACATAGCAGTGTGTGCATGGTTTGTAGTGGTCCCTTCACGTTTTGGGAGTGCTAGCTGGCCACAAGCTGTAGGGTTTAATGTCTTTTTCAATGGCTCGTATTACACCCAAACCTTTCATACTTGGATTTGAAGGTCAGAAGGTCAGAAATTACAGCTTGCTCCTTTGACCCTGCCAGCTAGCCCATGCAATGAAATTACCCATGCTATCCTGACTTTGCTGAGCAGCCAGGGTGAATTCATTAATGCTGTGACTGGACGTGAACACAGGACAGACTAAAGTGATGGATGCTCTAGCAGGGACCACCGAATCACCTAACTTTTGCCTTGGGGCCTTCTGAGGAGTCATAGCTCCCTTTTAGTTTTCTACTTCCTTTTTTTTTTTTTTCCCCCCAGTCGAAAAACAACTTGAAAATGAAGAAAAGGGCATTTGGGATCATTTTCCTGATTTCTTTGTTGAAACAGAAGAAGCCCTTGTTGAGCCGGGGGGGGACAGGAGATTCTGACAGTTCTACTTACAAGTTCTGTTATTAGTCAGACAAAGAAAGGTTATGTTCATGATGAGGGATCTCTGCTGACTTGTTATTTACATCCCAGAGACATTAAACAACTCTTGCTCTTCCAAGAACTCACTGCCAAGTGCCTGCTTCCTTAGTTTGCAAATATTAACCTTCTTTAGCCCTGAAAAGAAAATGATGGCACCATTTTGAGTTATGTATGTCAACAAGTCACCCTGGTCTTGTGGACTGCGATCCCTCCACACCATCTGTTGGCAGTTCTCTACCAACCTCACAGCCATTCCTGTTTGGTAGTTTGGCCTCCTGAACCTTCTTCAAGCTAGGAAATTATCTGCTACAAAGCACAAAGACACCACTTGCCCCTTAAATTTTGGGTGCACGGAACTGCAAAATCATTGTGGCTGGAAGGAACCACTGGAGAACGTCTAGTCCAACCCCCTGGTTAGAGCAAGCTCAGCTAAGACAGGTTTCTCAGGGCTATGTCCAGTCAGGTTTTGAATATCTACAAGGACGGAGACTCCACAACCTCTCTGGGCAACCTGTGCCAGTGTTTGATTACCTATGCAGAGAAAAAAGCTTTTTTCTTATTTTTAAATGGAATTTCCTGTATTTCACTTTGTGCTCATTGCCTCTTGTCCTGTCACCAAGCACTGGTGAGAAGAGTCTGGCTCCATCTTCTTTACTCCCCCCATCAGACACTTGTACACATCAACAAAATCCTCCTGCACCTTGTCTTCTCCAAGCTGAACAGTCCCAGCTCTCTCAGCCTCTCCTCATACAACAGACACTCCAATTCCTTAACCATCTTTGTGGCCCTTCACTGGACTCTCTCCAGTATGGTCTTGTCTCCCTTGAACTGGGAGGACAGTGCCACGTGCCAATGACAAGACCTGCGCAAAACTGGAGCAACTTGCTCTTTGGGGCTGTTTGGAAATTTATTCTAAACGTGTTGGCAGTGTCAGCCGTTAATCTTTTTGGCAGGCTTATTTCCATTTAAGTTCAATGAACATCTCTGCAGCATATTCAGGAGGCTGCTCCACTTCCATCAAAACTTTAGCTAAAACAGTAGAGAATGAAAAAGAGAAAACATCTAATCTTTCTCCAGCAAGAGAGATCAATGACTGCAGCCCAGGGTAGAAAAAATTGGTGATCTTAGTCTTGTGGCCAGCAGGGAACGGCATGATTGGGACAGGATCAGTGCTAAGCAGCGTTATCAGAAAAGCAGCTGAATGAGATGCACATACCCTCCTCCCTCTCCTCCAGCCTGGTTGCAGCAGCTGCTCACCAGCAGAGCTGCAACAAAAACTTGCTCTTTTATCACAGGGAGAGATGGACCAGAGCTGACTTTCCAGCACATGTCGGAGTCGAGGGCAAAGCAAGCACAAAAAGTGCAGTTTTTCCTGGTGTTCCCTGCAAAAGATGCAGTTATCGGCTCTGGGCTATTTAAAGAGCAAGCTCTGGTCTCTGTCAGGGGATCGACAGGGAAAAGCAAATGCAAACAGGTTATCCTTTACAGCACAAGGGTACCTCGAATGAAGGAGCTGGCTGATCACTCTTAGAAAAATGGTGCTGCTGCCCCAAAGCACCTTCCCATCTGCTTTAAACTAAAAAATACTTATCTTCCCTCTCGCTAGACCTGGTCTTCCCTTTTTCCTATTTTCCTTCCTGATGGTTACCAACTTAAATTAGACTAGGAGACCTGGAAGCTGTAGAAGCATCCTATATTGCTGTTCATTTCTCAAGAGAAATAATTCACCCCAGATGAATTCTGTACTGGTTCTGTCCAAAGCAGCACATCTGCCCACCCTATCCATCTCCTCTGTGCCAGGAATGGTGTCACATCAAGGGTTTCACTGCCACAGCATTAAACCCCATTTAAAAGGTGATATGGAAATGGAAGGATTGATTTCGGGCTGAAGAAACTATTCTGCTTTATCAGACAAAGTACTGTTTTTCTCTTGATTCAGGCTGGGAAAAGATATATTTAATTTCTTTTTGCATTGATCTGGAAGAAAAATGCAAAGTCCAGTAATGCACAAAGTCTAAATGTGATCGTTCCCCTCCACTGAGCTGGCTCTGTGTGCTGGGGAGCACACCAGTGGAAGGAGAAGAAACCATGTTTGCAGAACCACTTTTCAGGTCATGAAATCCTGGTTTCAGGATATAACCCTATTTACACCTTCCATTCCTGTGTGGCTTTTGCTGAGCAATGGACTCAGAGGCATTAGAGCACCTAAAAAAACAACAGGAAAGGAAACTACATCCCATAAGGACGTAACCCCAGAACCTTCAAATCCTCAGCACAAGCTGGTTTATGGAGTGGGCATCGGTGAAGAAGTGCAGGATCTCTGCAGCAATGGCTCATCAGCCTTTTCCTTGGATACTGTTGGGTGATGGATCCTGATCTGCCGTGAAAGCCACAGTTGCTCCATCGCTCAGTTTTCGGTGCTTGCAGAAGAGGCAGAGCAGATCTGTTTGTAACCTGTTGGCACTTCAACCAATAATACCAGGAGAACAAGGGCTCAGGAATAATAATCCAACTGCACGAATGCCTTGGAGAGCATCGTGGGCTTTTCTGCAGTGACCCCAGTACAAACCAGGACCACTACTTTTGTCTCCATTACTGCTTTGGGGCAGAAGGGAAGAAATAGCACGTATCTGAGCAGTTTCTGCTTGGTTATGCAGGTTTCAGTCTTTAAAATAGTTTGGCCACCGCTGCACCTTTGTGGAAGATCCCCTATCACCATAACTCGTGTTCAATGTTTGTAACAAAAGGTACTTCACTCCAGGCCTGTTCTGCTGCCTTCAAAATCCCCAGCAGCAAACCTGCCTTAATAAAACCCGTGGCTGTGCCACGTATGCTCCTTAATGGTCCGCAGCTGGAAGTGACATTTTCAATAGCATGCAAAACATTTCAAAAGTAATTAGAGGAGGAGAAGAGCTTTGGGGAAAACAGAATCACTTTGCTTGCTTGACTCCGGCAGTTGTATAATTTAGTGTCATGTAGGGAAATGTATTCTCTTCCCCAAGTGTCCTTATCCAAAAGAGCAGTTATTTGTCCCATTTATCCTCCTTTTCAAAAGGGCCCAAGCTGACAAGTGGGTGATGCTGGGCAAGGACCCTCTCTGTACATCTGCAAGGACCATCTTGCCTTTTTCACAGGCAATGCTAAAAGTCTGTGCTTTCCTGACGTTGAACACACAGGCTGGATTGTAAGCTCCTTGTCATGCATTTCTGCAGTGATTAGCGCCATCGAGTCTGACTTTAGAAGCAGTAGATGTAACACAGATAATGAATGACATTACCGCTTCATCTAACCAAAACCCCAACTTGCAGCACCAGAAGTTTCCTTTGCCCTTCTTGGGAACAGCCACCGCTTGTCCCAGCCTATATTCACCCCTAAAATATTAAGCTGTTCTGGCACATGCAGACACATGGGAGGATGGGAGAAAAAGAGTGAGACTGAACCGAGTCCGGTGGGTTCACCACTCACCAGGCACCTGGTCCCTGACCTTGCTTAAGTGAATATTAACTGTTCCTTGCAAAACAAGAGCTGGTGGGATCAAATCTGCACTGGGAGAACCCCATCCATGCTTGGATACACACATATCCATGGAAGTTAAACTGTCTCCACTGTTTGCAGCCATGTTCATCAACCTTCCTCTCTATCCCTTGTCTATCTGTAGCAGATCTTCTTTGGTTTGGTTTTGAAAGCAGTTGATGCCCAACCAAGTCATTACTGGTGCTTATGTTTCCAGAGGAGTAAAAGAAAAATCCTACTTGGGACATTGACTGCTCAGGGGCCAGTGAAGAATTCCTGCTGCCCAGCCATTCACAACCATTAGCCAGTGCTGCTCAGCTCCCTAACAGCTTTTTTTTTTTTTTTTTACTTTTCACATTTTCTGAAACATAAAGTAATGACCATGACAAAGACAGTTCATCAGCCTTGTGTCCTCTGACATTATTTATCACCTGCCTGGTTAGATGACCATCCATCCCTAAACACCACCACATGAGACATCACCCAGAAAGTGGTGGGAGCTTTGACAGCAGCATCAGATTGCTGGAAATGGAGTGTTAATTGTGAGGTGTTAAAATCATAGCATCTAGCTTTGCATCAATACATCTCAAAACACTTTAAGAAGGTGAATAATTTTTATCCCCAATTTACATAATTGAAAATGAGGTACGGGGATGTGATTTACGCAAGGTCATTCAGCAAGCCAGTGGCAGAATAAAAATAGATCCATTTTGTATATCTCTCCTTTAGGATCATGTTAGTTCACACCACAATATTTCTCATCAGAGCAGACAGGCAATGCAAAACCTCTCACAACCTTTGACAGAGCAAAAGCTTAACACTTGGGAGAGTTTTAGAAAATAGGTCCCCTGCCCCTCCTCCTCTCTGTTCAACTTGCTCAGTCTGGGATTTGACTCAGGTCAAAACCACCCGTAAATTACTCACAGACAAAAAACCCTCCTCTTCTTTACAGATAAACTACTCCTGTGCAAAAACACTTAACAGCTCAGAGTGAAGATATAACAGTTTCTCAGATTATATTCTTGTGATTGAAGCATATTTTGAGTTTTATTGAGGCATACTTGATGCAAAGGCATTTAACAAGGATGCAGGATAATTTGCCCCCAAGAGGAGCAAAGGAGGCTTCTCTTGTATAAAGAGAAGCTTTTACAGAATTTATAATCCTACAGCTATATCTGGCCTTTTGGGTTCTTTCCACTCCGTAGTGAAGGGTTGCACAGTTACAGGAGATTGGGAAGAGATGAATGTCTGTGCAAGGTCAACACTGAAGTCTTCACCTTCTCTCCAAGGCTGCTTACATTTTTTTTTTTTTTTTTTTTCTATTTTACGTCAACTCTGGACCGTGAGATCTTTGCAGCATCTTCTGCTTGGGCTGTAATGCCTGTAGCACACCTTTCTGATAGGACTGTTGAGCGTAAGGAAAAAACCTCCCATTGAAGAGAGAGGAAGGTGCATGGCACGTGAGGAGGGCGCTGGGGGTCGGTGCTGGGGTCTCCCGAGGGGCTGAAGACAGATTTGGGCAACTGCATGCCCATTTGTGCCTTGTCTAAGGTGTTGACTTCAATTTATCCAGAAAAATGCTGGAGTCGACGTTGTCCCCCTCTGTACTGAGCCGTCAGCAAAAGAGGGGGGATGACGGACTCTCCTCTCCTTGGGCAGTTTTACACGTCTGTTTCTCTTCCTCTCCCTTTTTATTTAAAGCAGGAACTAGTCAACAAATCTGCCCCATGGATCAACAGAGTTTATGAGGCAACAGTCAAGCACTGAGAAGAGGGCTTAGAAAAGCCCTTCTTAAGTCTGATAGCTGAGCAAATCCTTACAAAGGGCTAGAAAGGCAGATCTTCAGGTTTCTTTTAATAATATATGGCCTACAAGTGCTCAGAATCCTGTCCGTGTATTGCAGAAACATATCTCTGGAAAAGCTGTGTGCTGTGAGTTCAAGGCTAGGGCAATTTAAGATCTGATTCAAGATAGTACTCCTTAAAAAGGTAGTTCCTTCAGAGAAAGAAAAGGAAAAACAAGGGTATGCTAATGTTTTTGAGCTGGGTCCAGATCACGAAAGGGGAATAAGATACTTTCTTCATTGGAAGAGCCACCCAAAAAGAGTCACTGGGGCAGTCAGACTATTTAAAACTCAATTAGACAATGTCATAGCAGTTGGTGTAATTGAGAGAAGGGCCCTGTTGAGGCAAAGAAGAAGTTGGGCTGCATAACCTTGTTATTTACTTCTGTCTTTGCTTCTATAATAACACAGAGAAGTCTGGTTTATCCATAATTAGACTCTTCCTGGCTCCCCTTGGCTGATGGCAACTGAGATAATCAAGAATCTGAAATTAATGACTGTAGAAAGACTATTTATCATCTGGGTTCAAATCTACTCAGGCAGATGAGGGAGCTAAATCTAGATTTCCCATATCTCCTTGTTGCAAGGAGAAAAAGGCAATAAAAAAAAGAAAAAAAGGGAATAAAAACCTTTTTCTAGGTAAATAATTCCATTACTGAGACACTGAGAAACTTTAAGCCATTCTTCCAGAATGGTGATTTAGTCCTTACACCAGAGAAAAAAATTAGGCCTATATTTAGAAAGCCAGCATTTCTACAGACCTACAGATACTGATCTTGCATAAATGCAGAAGTAAATGAACTGAGATATGAGAAAATACATAGTGCCTATCTGAGATCAGGAGATGGGGAGTCTGGAAATGATTAAATTTGCTCAGGGAGTCTAAATATATTAGGTATCTCAAAGTAAACAGGGACAAGATAAAAAGACATGGAGCAAAACTTAGAACTAAATTTCATTCACAGCAATTCATTGTCACCAGACTCTTGCCGGTGAGCTTGAAAAATCTAAAAAAATCAGGAACAAGTTCCTTGAAATTGCAGTTGCAAAGTCTCTAAACTGCCTGTTTTCAAATGAGCGCCAATTTCCTCCCTAATCAATTTTGCTGAAGTCAGAGGAATTGGATAGGGGCTTCATTCCTCCTTTATATCTCATACAGAGATTCCACTCAGCAGTTTTTGTGGAGAAAATGGCATTTAAAAGCATTAAAGTGGGACCATAAAACTGGCATGCTTTTCCAGAGGAGGCAAGCAAAGTGTTTGCAATTTAAAGACGTTCTGACAGTCTTTGCCATTGCAATTACGGTCTCTTCAACTCTGAACCCCCCCACTGCAGTCAAATTTCAGTAAAAAGATAAACAAAAGTGGGATGTGAACTGGGAGCAAAGCCACTGCAGCAAAACTTGGCTGAGGGGGACGGATGCTGAGTTGGACTTCATGGCAAAATAGCCACCTTGGGCAAGCCATTTAAATGTATTTTATTCTGAAATGGGGGCAGGTTTGTTGACTTCTTGCTGGGACCAGGTGATGTCTGAATGAAAAAGAAGCCTTGCGATGGTTCCCTTAACTAGCCCAGAGGTGCTAAAGCCACCTAATGTGAGTCAAAACAGGCTGATGTTGTCATTGAGGCTGATTGTTAAGAAAATTAGGAAAAGAACATCAACCGTGTTCCAAGTATTCAGCATGTGGGGAGCAATGGGGGAGGTCAATGTGAGGCTGAGACTTCCACAGACCACTGGCAGAGAAGCGTTTAGTCCAAAAAAGTAAAAAACTAAGGAAAGAATGATCACATCTGATGCCTCAAAGTAATGGTAAATACAAGCACATTTTTCTTTAATACCCAAAGTCCCCTAAGCATCTGACAAAAACCATACACAACCCTCGACCCTTGACCCCACTACTCCTTTCCAAAAAATAGAGCCAGGAATTTCTAACTAGTGGCATAGCCAATTTATATAAATTATATAGAGAGAGCAGGCATATATGCAAAGGATAGCTATAGCCTGGGATCCCAGCAGTAATAAATACTCTACCCACCCAACAAACTGTCATGCTGCATGTGTGAAGTTTTAGATAGGATATGCCTTTCACATGACTAATGCAAGAACAATGAAGACAACATATGTTATGATTTAAACTACAGTTGTCCTGCTTTCTGGGGAGAAAAACAAGTACATTTTTGCTGAACAAAACCTGAGCTTGTTGTTTGTCCAAGGCTTAACCCTGCAGTCAGCTAGGTTTACCCTGGTAAAAGCCCTATTAACTATGATTTATACATGCAAACCAGTGATATGAGGGGAAATAAGGAAAGAGAATATGAGGTTGCAATGTGTATTTATATCCATAAACATGAAGTATTTTTTCAGGTTCTGGACACATGGTTTACTATTTTAGCTGACTCGTGGTGACTATCTGGGTACATGCTCTTAGCCCACAGCAAGTTTGAACTAATTGAGCCTATTTACTGCTTAGCCTAAAGCTAAACTCTTTACTTCCCTCTGCCACTAAGCAAGAGCATGCAGGCAGCAATTATCATAGCTCAGCTGCAATGTGGTAACTCCCCAACCTGTACCATCAACATCACCAGTGACACGGAGAAGGTGAACCGTGATCACCTGTGGAGGAGGGAAAAGGCAGCAAAACCACCGAGATTAAGAGGATTCTCTTGTCACGCAGCAGAGCAGACCCATGGGACTCATTGCCATGGGATGTCGTAGGTGCTAAATGTCTCCTGGAGAGTCCGGACAAGCACTTGAATGAGAAAATTCACTGAAAGCTACTTAATGGACAAAAATGATATCCAGTTCAGGACATGTCCTGAGCTATGTATAGTAAAATGTAGAGAACTGGAGAAGGATTACACATGCTCCCTCAGTTCCTCCTCTTCCTCGGACACCCAGTGATGTTCTGTTGGAAAGAGCTGCTGGGCTCGACAGACCCTCGGTCTGACCCAGTTCTCGTCTTCCTACGTGCCAGCCTGTTCGTGTGCCTGAGCCCGAAGGATCAGCGCTGATGTGGTGGGTGTATTTCATTCTGTTAGCACGACCAAGCGCCGGGGAGCCACAGCGTCTTTTGAGGAAAATGTTCTTTTTGTAGACATTTTAGCTGGTAATATATTTGAAAATGAATCTGCAAGTCCATGTTGACTTCTTGCTGCTCTCAGAAGGACATCCAGCCCACGCTTGCAACTGCAGAGATGCCTGTGTGCTGAGCTGAAACTCTAGTGGGTATTTTGGTAGCACTTTCCATTTCTGCATCTGAACTGCAGATTCAGAGAATAACTGCTTTGGTAACTCAAATCAGGTAAAAGCAGCTCCCTTACTGCATTCAGCACCAGATATATAACATGATATTACAGAGGTTAATCAACTAAATTGTCCTCTGTTGTGGGAGTGATAAATACAAGCCCAAAGCTTGCAGTGGCTGGGAATAAACGATCATGTTAGGTGGATGGTTGTATTTCCCATATTTCACAAGAGACAGAGGCTGTAATAAGATTTCTTCTCTCTTTTTTTTTTTTAAATTAAAAATAAGGAGGCAAACTTCCAGTGGGAGAATCTGATCCAGAGGTAGCATCTTTTATTAATATCACATGAGTTGCAGCCTTCTCCATCTGCCACAACCTGGAGATGTCAAGAAGATGATGGCCAGGACATGTCCATAGTGACATATAACGCCAGCACAGCCATCAACCAGCTGCCCCAGTCCAACCAGGTAATGACTGGGTAGTCCTGCTGCCATTTCTCCCTGGACTTCGATAAATACTGCTGTCCAAACCACCTCGTTAATACTGACCCAGGTGGGTCTGTGGGAGCAGTCAAGCTTCACCTTCGGGCTGCAGCAAGGGCCTGCCATTAGCGAGCAAGTCATTATTAATGTGAGATCATCTCTTTTAGATGAAGATGGGATGGGATGAGATGTCATTGCAGCAGTGCGAGTGATGCATTTTTTTGCAAGATGCTGCTTGGTGCCTGAATAACAACACAAATGGCTATGACAGTGGTACTGAGTGCTGCTCTCCTGTTTGTGAAATCTGTTACGGTGTCCAGCAGCAGGGAAATGTCAGAATCTCTTTCGGCAGGGCACTGCACGCTCGCCGGCTGATGTGGTGATTTTAATAAAGACAGACACAGATCTTTATTTCTATCTTCTAAAGCTCACTGTGTTATGCCAGGCTGCATCACCCCATGTGTCGGTGTCAGGCTGATAGCATTAAATTGCTAGGAAAGTGCCATACCGGCCTGTGAAAAAGGTATTGCATTAAGAGCGTCGCTGTGTTGGGATAACAGGCTGGATGGCTTTGCTTTGGAGGGGCTATCGCTATCTGTGCTGCAGCGGTGGCCGTAAGGTCACCCTGAAGCTGGGGGCCCGTCAGAGCAGATGCTACACCAGCTTGCGGGGAGAAGGTCTCCTGCACGAAGGGGCTATGGCTAGGCGGGCAAGATGGGGCACAGGATCCAGGTAAAACCCTTGAGATTACCCAGCCTGCAGCAGAGCTGGGAACAGGGCCCTCAGCCTGCCCCATGTCCATGGAGGAAGACGCGCTTCCTCGAGAGAAAACGTTGTCCCAGCCTCTCCCACCCCCCTAAGTCGCTGCCCTCACCTTTGTTGTCGTGCCAGATCCGCACTTTGCAGAGATCTCCCAGGCTCAGCATGTCCGAGAAGTTGAATTCATCCATCTGGTTCCTCTCGAACTTGTTAGACTTGTTGGACTCCTTCAAAGCCAGGGTCCCGCTGTCCCCATTCTCCCCAAACAGGATCAAGGACACGTTGGCGTCAGTGCCTGCTCCTGCAAGGAGAAAGCAAGGCACATCGTCACGAGATAGCCTGCCGCGTAGGGCTGACACCCAGCTCCCAATTGCAGGGAAACGGAGGCAGCAAATGTGGGCTGGAAGAGGCTGCAGCGATGCTCAGGTTTCTGCGGGCACAGCCGACGAGTTTCAGTGAATTTGTGCAGGATCCTGCAAGGAGGACGCTAACGAGCTAACACGCCAGCCCTTCGAGCCCGTCCCACAAATACAGCTGGAATGCTTCGCCCTTGCATTCGAGGTACAGAGACCGTGATGATGGCAGTACTAATAGGAAGCAGGAGTATCTGCTCCTAATGGATATGCTTTGCAGAGGATGTCAGTGCCGTGGCTCCCATTTTTCCAAGGTCGTTTGGGAAGGAAAATGACTTACCCAGCAACATCCAGCAATCTGTAAAAGGGAGTTAAAGAACGTATTTTGACATTTCTGGCTACAAAGTATTAGTACACGTTGTCCTGGGCTTCCCACTTTCCACACTTCGATCTCCTTCCGCAGTCCCACGACCTCCTCCAAGCTGTCCTGTGGCACCCAGGACACTTCAGCTGGGCTCTGCCTTGGGCTGCTTTCCCTGTCTTGGATGGCACAGGGATTTGAAAGCAAAGTGTCCATCATCAACCAAACCACTACAGCATCTTGTGGCCCACTTTCCCCTCCCATAGGTCTTCCTTCTGTACTCCTGTTTCTCAAAATATTTTCCGTGCTGCATTTAGTGGAAAAAGTTGCAGTTTCTCATACAACAGTTTGCCCCATCAGCTCCCACCTCTTCTTATCTATATATGTTAGGAAAAGAATAATTTCTAAGATGATCTTTATTATCTGATATTGAATTTCATCTGCCCATTACTCTCCATATTTTGCCTCATAAAACAGCCGTGCTGTCAATTTTCCTGACTTTTGGAGAGTTCAAGGCCAAACCATCACCTGCAGTGATCTTAAGAACATTTTAGCTGAAAGCGTTACAACATTTTTACCTGGCACTATTTATAATTTGACCAAAATTATTGCTTTTCATTTTTTAATGCCATAATAAAAAAGCAGATTCAAAGAAAGAAATTTGATTCCACATGCACAGACATTCATTGCTGTGTGAAGAACCAAAGCCCTGAAATTTTGGGAATGAAAATAAGATCGTCAAACCCAAATCTGTCTTACAAAGAAACCCAGCATCTGCTGCCCTCGGTTAGATAGCCCAGCTTTGAAAACTCTAACCGCCTGCCAAGCCATTTCTTACACAAGGGTATTGTAAATCCACTTTGGGCCACATGGACAGTATTTCCCACAGCTCCGTTCACAACACAATGCAGAGATAAAGTTGGGGGGACTGAAAACTTTTTGAGAAAGCTACCATTTCTTTGGGATAATTATTTGAACACAGAAATTAGGAATAAATCACAACTCTTCTTGTAGGAAGATTGAAAAAGAAAAATTAAAAGAAAAAAAGAAGAGGAGAAAAAGAGTCATACAGAAAAAAGGCAAAGCAACATTTGGTGTCCACGTGAAAAATTGCCTGTGTTAAATTGGGGCTAATTTTCAGCAGTTCCCTGGGAAGGACTTAAGAAGGAAGAGGAAGCATCAGGGATTCAGGCAGTTCATCTGGCAGTACCTTTTATGACCCTAAAGCTTGCTGAGGTGAGGAACAAAGCAAACTGAAGTCCATTTCCTTACAAGGAGCAGGCTCCCAATTAATGCAAGGTCTCAAAAAGCACAGAACCAACTGTTTCTTAGCAAAACCTTCCCCGCAGGAAGAAGCTTATGAAGGCCTCATGCTGTGACATTTCCCTCACAAGCAATTAGCAGGAGATGGGAAAGAAAAGAACAGAAATTGCTGAATCAATGTACATTTCACCTATTGGGGTCTCTGATTTTTTTATTGTTGTTGATTCCAGGAAACTGCCAGGCACATTCAGGAACTGTAACAAATTTGACAAATGAAGAGATGAAGGTACCGTGGTTGCACAAGCCTTGACTGGCAATGAGTGAAATAGCTCATGGGTTGATACTGGGGTCTGCAGCACTGAACCTCGCCATCAACACCCCAAACAGTGACAGAGAGCATCCTCAGCAGATTTCTGGGTAACATTAAATTGAGGGGGGGGAGTACTGACATGCTGAATAGCAGAATTCCAACCCAGATGGACCTTGAGAAACTTGAGGACCGGACAAGCAGAAATCCCATGAAGTTTAGCAAGGAGAAATGCAAAGTTCTGCATCTGGGGTGGAATAAACCCTGCATGTGTATATGGTGGGCAATTGAAGAAGACCCAGAGGTTATAGCAGTAACATTCATGTTCAGGTTGAATCTGAGCTAACAGCAAGTTCTCAAGTGTTCAGTGCAAACCATGTATTTGGCTACGTCAGGAGAGGCATGGCCAGCAGCTGGAGGGAAGCTCTTATCCCCTTTGCTCAGCACTGAGGAGCCCATACTCAGACCATGGTGCTGGTTTGGGTCCTTGGGTCATGTCGAGACACTGAGGAGGGCTCAGTAGATGGTGCCAAGATGAACAGGAGCTGGGTCATACAGCTGTGAGGAGAGGCCAAGGGAGATGAGAAAGGACCCCTTGGCCATGCGGATGGCCAGTGATAATGATGACAGGGTCATGCGCTGTCGAGATGTCAGACCGTACCCCAAGGAGCCACAGCCACAAATTCTGGGAATGTTCAGGTTGGGCATCAGGAAAAAAAATATTTCTTAGGAAAATGGTACAGGTCTGGATCAGGTGCCTGGGGAGGTGGTGGCATAACCACCCCGAGGGTGTCCAAAACTCAGCTGGGCAGAGTCTTAGCTGATTTGACCTAGTGCTGGCAATAGTCCTTTGAGCAGGCAGGTGGATGAAATAACCTCCAGAGGCCCCTTGCAACAAAAGTGTCTATGATTTTATACTTCTTATTGAGCAGCTGCATTATTTTTAAACAAACTGTAGGCTTGAGTCACAGCCTTCTGTGGCCAAAGAACGTCCTTCTTTTGACTTAACAGAGACTTGTATAAGGCACTAGGAACTGACACCAACTGTCCTAAATTATGTAATTTCTAGGCTGTAACTGAGCTAACAACATACTAATTAATCTTATAACAGCAGAGAGAAAAACCTCCTGCTTCGTTAATGCTTGGAAAATGAGAAAACAGTATTTATTCTTTCTTCATCTTTATCGCATTACCATGTATATGATGCCTGCATATAGAATACAGAAAGTCTGCGTAAATCAAAATTAACAGGCGAGGACATTTTTTGTGCCACAGAAAGAGCCATCAGGTAGTCCGGCTCTATTGCAGTTGTGTCTGTGGGTCATACTTTGAAGAAAAGGAGATTATGAGTTACTTCCCTTATAAGATCAAAAGTAAACCAAGATCTTAGTTTTAACCAAAGATTACCCATCTGACTTGGGATGTACGTGCCGTAAAAACCTCTTCTCCCCTTATCTGTGTGTACTCTGAGAGCTGCCACCTGAGGTACTTCTTGCGGCCTCTGGATTTGAGCCTTGAAATGGAGGAGATCTGACCTTTGCAAGAGAGACTTTCCCTGGTGCAGCCTCTACGTTACATGATCATCCAAGTTGAGTGAGCTCTGGAAAGTCAAACTGTAACTCAATGGTTTCTTTGAGGAAAAAGTAAAACAGGACTGTTTGTTGTTAAATATGTGTGTATGGTAGGGAGGAAATGACTGCTGCTTTCTAGTTCACTGCAGGACACTTTTTGTGGGATTCATTTTCTCTAATTTTATCCATCTAGCCTAACTTAATTGTGTGGGCTCTGTCTGAATCTGATGAAGACAGAGTGACAGAGACCCTCCAGATGATTATCCAGACCACTAATTAAGACTCCTCTGGTCCCTGAATTGACCAGAGGCAGTCTAGCTTCGAAGGAGTTAAGACGACAAGTATAATTTTTTTGAGAGTGACAAATAGGTGAGATGAATCCTACCCTACATTTTCTTTTTGTTTGTGTGTTTCAATGCCTCTGGTGCACTGGAAAGTTGAAAGCTATTGCGGAGAAAAACTTTATACCTAGAAATAAACACGTCTGATTCTATTCACTGTGGAGAATTGCTGTCCCTAGACAATGTCAGTGTGGCAGGAGATGATATAATATGTTTAAACTAACAGTCAAGGATAAAATGTCTTTTTTCCTGTATTGGGCCAACCAGGAGTAATTGTGGAATACATAATGATCAAAGAGGGGAGATGGTTCATGACTTATACTCTCTTTAGATAAGCTGGATAAAGTTCAGCATTATGTCAGTGTGCTGTGTGATCTAATCATAAACAGACTCTCTGAAACCTCTCTGTAATCTGCTCTTTCCTACTGGTTGTCGCTGTTCAAAATGAAATAAAATGCTTCATCATTAACACCGGTCATCCTTCATTCAATGGGAAGGGCAGATCTGTCTGCTGTTGCTGTCATCTTCTATTCTCCTCTCGTTTCTGTTTCCATTGCCTTTGTGAGCTAGGGCTGGATTTCACAAAAAGGTCACAGAAATATCTACCATTATATTAGATGGATTGCCAGATACATAAACAAAACTTTCTCTCTGTCTTCTGTTTTTTGTATTTCACTACAAGTTTTTCAGACAAGCAGCAGGCAGAGCAGATATAGATAAAAAATGGTGAGGTGGCATGAAGACATTCTGCCAGGGGAATTTTTATATTCTTAGATCAAACCTCACAAGCGGCCTAAATTACCACTGGTAAATCCAGGAAAAAAAAAAAAAAAGAAAAAAGAAAAGAAAAGAGCTGGAGATCAGGAGATGATGATGTGCACTAGTGTGGCAGAATCCCCTTTGAGGGTCAACCTTTCAAACAAGGTGTCTGCATGATAATGTCTAACTTGCCTCATTTTGGCACAAGGCAGCTTGTATGTGGTTGCAGCTTTCATTTAGCAGCCTGACAGAAGTTCTCATGAAAAGAGGCAGTGATCCCAGGAAATGACATAGAAATCCCATTTCTTGGCTCTTGAAGCTCTGCAGCTTTCTTTATACTCTGTTCCACCTCTTCTATCTGGTGTGCATTTAGGGATGGTTTTTCACAGCCTGAGATAAATGGTCTCAAAACACTTTGAAAAGGAGGGTGAATTATCGCTGTCTTCTTCGGGCAAAGCAGATAGTGCTGACTGAACACCTGGAGCCCACCAGCTTTGATCGTAGCCTTTTTTTCCCATCCTATGTGGATAGACCTGACCTGACCAAAAAGAAAAAAACAGTTCCTGACCATTGCAACATGGTCCGGCAATAGCTTCTGTTAAGGTGTCTTCAGAGGAAGCAGCGAGCATTCAGATCTAGGCCTTGTGTCTAAATATTTTATGCCCAGAGCTCAGATGAGGATAAATCCCAGACAATAACACTGTCATGATGAACAGCCAGCCAAAATGGCACGGTACCAGCATAGTAGGGCTAAATCATGCTTTCCTTAACATAATTTCAGATTAAGCAGGAGATGTTTTCCATTGCTAAAAATCAAACTTCATACCAGAAAAGTCATAAAATATCCACCATGGACGTACCTCCAACATCACTGGTTTTAACCTGAAGAGTGTATGTTGTGTCCTCCATCATCTGCTCGTCGTTTATGACAGCTGGCATCTCACACACAAGACTTCCCTTGGCATTTTTCAGCTTTGACAGCCATTCACCATAGGTAAACGTGGCCACTTCTTGATTACTCAGGTTCTTCAGGATGATCTGCAAAGAGCCAAAATAAGGGAAAAAACTTCAGCTGCCATTTGAATGAGGGCAACGTTTAAATTTACAAAGTGCACCGTGTAGTAGGACATGGGTAGAGCTTGGTCATAGCTTCAAAACCTGTACTGAGCTCTTCTGGGATAAACGGAGCTCTCTCATATGGACAATATTTGCTTTGGTGACTTGTCCTGAGAAAGAGTCTTCAGAATATTGGACATTTTCATGCATGGGGTAAAGCATAGCGAGAAATTTGCTCCTCTGGCATAAGTTATGGACAAAGCTTATCTCTAAGAGAGATAGACCTTTCCTGGAAGCCGGTATGGAATTCACTCCAAAGAAGAAGTAACAGAGAGTAATTAAAAACCTCACTACCTCTCCTTGAAGTACACAGAGTACCTTTCTTTCACCTGCCTCCTCTGTGCAAATACACAGCAATCGTTGAAAAGATATGCAAACCAACCCCAAACAAATTAAAGCAATGCACAAGATAAAATTAGGCCAGCAAAACTTAATGTTTCACACATTTCTTCCTCTGGGAAAAGGTGACAGAACAAACAGTATGCTACAGATATTAGTCACACTGTCTAATGTGTCACGGGAAGGAGCTCAGATGCTGGGGTCATACGAACAGAATAGGAAACTATTTGGAACAAGCCTGCGAGCTGCTCCACCAAACACCTAATAAGATACCCACCTTTATGTGTCCTATTCAACCGGAGCTCAGTGGAGCATCAGTCCACTGGGAGAAAGGCATTACACTTGCCTGCAGCAAAACCCTAGCAGAAATTCTCACTAAACTGGGGGAGTTGGGGGGAAGGGAGGAGACAGGGCTGTAAATTACCATTTGTGTTACCATCTAACAGAAACAGAGACCACACCTGAGTGTAGCAGTGCATCAGCAAACAGTATCTGGTAAGATATACCTCTGCAAAGGCCATGGAAACATGAGCCCAGACACGTCAGAGAAGTGTGACACGATATTAGGAACAAGTGAATCATGGAGCCGTGGAAAATGTTAAGCTAAAAGGGATACCTGGAGATGTCTAGTCCCACCGCATTCGCCAAGCATGGCTAACTGCAAGGCCATGTCCAACCGAGTTTTGAAAATTTCAAGGGCAGAGATTCCCCCAGCACTCTGGGTCCCCATCCCAGGGCTGCACCACTCTCATTGAGAAGATTTTTTTCTTTACCACTGGTCAGGATTTTCCTTGTTGCAACTTGTGTCCATTGCCTCACGCCTTTTCACTGTTCACCTCTGAGAAGAGACTGGATTGATGGTCTCTGTAATCTCCCTTTAAGCAGCAGAAGACTGCAATTAGATTCCCTCTCAGTCTTTTCTTCTCAAGGCTTAAAACTCCGTTTAACTCAGCCTTTCCTAGCATGCCATATGCTTCAGCCCCTTGACTATCTTAGTGACCTTCCACTGCACTCTCATATATCAGCCTAAGAAACTTATAAAACTTATCTTGAGATAAAATGTGCTCAAATTCTGTCCTCAAACTGCATGCGTCCCAGTCCATGGCCTTCTGTTGACCCCAACCAAGCTTTGCCGGAGCCTTTAGCAGTTCAAAAGAAGAACATTGCTCCAGGTTATAAAAAATGATTTTTAAGGACGGCAGTAGCTACACTGAAGCTGAAGCAGTAGCCGTGCTACTTGTGCATTGTACAGTCCTGTGGGTAGGGCACTCATCCGGGGTTTTCTCTCTGCATGATGCTAAACAGGGATCTGTAACACAGCACCTTCATCCCAGAGGTACAGGACATTTTGGGCTGTGGAAGCTGTCCCACTTTTAGAAAAAGTTGCTCGTTCACAGCCAGTGACACTATTACTTTGCGGTCAGAAAACTGCTCTATGAGTCAAGAGATGCTGAATTAAATCCTTGCTTTGAACCAAGCAGAAGTCAGGTCTCCACCACCCCAGCTGGTGCCCTCTCTGCTGGGGCGCAGACCAGAAGGAAGTCTCCTCCCTCGAGGATGCGTGAACGATGTCTACATCCTCTCAGGATTCCAACCTAGAAACTTTGGCTAAAATTTGCAAATTTGAATCCTGAATCATCTCAGGTGGACTGAAAAATGCCTTTTTTTTTTTTTCCCCCTTGGTGCACAACCTCTTTGCTGGAAAAAGTTCAGCCAGCTCTACCTCTGCCCTGGTCGGGAATGACAGCGACACTGTTAGTACCGAAACGTCCTGAGCAAAGCTTGCAGGGAAATGTCAGGAAAGCAGTGGGGGGTGGAAGCAGATTAGAGTTGCCAGCTGGAGCGCGCTCGCAGGCAGAGAGGTCAGACCTCTCACAAATAACCAGCCCGTTGCCCAACCCTCCAGATGCCGTCTGGGAAAAAAAACTGTCTGGCTACTAAAACTGCTGGAGCGAAATGCCCTCTCTTTCCATCCCCAGGATGAGGGATTTCATCCGTGTGCAGCTTCACGTAAGCCTTTAGCACAGGGAGAGAGAGCAGCCTCTGCTGCCTCGTCCCGGGACGCTGCTCCGGGGAGGAGCAGAGAGGAGGCAGAGATTCGTTTGATTAGCTTCGTTCGCCCAGGGGAGACCACAGCAAGGGACACGGAGGCAGCAGGAAAGCTGTGGCAGGCTGATTGCTCAGTCCCTACCTGGGTACGTCGCCTACCTTACCTGGGGTGAATCGCCTAAACGCCGGGCACCCAGCCCAAGAGCGTCCTGCCGGTCCTCCCTGCGGTCGGCGGTCGGGGCTGGCTGTCACCAGGGAACGCTGCGCGTCCCAGCAAAGCCGGGAGCAGGCGGACAACCATTCGAGGCATCCCTCCCTCTCTCGGATCTATCTCTCTTTTAACTACAGCGGAGGCCTGAGTAGCCTGGTAGAAGAGGTGAAAGCTGAACATAGCTTTTTCCGTGACCGAATGAGTCCCATCCTACAAGGAGATGTTTGTGGGTGTTGCACACGCGCGCGGGATGATGCAGGATGTGGATTTGGGTCGTGAGGGTCAAGAAAGTCATCTCAGGGAGTTGAGCTGAGGGTATTTTTATTTTCTGTCTGTTCCTCTCAGAAAAATTAGCTGCCGCTTGGCAATGAGAATGCTACTTTACGTTGCAACTAAACTATTTTTTAGGATACCTGGAACTTGCTGTGGACACTCTGCATGCTTTTAAGCTCAAACTTTATCGGTAATTATGCATGGATTTTAACTGGGCTGTAGAACACCTATAAACAATGAAAAGAAAGCGAGAGCAGTGTGTATGAATAAAATGTTGATCATTTGCTTTCTAGCTGAGCAAATATCGTAGCTGACAGCAACTTTAAACCAGCGACTTGAAATTAATTGTGCGCTGTATGCTGTAACAGAAAGGTTAGACATGTCCCATCATTTGATTTACCTCTACCCAGCCTTCTCCCAGCTGCAGTGTAAAACACACTCTGCAGGGTCTCACACCTCCCTAACACCAAAATACCGTCATCCTGGACTTCATCTTTAAAGACTCAACCACAGGTTTTTACGGTTCTGTTGCACGTCTCTAGTCTTTCACTTAAAAACAGGATCCTCTGACTGTAAAATAAAAAGACTTTGCTCTGTTGCAAAGAATAACAGTCAGCTTCAGCTATATAATGAATTATCTCAAATTCTCTTAATCTCTTTTATATAAAGGAAAAAGAACTGAATAAAGACTGAGTCCCACATTCAGGATTATTTGTGACATTTGAATGCAATGCAATTAGTGCTTCATTAAGGCAGCTTCTTATCTGCCTGGCTTTGACAGCACAAAGTAACATTAAAATTCTGAGAGAAGCAACTCTGCAGAATTCAACAGTCTCACAATTCCTGTTATTTCAACTCAGACAGCTTTCATCCTTTCTTATTTCTAGCTTTTCAGCTTTGTATCTAAGACACTGGGCAGCAGGTGAAATCATCGTGTGGACTGAGGAACCAGCTCTCCCAGGAGGAAATTTCCAAAGCATGCATTTAGATAAGTTTCCTAATTAGAAGTCACAATTTTTTTATGATGAAATGGTGAAACACTGGCAGAGGTTGCCCAGAGAGGTGGTGGATGCCCCATCCCTGGGAACATTCCAGGTCAGGTTGGACGGGGCTCTGAGCAACCTGATCTAGTGGAAGATGCCCCTGCTCATGGCAGGGGGAGGTTGGACGAGGTGACCTTTAGAGGTCCCTTCCCACCCAAACCATTCAATGATTCCATGACTCTATGATTCTATGAATCTATTCTCTGATTTTTCAGAAACACAGAGCAGTGTCACGGTAGCTTGATGTGGAAGAACATGAGATTCAGCATTAGGTCAGAGGAAAATATCCAAACTCTATGTTTCTACCAGCAGTGGTGAGATCAGAAAGTGTTGTTCAGCTTCAGAGAGTTTTCAGTATGTCTTTCTGTGCATAGCAACAATCAATAATATTCATTCTGGTCCAACACATCACTAATCAAATTTTGTTTCCTCTGGAGGGCTAGATATTGCATTTAAAACTTATTCCCACTTTTGGTGCAGTTTGAATCTTTGGCACCAAGTTCGTTACTTCGCTGAGATTCTGAATGAAATTTCAATGTATTTTATCTGGACAGAAAAAAAAATATGACTACTTCCCTGCTTGTAAATTGAATCTTTTGGCTGTGTACAACATCATTGATAATTCATGCATTTTCATTGGTATTTATGCATTTCTATTTCTGGTAAACTAAAAGCAGTATAAATTATGACCAGCAACAGTTTACAAAAAGACCAAAGAGAATTAAAAAGATCATTTATTGTTATCTTAATAGAACAAGAAAAGTGAGAATATCCTGTAGATAAATGGAGCAACAAATGGTTAATTACGGGGTTGATGGCTTAATCTAGCTTCTCATTTCACTGTGCTAGTTAGCACTAACTGTGAACCATCTGTCTGAGAGTTTAGCACTACCCCCACAAGTATATCATTATGCAGTTTTAATATGCACTTTTGACAGAAATGGAAATGGGCTCAGATCAGTTTTCATGTCACACCAGGCTACATAAGTTTTCAAGGCTGGAATACAAATCAGAGAACACAAATCCTTCCTCCCCTCTTCCAGAGCACTCCTGTCCTCACTCTGCCTGGGAATGCAAATGTTATGTTTACCTTTGCAGGGAAGGTGGGAAGAAGACTAATAAATAAAGTTCTCTAAGTATCACTGGAGTTAGAAGATCCTCCATGCTCTGTTTGTCTTAAGAGAAACTATGGGTGCAATTCTCAAATCTTCTAAAATCCTGGTCTAAAAGAGTTGCATGCATGGTCCACCTGTTGCTTCTGTAGAGCTATAAGAGGGGTAGAAACCCATCGGATGGGTCCAAATGAGAGACTTTTTTGCCCACTTCCCTGGAAAAGCTTTGCTTTGGGTGGGACAGTCCAGTGGGCTGGATGACTGGGCAGAGCTGGGACCAGGAAGGTGGGAAGGTGCTACCTGCCACTAAAGGTGCCACCGACTCTTGCCTCTGAGCTATTGCTAATTCATGACTGCAAAATCTGGAATGTCTCTGGATGAACAAGCTTTATTTGATTTAATTTTATATGAATATGATTTATAAAACTCAGGGGAACGTATCAGGGAACTGGCAAAGGGAGTTTGACCAGGATGACTGAATCAAATCAGAGAACAGATTGAGTTATTCCTTAGGCACAGAGAGAAAATTGTGTGTCTGTGGCATCTATTCTGAAGATATATGCTGGAGGCCTAGTGCTTTGGAAAGCTGCACAAGAGTTGCCGAGAAAAAAGTTAAAAGTGGTAATAATGCTCAAGTAAAAAAGGTACTGAAATGCATTTTAGACCATGCTAACAGAGGTGAAGAGCAGTTCATCTCTTCACTGGAAACTGCTGTTCACCTAGGACCAGCGTTTAGAAACACATTATTTATGGGAAAAAGAAGGACAGCTTCAGACTAGTCGAGAAGGATGAAGGACCCAATAAAAAAATCATTCACTATTCTTTCTGACCATGGGTTAAGCTATTGAGTCTTAACCTATTCTCATAAAAAAGTCATAATACAGAAGTCCAGCATGATATCTGCTCCAGAAAAAACATGCTAAATAAACATGACAGAGATGTGTTACTCTATTAATGACATCTGGTGGTGTGGAATCAGCGCATTGATCCATCTCTATGCTAGAAATATAGGAACCTGTAACAAGCAAACTACATTTAGCTGCCCAAACAGAAGTGATCCTTACAAGGAGCTGGTGGTTTGGTAGAGGAGATAAAGGCAAGCACTGTGCTTTTGTGCAAGATAGGACAGTAGGGGGAAACGCAATCAACAGAAGCGGCTGGAGCCATTTTGCATGTTCTATTCAAAACGCAAGAAAAAAATGACACCTTACTTGTATGAACAGGAAAAGAAAGAAATCTGCCTGTGTGCTAGAGGGAGAAGGGAAGGGGAGAGATGGGATGCTTCACCTGAAAGGGTGGATTATTTGGAAATGTCCCACCCAGCCCAGGCCCATGCTAGCTGTCTCTGCCTGACAGAGGGGATCCACTCTCCCATGGGGTCAGAGCCTGGCAGGGGTCTGCAGGAGCTGAGGAACATCCCAGGGACCAGAAAATGCTGCAGGTGCCCTGGGTGGCAAGCCAAATCTCTTTTTCGGGGCGGGGGGAGAGTGAGGTCTAACAGCAGAGACTGTGGCAGAGCTTTACAGCGCAGCTTTGCCCTTGCTCTCTTCTTTTTTTGACTCAACTCCTGCAGGGAAAAGAACACATGAGAACTCAAATGGAAGAATGTAGGAAATTAATAAAAGTGAGCCACTGGCTGCCTTTCTCCTCTTTCTCAAAGGCTGAGAGGCTTCAACACAAGCAGGTTGCAAAGAAAGGCATGATGTGAAGTGCATTACCCTTTCCAGGAACCAGTGCGGGCGAGTCCCCTTCCCATCCATCCGGATCCTCATCTTCCTGAGGGGTGCGATATCGGCGATCTCCATAATGAAACTGTCCTCTTGGCCTCGCTCAAACCTGGAGGGATTGAAAGGCTGAGGAGGTTTCCCGCTGCTTTACAGCGTCGTTGCCTCTCGCTCTGCCGTCCGCGCCGCAACTCGCGTCTTGCCAACAGCCTCAAATTAAAAGTTTATGAGTGCACTTTATTGGACTTGAGCTTTCCTGTCCTGCGATCGCCAGCTACTGTGTTTTTGGCAAGACACCTCAGCACAGATTTGACAGGGATTCCTCCTCCCCTGGAAAATCAAGCCCATACGAGGCACCTGGAGCCGTTCCAGGCAGCCTGTACCATACATTATCACCCTGTTTGTAACCAGAGCAATAGAGCCGCAGCCAGGTTTCTGCACATCGCCTTCCTCCTGGCATCTGCCCACGTGCCTGCCCCTTAGCCCATCCCAAATAGAAGGCAAAGCAATTTTACTTAATCTTCTTTCGCTAAGATGCAGCGCATAACTTTGCATTTGCCGTGGTGATAGACAGTTGCTGCAGCTCAGCTAAAAACGGCGACCTGATTGCAAGTCAGAGCCCAACGCCTAAGTTTAGTAAGCACAGGTGAATTGTGTTAGAATGGAGCCAAAACTGACCATCCCGCACTCCCCTCCTGAATTTGGGGAATTCGGATTTGCAAACTAGCTCCATCTTTGGTAAGAACCAGGGTGGGTTTGTGTAACATTGCATGAAAGATCTTACCCTATGCTTGGCTGCTGTATATAGGCACAAGGATGTGTAGGAGCTGCTCATCCATAGCAATCAGCAGAAAGCAGGAAAAAGGGAAAAACAGCTAACATATGCTTCTTGAAGAAGATATTACACTGGCTGGGACCGCCGCTACCTTTCCTCCCCCTTAGCATCAACGATGCTAGGAAGAAAGCCTTGCTCCAGTGAAAGTGTTGCCTCAGGCTCAGTATTACCCTGTTAGAGCAAGAGTATCTTCTAGGTTTGCCAGCGAAATACTCTGGCAAAACTGCTGTGGGCTTGGAGATGGAAATCCAACCCTTGCTAAGCAGAAGGGCAGCCAAATCCAGGGGGTCTACCAAGCACCACCATGACCAGTCTGCTGTTGAGGTTCCTCCTTCGTGCAAACTTCTTCTTGGGAGTAGGTTGCCTGAGACTGCTGAGAGGTTTGGGGTGAGCTCTGCAAACTGTGGGCACTACCATAATATAAACAATCCATAATGATGATATTTCGTTCCTGGCAATGTGCTCGGCCTCCTAAAGCTGTGCAGTGCCAGGATATGGAGAAAAAAACCCCATTTCTTTACCAACCTCTGCTCAGATTACACCCTGCAGCATGAATATGATTATCCTCACACCATTATCTGAGCCTGCAAAACTGCAGATGTTAGCAATAGGGATTGGCTCGAGCCTCTCAGTTTTCATCCAGGCATTGCTTTCCCTGCACTCCCAGAGCATTTGGATAGGGGGTTTGGTCCCAGTCCATTTCTAGTTATTAAGGGTTATGTTTGCTCTTTGAAAAACTCGCCTCTTGTTATTTGTCTTTCTGCGGCACTGGATACCAAGGCAGCCTGTCTTACTGTGAGAAAGAGAATGTGCTTTTGTGCCTGGACTGGATTGATTTCCACATCTATTTAAGAAAAAGGTGTGACCCTTCCAGCCTAAATTATCCCATGATCCTATGATCAGTTTTCATTACAATCACTATTACCTACAAAGCTTCAAAGAAGTCTCTCGCTCTGATTCTTGCCAGGCTGAGCAACTCTAAGATAAACAGTCTGTTAGCAAAATAGACCATTATTTGTCTTCAGTAAATGCCCTGTTTACAGTTTGTAAGGCTGATACTCACCTGCTACTTCCAAGAAGCCATTGTACTAGAGGGAAGCAATTGCTAAAGTGACAAACTGGGTGACCCAAGAGCTCTTTCCTATCCCTAATTTATATGAACATGAACATAAGCCTGGAAAAAATTGAGAAGGGAACAAGTACCCAGACAAGCTGACCGCTGCTATTCCTTTTCCAGGACACTGAAGCATTTATCTGAGGGTTTTCATTAAGCTTTCCTACCCATGCCTGCACTTATAAATATTTCTATTGCCCAGAGGTCTTGGCAATAACAGTAATGTAGCTAAAATTGCCTTAAATCTGCGGCAGGTTAGACAAACGGTTCTTCGTAATGCACTAAGCTGCTGTAAGTGAATTGGCACTGGATGGCCCCAATAAAGATGAAGTGCCTTTTACCACGTGGTTGCACCCCTCGCTGCTGGCGCAAAGGCTGGAGCGATTTCCGTGCAAAACAAAAGCCGGGGAAGACTGTGCTGTTAGCAGCTGGATGAAGACTGGGGGGGAATGGGGTGGAAACCGGCAGTATATGTGTTGGGGGACATGCATGTCCTCTGCAGAGGGTGCTAATGAGATAACGAGAGCTCTGTGCTGATGGAGGTGTGACACAGAGCACCTCCAGCTAGCAGAGATGTGCCAGTACATCCTCAAAGAATGGCACAGCATCCCGGGGATATTAACTTATTAGTAGCTTATTAGTTTTACATGTCCTTCCTCTTTATACAGACCCAATGAGTTTTCAACACCTTTTGCAGATCTTCTATTGGCAGAACACAACCCAAGCAACTAATAACATACAAACTGTGTGGCTCTCCTTTATTGCATTTTCATGTCCTTATATCAGAGATTACCCATCCCACTCACATAGACTAATCTGATGGTTTTTTATAGTCCACATAGTTTAGGGACATCAGTTGCCTAGCCAGGTGGAGCAAAACTGCAAACCCTCTCTTGAGGGGTTGGAGGTGTCTTGGTCCCTTTTAGAGGTTTTTGGTTGATGTACCCTGATGTGAAGTCTGCTTTACTTTTCGATACAAATAGTCATGGTCCATTTTCCCACCTACTAGAATGGAACGTTGGGCTTAAAATAGTGGGAGACAGATCAGTTTGGGATTGCCTGGGGTCTTGGAAGGGGGATGTCACTGATAGCCAGACATGCTGGTAATGCAGGTGCATTGCCCCACACGTTGGATATCTCTCTGTGATGGAGAGCATGTCCAAGAGCTGTGGATTTTTTTTGGGACTCAGCCATGTTTCTCGCGGAGATTTTAGTCAGCAGCACCTCTACTGCATTTTTTTTTTTTCAGAGCAAACAAGGCTCATGCTTGTTACCAACTAAACCCTTGAAGGTTTCAAGCATAGCTGAACACACTTGCCCGGACACCCACTCTGCTATGACAGCTGCAAGTAAAACATCCCCTGAGCAAACACCTCTATGCAGGGAGCCTTATCTTCAATTATCCAGCCCACATGTGATATGCAAAGCTGTGGCGGAGGAACTGCATCTCCAGGAGACTGGGGGAAAAGTCCAGCATCACCTCAGCAAGCTGAGCTCAAAGCGTGTGGCCAAATGCTCCAGCTCTCCTGACGCTCTGTAGGTGCTTTGCTGAATAAGATCAGAGGTAGTCAATTAATTAAGTTTAAGCCTGATTAAACCAGTCTCTAAAAGATGGTTAGTGCCATGTTCTTTCTTGAGCATGCCAAAACTTTCTGTTCCCAGGTTGGTGCTAGAAAGGAACAGGAAAGTGTCAGGAAATGAATCGGTGGCACGTGGCTTTTTTTGGCTTACAGAAGTGCTGGCGTCAGGCTAGGGTTACAGCGTTTGTTAGCTGTTTCTGCCGAGGAAAACGTGAGGTTTCACCTTTTTAGTAAAATCAGAGCACGCAGTGCAGCGCTCCACGCAGCTCACGGCCTGTTTCCGTCTCTCCGCAGGGTAAGGCCACATCTGGGCAGACAGATGTCATGGCGTGTCCCTTTTCGTGCCAGCTCCGGTTCCCAAACCCGCGTGGTTACGTTAGCGTGGCGCAGAGCCCGAGCGAAGAAGCCTACTTCTCAGCAGGGCCCTCAGCTTAGCCGCCCGGGTCCTGGCATCCCTCGCGCGGCTTCTGGAACCAAGCTGGCCGGCATCTGGCCAGCTCGGCGAACGGGAGGAGCAGGCGGAGGACACTCAGCACCTTCCCATCACTGGCACTTCCCAAGGCAGGCGTGCGCCTCTTGGTTTGCCTTTCTTTCATCGTGCAGTTACTCGCGCATCCCCATTAAACGATGTTTAAATTAAATTACTTATTGTTCCACAAAAGATGTGCTTTGCTGAAATTGCACCTGTGGTTTCAGGCAACGGCCACAGTTCCTCTTGGATCTGACGCAGGACTTCACAATTCATGTTTTTGTTCACAATACTTATTTCTAAAGCCACTGAGAAACAGGGTAAACAAAACTTCTACAAATGACAATGGATGGTTTCCCTGGCTACACAGTGCTCTCCTTTCCTCTGCTCTGCTAAATAAATTACAATAACGATTACAAGGGGCACAGTTCTGAACCTGTAAAGTCAATGAGAGTTTATCTTTGTGTTTCAGTGGGAGCATGATCAAAGCCTCAAGTGCTTCTTGACTTGACACTAGAATCTGTTATCATTCCACTTGCAACCAACAAAAATGACAAAGTTACTGTACCTGTCTCCGTTTTTTTCCAGCTGCATCTCCTCAGTGGTCCCATTGGATCCAAATACAGTCATGAAAATACTGGCGTCGGTACCGCCACTTTCGATGTCTCCAGTCACAACCGTGACTTCATAGAGGATCTGGTGAGAATTTGAAACAATCAGAAGATCTCATTTGAACAACTGTCCTTAACCCATGCAAAAGCCTGGACAAAAGGCTAGACAGGCTTTGCAGGAGATTTACTTCTTTGCTAGACATGGTTACAACACAGCTTCTTGGTTTCTCTCCACACTGTGGTTCTCAGAGGCAAAGTTAGAGATTGAAACTTGCTACGGGACCTTCCTCTTTGCCTCATCTATGACTTTTTCTGCAGATTTTCTCAGCCTAGATAGACTCAGAGAGAGACAGGTTCATTTTGACAACCCTATGCTTGGGGAGTGATGAAGACCTGGTAAACTGCTTCTCCCCGGGAGTCACAACCCTCACGTCAGCGGGTAGATCTCCAACCCTCTGCTACTGGCATCTCCTCCCGGCCACCTCCCAGCACTCCAGACCTCTGTACTGCACCAAACTTTTGCCAATCTTAAAAACCATCTCCTAAAGTCACAATTGTTTCTTTCTCTTGACTGCAAAATATTTCCCCGAAGTGTTCGGTGTCCATCTGGGCAACATTTAGTCCAACATTGCTAATAGTTTTGAAGTCTATACAGCTGAACACTCCCTACAGCAGAAAAATGCAGCTATCCTATTTCCCAGTGGGACACAGCTCTGCATTGAATGCAGAGTGTTCGCAGACCTCATACATTAAAGGTATGCCAATTTATGAAAAGGTGTTCTGCATCATTTTCACTTTATTAGCCTAACTTTGCTCTTTTTTCCTGACATGTAAATAGTAAGATTCAGAATAAAATATTTCAAAAGCGTGCAAGTCCCAGTGACTGTCAGTGGCATTAAGACTTTTCAGCCGCTTAGACGCTTTCAAGGTCATACCTATGGTAACAAGACCTCTGAATTTAAGAGGTGGAAGGATATCAAGAAACAGCCCCAACAAAACTTACATCAAATAGTGCACTGCTAGGCAAATTTTATTGGCCTGAATTGTATTTGCCACATAAATAAACAGTGCAAAAGAATATCATAATAGAAAAACTATTTTTCATGTTTTTTCAATTCTGAGTAACCTGTCCATCACATATTCATCCATGCACATTTTAAATAATAGCAGAGCATCATATTTGTTATAGGTAGGAGAAAAAAAACCCTCTTCTACCAATGCATTAAAGATTTTCAATGAATGTGAATGTCCACCACACCGTGTCCACCATGAACTAGTTTCCGTACGTATGGGAAGGCAAATACTCAATTTAAAGCACAAAGCAGGAATATCAAGCCAAGAAAATTAAATTGAAATGGGTATGTATGGCAGTGCAAGAGTCAAGCAAAAGCGAAACAAAAAAACATTAACTTTCCCAAGGATGTTAAATGTATTAGTCTTCTTGAATTCTAAAAAAAAATTTAAACTCAGTTTCTAACTACAGCTGTTTACGAGGGAACAGTCCCAAATTCCCTCAACTAGGAGACTGATAAGAAAGTCAAATGCACACTTCTGATTTCATGTCTCAAGCATCTCCCCTGATTTCCTTCAAACCTTTCAGTAAGTTTCTGGTCCAACACCATAGAAAAAAATTAGTTAGATGTGTCTACTTTTGGCATGCTTACGAAAATAAATATTCAGGATTGGGCTTTTAAAGGAAAACTGAACATAAGTCTTGATTAAAATCCACTTCAATCTACGGGCAAGCCATCAGCTCACCAATAGGAGCTTGGAAACCTTATCCAGGAGGTTAAACAACTGATAGGAAGTTTTTAAGAGATTAGGTTTTAACCTTGGTATTCAGTCTAAGGGAGGTTATTTTCCCTCTTCGGTCAATTCTACCACTGAAACCTGCATTGGGCTGTTGAATCCTTCACAGATGCTAAAAATGTTATCACATTTTAGTGTGTCTGGGGAACAAGGAAGATTTCAGGAGAATATCTTTAGCTTGGGAATCAAGAGCAGCATAAAGAAAAATTAATGTACTATGAAAGCATAACCTCACTGTAAATAGAAACACATCTATAGAGATTTTAAATTGCCATACAGGTATTAAACACAGTATTATTGTCCCATTCATCCAGACCGTTATTTCTGTTATAAATCTTACATCCAAAATCAGCATAGCTCAGCTTTCCAATTTGTGCTTGGTTGAAATATGGCATAGCACACCTGAGTTCAAATTTCATATATATGGATGAAAAGACTATATAGTTTTTTTCATTGCTTATTCAACTGCAATCAGTTATTCCTTTCAAAGATCAAGCTTACCAATGTCTCCATGTTTTAACAACTTCCAATTATTATTAGTTTCTAACTGAATTCAGTTTTCCTATCCCGTATTGTAAAAGCTGACATGTAGCCACACTATGCAGAGATTAAAAGATCTCCATTACTCTAATTTGATGAGTTGTTAGAAGTATCTCCTCAAACAAAACACGATGGAGTTGGATTGCACCAAGGTGTTCACCTTGCACCTACTCCCACACTATGGGTATGAGGTGATGGCAGAGGGTGCTCCAGGTGGCAAAATGAGGACGTGTTGCTGAACCATGTCCTACCTGCTCTGCCTTACCCTCTCGTTCTGCCTATGCCATGGGTGCATCCAGCCGGCATTATTAAATAGCTCTAAGTGCTAATGATGCTAAACCGTTCCTAAAGGTTTTGCTAAAGAAAGAACAAAGAAATCCTCCACAAATAAAAGGCTCAAACCACATGCAGAAGTCAAAGTATGAGAACTGCTGACACATAGCCTGTATCAGCACAGGGCCATGCAACAGCTAAAGATACAAGGTGAGGCTAGAGCCTACCTTGAGGCCAACGTTGACGCAGTCCGCATCCAGGATGTTGAGGATTCGTGAGGTGAGTCCATCACCTTTGTCTCTGGCCAGCCAGCACTTACAGACGAAGTTATACATGACGCCTTTGGTGGGCACGACAATGGTGAGCTCTTCCACCAGCCAGCAGCTCTCAGGAGTAGCACCGTCATGCCCCACCTGCGAGAGTCAGCAAGAAACCACCTGCTCGTTAAAGGGGATTTATTCAGAGGAGAGACCCTGATCGGGGGTTTTAACCAGTGATGAAGGACTAAGAGCGTTGACTACCTACGTTGTCACACAAACCACTTCTGCAGTGGAATGGAGGGAGCTGTGAAATCGTTCATGCCGTTGCTGCCCAACTGGCAAGACGTCAGTGTACATGGCAAGGAAGTTCAGGTCATCGGCTGCTGAGCCTGAGGGAAGGCTGGACACTGCCATTCCCAAAAGTAAGCAAGGTAGACTGAACTGACCCGCATGAAAACACATCCAGTCTCTTACTACTCTACTTCTATTCCATTGCTCTCTATCTGCTAGTTTGCTGATCTCCGCAGGCCCATTTCTCCATCTTTCCAACCCCTCCGCTGATGTTGCAATGCTTAGAAGCCACTATCCAAAGCTTCATAGCCAAGATGAAAGATGCAGCTACGCAAACACCCACATGTATTATTCAAGCACTCCTTCCCTCATAAATCCACATCTAAGTCAACTATATGTATATCAGGCTGTTTCTCTGCTTCCCATCTCCTTAAACTGCAAAAGCTCTATGTTTGTATATATAGGAGCCAACAGATGGAGCTTACATCTGTAGCTGATTGATTTTCAAGGACTATCTCCTCCAAGCTCAAGAACGGTCCACCCTGGAGAGCAGGAATTCACACAAGTGTGGCAGGAAGCCTGCATGGATGAACAAGGGGCTCCTGACAAAACTTAAATGGAGAAAAGAAGAATACTAGACGTGGCAGCAGGGACAGGGGACCTGGAGAAAT
The DNA here is from genome assembly GCA_035590195.1 of Aviceda cuculoides. Classification (NCBI taxonomy): domain Eukaryota; kingdom Metazoa; phylum Chordata; class Aves; order Accipitriformes; family Accipitridae; genus Aviceda; species Aviceda cuculoides. The sequence continues at coordinate 78,696,454 of JAVJGG010000074.1, forward strand.
ACAAAGACACTGCCCAAGTGTGCAGGGGTGAGGTTAGAAAAGCCAAAGCCCACCTAGAGCTGAATCTGGCAAGGGCCGTGAAGAGCAACAAGCAATGTTCCTACAGCTATGTCAGCAGCAAAAGGATGCTGATGGTGCAAACTTCTCCAAGAAACTGCATGTGTCGCTCTTAAAGAACATGGATAATTAATGATGGGGCAGACTTAAAAGCATAATTACGTATCCCAGCTGATGTATGAAACTCAGTCAGTCAGTCAGTCATTCCAATGAGCTATCTGTACATAAAAAGTTAAATAAAAGAGCTACCTGCAGTTCATTATTTTCAGAGCAAGTGTTGTTTTTGTCGTTACTAGGCAAATGAAGTCTTTAGTTCTCGCTGGTTTTATTTTTAAGTTATTAGGATATTTAGGGTTGCTCAGAAAATAATTTTTAGTAACAGGTTCATCTGGGGTGATATATCTATGGTATCTTTTTTCCACAAAAAACAAGTGATCTTTTTTATCTGTCTCAGCCATCACTGCTATTAGGAGTATTATTACTATACTAATGTCTGTGCAGCTGCAGAAAATTAGAGTTAACCACTAGGGAAATTCAAGTCTACAATGGATGCATTAATTCTCAGATTCTTGGGGTGTGAGGTGAATGGGAATATAACACTTGCTTCCCATTCCCTCTCTGCCAGCTCGACTGCCCTTGTCCAAAACCAAAGCCCCTCTGAGACTGCACACAGCCTCTCGAGACCTGTTGCAGGACGGCACGGGCGAGGCGGTGGGGAAAGTTCAGGGCAATGGCTCTGCCGTGAAGCAGGGACAGAGCAGCCAGAGGAAAAGTCCCGACGAGCCCATGAAAGTCTGCTGCTCTTTTGGGTTTGTTACAGCCACCTCCTAAAGCCTCATTCCCAGACATTGTCAAGCACCAGATTTTTGCAGCGACCTTTAACTCCTTTAGTATCAGTGACCCACCAGAAGAAAGCATCCTGCACATCCAGCTGCCTTGGGAAAGCTGCACATAAGCAGATTTTTAAGGGCTCCAAGAACAATGCTGTAAAAATCTGGGATAAACTCATCCAGCGCTGAGTCTTCCTTATGGCTGGTCTTTTAGAGCAGAGCACTGGGATTTGTATTTCAATTCCAAGCAAATTTTTAGCTAGACCATGCCAATACAGTGAATGATCCAAAGCCATGGCCACACCAGCAGCATAGCCTGGGCATGCATACCAATATCACAACAAGTTTTTCGGGCTGAGATGTTTGGACTAAGTTAGAATGACAGAATTCCAAAGGCAGCTAGATCTTTGGGCTGTTTGAAAATCTGTGTAACTCATTCCCACTGGCCTTGAGGGACTGTTGAGTACTTCACATCACCAAGACTACAATGCACAATTTGCACTGAGCAGCTCACAATCACTTTGAAACCGAACACAACAACAGGGGCAAATGTGAGAGAATTTGAGGGGTAAATAGAAGGAAAAGATGCCCCAAAAAAGGGATTTCTTGCTTATTGTGGAAGGTACAGAGAATATTAGAGAGACCTGAGGGTCTTCCAGGATCAGGTCCCTAGTCAGTGAGGGAATGGACTTGCAACTCTCTATACTCCACCACACTTTGCTCTGTGCTTGTGATGGTGAAAGGCTCTGAAGCAGAAGTGGTTTAGAAGTGCAGACCAATGCAGGACTCCTCTGAACATACCTGTGCCTCTCTGCAGCAACAGCAGTCTAGGGACAGAGATACTTCCATTCATTAGGAGAAGAAATTTTAAAACTTGTTTTAAGAACACAGTATAAAGTGCCTATACCAAATAAGTTGTATTATTTATTTTCATGTCAATGTGTCTATTAAAGTACACCAGTAGTAAATCTTATACCTGTAGGCTTACAAGACAGGTATAAATGGGCCCCTTTCAAATTACTTCATGTTCCACTGTTTCTGCTTTCGCTAGAGTATATTTGCAGCAGGAGAATAACACCAAACTAGAAGTGGCATCTTGCTGCAAATCTTACGATCCTACTAAATACTGCAGTCTGCTACCTTGGATATACAGGTGGCTTCTGGAAACTTAATCCCCATGCTATGCTATTTTCACATGGTAACTGATATTCGGAACTTCTTGCCTTCCAGAAGCAGCCAAACGCCAAATCTGAGAACGAACTGTTCCTCACTTTTCCCAAGTAGATAACTAGCAATTTTCTGCAGTGTCCCTGAACACTGCAATTTTCTACAAGGAAAATATGGACTGATTCCATGGCAACCACAGCAGACTGGCACATCGGTGTCATCGCAGGGATGTGGATCGGCAAGAAGAGACCTTCCAAGCAGAGAGCACTGCATGAAGGAAGGCAGAAGGCCAGGAGCAGATGGCTCCTCCAGCCACGAGCTGGGGGGTTACAAACTAAAAGGGAAAAATGAGCAAGAGGTGAAGCAGTAGACTGGTGAAATCACTGAGGATGGGGGTGAAAGAGTGCAGAAGAACGTCACACAGCTTGAAAGCTATATGTTGTTTCTTTTTCTAACTCCCTGCATTTCATTTGCAACCTTTTCTCTTCTTTCCCATTTGTAATCCCTTCCAAATTATTCTTTTTCCTTGCTTCTGTTTCCAAGTGTCTGGTCCTATTTTCTCCTATTCTCTGTCCTTTCCTCACCCTACTCACTGTCTCTTTTTCAACAACCCTTTCTATTAATTTCTTCACCTTGCTATTTCTGTCTCCCCGACACTGAGGGGTTATACTGGCTTTTTCTTCCCTCTCTGTCCCAGCCCATGGCTGTTTCCGTGTGCACACAGTCTGGAAGAGAGGGATTTATGTACTTGCTTCACTTTCAAAGTTTGACCTAGAGATGGCTAGATAGAAAGTGCCTCTAATACTGATAATAACCAGGCACTTGGAGTGCATTAAGAAAATGGCTTGATAAACTCAAATCTAGTCTGGAGACTTCTCAAGGTGTGAGAATCCATTGCTTGAATGAAAGCTAATGGGAGTGCTTCAGTCTATATCTGCTACAACAGGACGTACAACTGCAAAGTTTTTTTAATTAGTTAGGATATCTATTTTTTTTTTTCCAGTCATCTTCCTCCAAATACACAAGCATGTGCATCAACAGGTAGGTTTACTGCAACACAGGGCATGGGGTAAAAATAAAATTAAATAGGCTCTTGGAGTCCTCACATGCTGTGGGTTTCAGCACTTGAGGGGCTGGAGCAGGCTTTCAGGAGATGGAACTGCCACATGAAACAAGAATGATGTACACAAACGTTTTGGAAGATTCATGTGAAGTTTAAGCTCAGTGATGGAAAGTCTATGCAAATTCTGTCTCCCTGAGCCATAGCAGAAAAAATGACTCCTGTACTGAAATCTATTTGTGCACTTTACTTATGAACGATGATTAATTTTCTTCTCTAAGCCTGGGTCCTCCAAGTTGTGAAAACAATTTTCGTGTTTAGCTAGAAAATTATACAAGATGTGTTTCTCACTTCAGGCACAATTTATGGAACCCAACAGCAAGTAGTGTAAAAATCAACTAGGAAAAAGACTGATGGAGGACTGCATCCTGGGAACCTTCACTTCATCTGTCAATAACAGGATTTGACTAAGACAAAAGAGTGCCAGAGATGGGACAAAACTGGGACATGTTACAACTTCCTTATAATTCAAAATTATCTTCTGCCTCCCAAGGATCTTGGTATCTTTACGCAAGATGTAAAGTGTACTTATTTTGAGGTTCAGACACATGTGAAATCTCATTAGCACACCCTTGTTTACATTCCTTTTAGACCCAGGTGTCTTTCCTTCACTGCTAAGAATAACAGGAACATGTGCTTTCTTTGGCCACGAATTTCATGTGCTTCCGTTACTCCCGCTGCATTCACAAAGTACCTCCACTTTTTTGATCTCTCCGACATCTAGGCCCCAAACAGAGAATTTCTCTACAGAGCCATCAGCAAACTCGTCTTTTCCCTCTGGGAGATCCAGCCACAGCCTCTCTGTCTGCACTTTCTGAGGACCCATGATGATGATGAATACTCGGCTGTCAGTGCTGGAGTCATATTCTGTGCCCGTCGTGACGGTGATGTGGTACGGGATCACTGCAACAGACAGAGGTTTAACCATCAGGAAAGCCACACGCATACGCATTTACATGAGACTTCAGAAAACCAGGGACTCATCCCATCAGAGGGAGCAGTTGTGCACGGTAAACAGATTCACATCCCATTGAACTCATCTGCAGAAGGGATAACACCACGCTGCATTGGGCTACAAATGTGCATGGGAGACTACTTCCCTGTACACACTTGGGACAGAATTCTGCAAGGGTTAATCTCCCCAGACAACCCTACGGGCTGGAAGGAGGTTATAAGTCCAGATTTCTCCCTAAGAGATGACGGAACAGCAAAGGGTTTGAATCCTTATTTACACCAAGAGGCCTTTCTGATGATGAGGCTGAGCACCTAAATCTTAAACAGGCTATTAGACCAAAGTGATCTTATGCTCACTGTTCAATAAAGGCGAATAAATATGTGCTGACTCCAAGGTAAACCATCACTGACTGAATGTCCCAGTACAACTTCAAATGTTCTCCTTTATACTTCATTCAAGGATTGCTGTGATCTATGGGGCAGCTCAAGGTTTCAGCATCCCTTTGCAAATCCAGGCAAACTATGAATAATCCTTATCTTAGAGGTAGGTCACTCAATAATTTTATACATTGCATAGCAATACTGATTAGGAGAAAAACTTTCAGGCCAAGGCTTGGGACTTAGCAGGTTTTTCTGTGGTTTTCAGAAATTTCTGTTCAGCTGTTAAAAGAGAGGAAGTGCCAGACTGTTTTTCAAGTGCTTTCCAATACCTCATTTGGGTAAGCCGGGCAGGCGGTGCAGAATTAGACACTGCATACTGGTTTCATTTCTCAGAACATTTGTGCAGGGCTGTTCAAACCATTCTGACAAGACTCGGAGCTCTGAAACTTGCCTTGTCACAGACTCGAAACTCACCCTGGCTTCATCATCGCTTTTTTGATTTAAAAAAAAAGGTTTAAAAACCTTGACAAAAAACTTGGTTGGCTTTCAAATCACCTGGGATTGACATCTAGTTTTGCTTTACGATGACTACCAATATTTTTGGAGTAGCACTTGTACTAGAAACTCACATCAAGTTCAGAATATGTGTGCAATATCAGGAATTCAGGCTGACCAAATCTGTTCTTACTTCTGGACAGAGCAGAACCCAAAGAGATTCATTCAGCCTCAGTTTAAGGATTTTGTGTACCAACACAAAATGAACTAGTGATTAGGCAAGACTTATTCTCCCCTTTACGGTATCATTTACATTTCAGTGTGCACATCAGCGTAATGATGTGCAATGCATTCTTCACAAAATAACCATTGGAGCTGCTGGTATTAACAGGAGAAAGGGTTTAGCTGTAGGCAAGACAGATTTTATGAGAGTATGTTGAGGGGTCATGTTTAAAACAGCTTCAGACTACTCTTTTAAATAAAGTATATTTTGAGTAGGGACAAAATTTTCTTACATACGGTTTTCACCCTGTTCTCATGTAACAGACTAAGTTCACAGAACTACCATCATTTCCAACTGAAGTTGCACCCTCAAGCCAAAGTACTTGAAACGCCTATATAAAAAATGAGAACTATGAGAAATTGTTATAATTTCCCACTTTAAATAATGGATACGGAGACATAGAGTAGCTTGCTACCAGACAGCAGGAAACAGTTTGCTGTTCTTTCCTTTAAAAACCAGAAAAGTGATCCTTCAATTTGTTTATCTCCCTTCTCCATGGTCTCCCTCTTTCTCTGAGATTCCACAGTTCTACTTCTTCAAACCTGGGAGAACGCAAAACCTGGGCACAGCAGGACACCATAGGTTCTCCAGCCCATCTCCCTTTGCCCCCCGCTTCCTCGAGTCCCTGCGCAGAGTTCAGGCTGTTTGAGGGCACATGTCCCCCTCCCACGGCGTTGGGTTTCATTAGGGGTGTAGACCACACCATTAACAGGACATTTCTCTGTGCTCCATCCTCACATCACCTCCTGCCCCTTAAAGGTATTCACCGTCCTGAGCATGAGAGAGTCTGAACCGGGCTGCCCAAATTGTCACTCCTTTTCCCAGGCCTCTTACAAACTCCCAATACCGCTTCCCCTAATCAACTAATTAACAGCTGGCTTTTTACCCAGCTCAGGAGGTGGCTGCCTGGCTCACACAGTCCATCTTATCTGACATTCCTTCGAGATGCAGTTGTCTTAATGAGGCCGTGTCACTGCCACAGAGATAGTGGTGATGACAAGCTCCAGGGCTGAGAGAAGAAAGACCACCCTGGCACAATGGGGATAATGGGAACTATCCTAGCTCTGCTGGAAAGGGGTTCTCGTGGGAGATGCTGATGTTTTATCCATTATTTGTGAAACTACATGGAATGCCAATATGGCAGATGTTATCCATTGTCTCACCACAGAAGTAATGTCAGACGGAACATGGGAATCACTTATTTTTCGTTTGAACACAATATGGGATTACAAAAGAAGGGTTGCCCCAAGACACATGGGTTGCAGACCAGGTTAAGCAATGTGCAGCGTTGTGTCTGCTTCACAACTTAAAGGCATGGGACGTGCGACCCAGGTATCACATCACAACAAGCTACTGCGCATCAGCTGAGCTGCAGTAACCATTTCTGTGAGTTCCTTTGGACCATGTCAGTGAAAGCTACCTTAAACTCCTAAGCCAAATTACATCACTTTACACTTGGCTTACTATGGAAGTTTAAGATAAGTTTAATTATTTTGCACTTGCTGTGGACTAAGAGCACATACACAGACAGTAACTGTGACTCTGCTGCTGCCCAGTTGTTACAACACAGTATGTTAATCATGCCTCTAAAATCTTAATCTAAAGCTAAAAGTCCCCATGTAGGATGACAACAAACTGTAGGTTCAATTTAGATGATAAATCATTATCCTGGAACACAGACGTGGTTAATCAAAAGGTATATAAATACAGAGAAAAAAGCTTGTGGGGTAATGAAGTTGTAAGGAAATATCAGTGAACTGGGGAAGTTTTCCACAAAGGCTAACTTCAGCTGGTGGACAGTGATCTTCCAGGCTTCTTTCACGGCCAGGACAGAAAGAAAACCTGCACAACTTTCCCATTTCCTATCGGCAGCAGCTGAGCAAAATTAGCCTCCCTGCGTGAAAGCTGTCCTTTGCAGGCACAGTCCTGCATACTTCACTTTTTATAACTTGCAGTCCAGAAAGAGATTTTTCTTTTATATTCAGCTTTGCTTTGTCTCAGGAACCAGAGCCTAAAGATGAAACTCCACACTAGAGCTATCAGCTGTTTCCATCGATTATTTGAGCAAGAACCTCAGTCCAGATTTCATGAACTCCTTGTCTTTCAGTGACAGTGCTTGCAGACCCTCCTCTTCTGCCCAATTATAAGACAATCCACCTTATAGAAAAGAAAACTTGCCTGAGCCTTCCCAGTTGAAGCTTGTTTTCTGAGAACCAAGAGACTTATCTGTGCTCTTGCTCAGCTCCCCGTATCCCACTCCCCTCCCAACCCAACAGCTGCTGTGACGCAGCTACCTGTTGTAACAAAAAAAACCCTGAAGGGTTCTAAAATAAATCACGTTTAGATTCATATTAAACAAACATCCTTGGTGATGAGGCACTACTAGCCTGATCCTGAAAAGGGGAGATGACTTAAGCATGGCAAATAATGTCTCAGGAAATTCAAAGCCTTCTTTGGCAACTCAGAACTAATATGCCACATGAAACATCATCCTGAGTAGGTCAAAGAGATATAGAAGGGAAAAAGCAGCTGCTGTTAGCTACAAGAGCCACTTTAAGGAATCGTGTGGAAAAGAGCCTCTGATAATCCAGGGGAGGCTCTTTTGGTGTTAGAATGTCTGACTACGGTCCCTCTCACTGCAAAGAGCTTTGCATCCTTTGAAGGACACTTCAGACAAAATTATACAGACCTTGCATAAATTCTTCCCTTAACTCTATCAGAACCTGCCATTCAGAGGGCAGTGTCACGCCTCCTCACCTCTGAAGTGCTGTCTGCAATGAAATTGGTGGTGGAGGACAAGGAAAAGGGAGTATGATTCTTCAGGTCAGTGGGTTTCTTCCTGAGGAGGCCCCATGGATGTTGTTGACTAGCTCCTTTTCCACATTTGGTGGTGTGGAGGCACTCATCTAACTTTAGGCATCTAAGGGACATAACTTGGGATTGTAGTTGAGGTCCCCTGTGCCTTTTACCTCACCACAACCGAAAACAGCGTACTCTTGAATAACCACCTACCTAATGATATTGCCACATTGTCCAAAGCACCACACTGTTCAGAGAACCTGTGTCTGCTGGCAATGGAGAAGTTAATTCTGACAAGCTGCAGCATCACAGATTTCCACAGGAGAGAAAGAAGAGGGTTGGAAACACTGAAGTTGCCATGAACTTCATGGCTTATCCCACTGTTAGGGTAGGAGAGCTGTAGGAAAAGCAACAAACACAGAAACGCAAGCACTGATCCAGCCTTTCCCAAAGTGGTCACAACACAAGTTGAAGAGAAGAACTTTGCTGTTCTGCCTCTCCCTGTTCTTCATCAGGCCAAACGCAACCTCTCAAGCGCTGAAAGCCAAGAACACATGCATGCATGCAATCAAACATGGTGCTCGCTCACATGATCCTTTTTCTGCCGCCTTGACCAAGCTGGATTTTTTCGTCTCCTTCACGTTTGCGTTGCTGTCCTGACTCGACAGGCTGACAGACGAGCCATCCAGGCTGTTTCGCTCACCGTCATAGCTCTGTTTGGAAGGCATGTATGGGAGGGTAGTGAGGTTGAGTGCTCAAGTGTTGTCAGCTGTTCCCATGTGCCTCCAAGAACATGAGAATAAATCCCTGTAGTTTCCCAGGTAGCGTTTTGCTCAGTGTAGCTCAAATAAATGTGACTTGTAATTTACTGCAGGTCATTCATTTACTTCAATGGTAACCTTGACAGGCTATTTTGGATGCGTGTTACAATAGAAGAAAATATAATGGACCTAATGGGCTTTAATGGTGTGTTGTGACTTTTCTCTGCTACCCACATGAGCAAGAGACACGGACAATTCAGATGGACGGGACAGTGCTGGATTTGCTTACCAGGGCACACACTGTGGTGTCAGACTAATTGGCCTGGTACAGGTCAAAGAGCATAAGAGAGAGAGTACTGCAAATCTGAATGATATGAAACATCTATTGTATTTGAGGAGTTATTACAGTTGCGTTCAGTGTCATCGTCCAATAAATGTGAGGCTCTTGTGACACAGTCACATAATTAAAAAAAAAAAAAGTGATTAGCTTTTCCCCATTAGGAACTAATATGAGCAACAGAGTAAGTGTGACCACAAGAATTCATAGCATTGTCTGCTGCAATTTTGTGAGGGAGCATATGGCAATACTCATCCGTGGTGTAACTCTTCTTACATCCATTCTGTTGTATTCAGGATGAGTCTGGCACAATTTCATCGATGATAATTTTAGTGGTAACTCTCAATTAAAATGTCACTGTATTTTGCAAAGTGGACTCTTAAGTACAATGGACTTATAATCAGCTTCTTTATTATGCTTCACTGTATAGAAGAAATAGAGGTCTATTAATCTTGTTTGCTAATTTTAATTACTGTATGTATCTTGAATTCCAATTAGCTATATTAGCCTGATAAAGCAACAGAGAATGTGCAAGTAGAAAGGTCATTTCACTAAAAACCATTCGGTGCTTTGAGTGGTAGCAAAGAAACTAGATTTTTTTATGTTTGGCATTGGTGGAAGAAGTTGCTGAAAAGATAAACTCATTCAATCCAATGAGGATGAAGTCAAAGGACCTAATATTTTGGCTTGAGGACTTTGAATAGTGGGACCCATAACTAACCTACTTTGTGGGCACAGCAAGGAGAGCAGCAGGGAAATATACTCTACTGTGCATCAGCAAGGTACTTCCACTCTCAACTGAAGAATTTCACTTAGACTTCTAGATTTTCCTGTTGAAATTGCAAATTACAGAGGTAGTGATACTGGGCTGAGAGTTGCCATACTTTCAGCACTTGTCTGAAAATCACAAATTCATTTTGGACAAGTCAAAAAGCATAAGTCCCTAATGATTTGTCTTGGACTTCAAACATTTTATATTTATTAGTAGCAATGGGTTGGGATCACAGCTTTGAGCTGTAACCGTACCTGTTCATAAAGCGTACGCTCTATCTTTTTGTCTTCTTTCTTTTTAGAGAGCCAGCGCTCACATAGGAAAACGAATGACTCCTCTGTGGTCTCATCCAGGATCTCTACTTTTTCCAAGAACCAGTCAGGACTGAACATGCTATTGTCGTGACGAATCTTGATCTTGTACAAAATGCCAAGGTCCACGGCCTGTATAGTAAATGTATCCTCCTGCAGGGTGTTCAATAGCAGTTGCTTCTGTTAATGAGCTCTCAACAGATCATCTACTGGACAAAAGCAAACGGAGACTACAGAGCACAACATGTGTTCAAATTCCATCTCACATTATGGTGTTTGGTTAAAGGCTTTGCAGCAGTCTATAGAGGCATATCTGTACGCTAAAACTGTTCTGCAGGGAAGCGTTTTGAAGCCTGCTTCTGCTATGAGGGGAAGCTGCACAAAATGTCACTTTTTCAATTAGAATATTGAATTCCTGCAATTTTATATCCTGATTTTTAAGTCTAAGTATACTCCCTTCCTAATCCAGTTAGGTTTGTAGGAGCAATCCAGATGAGACAATCTTTGCTATCATTATATCTGAGTATCTCCATATGAGGCCGTGAATATGACTCGTGGACTGGCCACAGAGTACCCCTTTTGGAGTTATTTTGTCAAACACAGATGCAGTTTACGTCCCATCAATTTCTCATGCTCTGCAGTGAATTACAATATATACTATGTACATGCAAATCAGTTGCACAGAGGCTATGAGAATGAGAGACCTCTTATTCTTTTTTCATTCTTCTTCAAACTTGAGAGTTTTGTGTGCTCTCAAATCTGCAGCTAACAATTCAAGCCAGTTTATATGGACCAGGCTCATAATTTGTCTATCAGTGACTTTACAGAAACATCTACCCATTTGCTGCAGTGCCTGTCAGTGGTAATACCCAGCTGACAAAATCCATACAAAGCATTTTAAGAGGTAATGAACATGGTAAATGGAATCAATCAATTCATCCCTCATAGGAAAACTCAGCCTATAAAGACAGTCATGGACTTTTTAGGTTAAAGACTGTGAAATGGAAAGTATTATTAACCCATTACATTTGTACCTGTCCTCTTTCAAACTTGTTGAAGTTTGTTTCAGATTTGCTGAGTTTTCTCTCTCCTGTGTCCCCCAGATCGCCGTAGATATTTAGGAAAACATTAGCATCTGTCCCAGCACCATAGATATCTCCAGTGAACACACTTATCTTGTACGTGTGAACTGCAGAAAGAAACAGAGATGTGATTTCTGGCCAGGTGAATTATCGAGGCCTATGTTAGATATTGAATTACCTAAGAAAACGATCCCCAAACTTTCTGCTCATCCCTCAGTTCTTGGAGGTTTAAAATCCCACATGCTTTATCCTTCCAGGCTTCTGGTAATGATCCAAAGGTTGGGGAACCACTAGGCTGAAATTTGCTGACTTTCCTTTTTTCCACCTAATCAATGCCTGTGTATTGCTTTGATCACATAATGAGCAATTAAAAGTGCAAAGAATCATTATGGTTATTACTGGATGCGATGTTGATAGAGGTGAGGGAACTCAGCACCTTTTCATACTGAGGCTCAAGGGACATACATCTGAGAACAAGTGATTCAGTGTTGTGAATTCTTAATACTCCATCTTCCATAAACAAACTCCAGGGATTCAGATGTGCAATTACTACCAGAGTTAATGGCATGTATCTCTATAAATTCCCCAAACAAAAAGAGAACAGGTTTCTGGGTCCTTTTGCTGAGACAATATTTAATTAAGGAAGTGTTGGAGCTGTATTGTTTAAGTACCCTTTCTCTTTAGCTTGCTCAATGATGATCCAATAAAACCTCATCAAATCTTTAGTAATGTGCTTTACCAACCCTGTTAAATACTCCTATTTTTATTTTGCTACTCTTTTCCCAATTACACGGGGAAAACAAACAGTTGTCGAAAGCATCCTCTCCAGGAAAACAATTAGGGACTGTACAAGTCTCTGATTACCCCTGTGGAATACGAGCCCTAGAGAATGTCTCCTTGCAAATCCCGGGACAATGCAAATGAGGAAGAGGCACAAAGTCTTAGTTAGGATTCTTCTTTGTACATTAACAGAAAATAGAGAAATCTATATTGTCTTTTTCTTCTGTACCTAGCTTTCCCTGTAAAACAGGGCTCCTTTTACTTCATAGTCCGTGAAAGATTTCCATCAGTTTCTCTAAGAAATGGATCATGCATGGCCATTTATCAGGCTAGATGCAATGCTAGGTTTTCTGCTTTGCCTCTTCACATTATGTCCTACAGAATTACAGCTTCATATTTGCAAGACAACTGTTACATTAGTAATGAAGGAAGCAATGCATATAGTCTAATAATTGGTCAATTCGTCCCCCTTTGTTTTTTGCTTGCCAGTTTTAGAGACCTTCAGGACTGACATGCAGTCTATTGTATAAAAGATGATCCTCAGAATACCACAAGCTGATTTGTCATTGCTGTCATTTACACTGCATCAGTGCTCAAGAAGTATGTGAACTCATAGAGATGCAGAAGATGTAATTCCAGTCCCAGGTATTTTATATCTAAATATAGACTTAGCCATAGCTCCCAGCCAAAAGAAACCTTCAGTTATCCGATAGATTGTAAAACTTATTTTAAGGCTTTGCCTTTAGAAGGAAAAAAATTAGTCACCTAGGTTAGTTAACACATGGTAACTAATGAAAGGTAAAGCAACAGAAGTGAGTAAGTTAAAGAAAATGCCATGCAGGCATCTAGCAGTCATGCCACTTACTAATCGATATTAAAACTGCCTTTCCCTCTGAAGGAAAAAAAATCTCCCATGGGCTATCACGTACTTCCTAACAGGGGAAAAAGTAAACCTGTCTGTTCTAAAGGCACAGCGCAAAGGCTCCAGCCTTCCTTAGGGCAAGGCACCTCTTCGCTTGGCAATGGAAAACACTTACAATCCGTATAAATTCCACCCTGACAATGGTGTACTGTAAATGCAAATCATACTCTGAGAGAAAAGAACCAGGGAGAGGAATGATTTTCTCTCTTGAATCATCGTGTTGCTAGATGCAAGAACTGAGAATGAAGATGGCAGCTGAATTCAATTTGCTCTGCTCAGGATATAGGAAGGTTCATGACTTCTCTCAAGGGCAAAGGGAGCACGGGGTGAGAAAAGGAGGTTCTAGAAAAAAGAGTTAGGAACAGCTGGGCATACAGTTTAGGATGAAACTTCAGTTCTTGTTCAATTCCTCCATCTACCAGGAGGACCAAACACTGAATGTGAACACTTTATTCTCCTCCCCAGAAACACTTTAATGAGGTGAGGGTGGCTGCCTAGAGCCAAATTTTCAGAAGGTGTCCATATGTACCTGAAGAGCCATAGGAAAAACAACTTTGGGAGGAAAGAGGAGTGTGAATCAGACTGGTGGGGTAGGAAAGGAAGGAGCAGAGTGCACAGGACAGGTGAAGTTGGGCAAAGAAGTAAGGATGTTTGCAGAAGCTGGAAGACAAGATTGAAGAATTTGGTTAGGCATCAGAGGAGACGTGCAAACTATGCCTGTGTGAAAGGGTGTCTGTGACAGGTTTGTAAATGCCCTATAGGAAAATAATAGTATCATTGCACAGAAGTGCTTCAGGTATAGGAGAGGCCAGAGAAGAGGAACAGAAAGAAATGTCAACAGTTGTACCAGTGTTGCATTTGCTTGAACCACACATCCACAAGTTTTGTTCCAAAAAATCAGATGAACAGGCCCCTACATACTCCTAGGATTGTATTACCTTCTAACGGGTCTTCAACTTCTTCCTCTATCTGCTTGAGTGTCCCGTCCTTCATGAGTTTTTCAGTAAAAATATCGGATGGTACCAGTTCTCTGACAATCTCGCCATCATCTTCAGACTTTGCAAGCCATCTTTCACATGGAAATGTGACAGTTTCTGAGCCCTGAAGTAAACATGACAGAGATAATCTCTTCAAAACAACATGAACACAAGTTAGCATTTCCCCTTTGAAAATACACTGACATTCAGGGAAGCATTTTCAACTCGTGTATGCATGCATGTGTATGTAGATGCAGACCTGAAACAGTATATAGAAATAGATTTCCTCCAGAAAAAGGACATCTGAGGACTCTGAGAAGAAGCACTGAATGCGTAGCAGAGAACAGCGTTCCCAATGGCTGCATGAGACTGGCTGTATGATCCAGTAGATCTCTGCCCTTCCCAGTTTTCGATCGTGCAAATTCCTAACTGGGACCACACCATTCTCGCTGAAGCTGTGTTTTACTGAGACTCTGCAATCCCTCTTCAACCCTTACTCAGGGAGCATTCTCTTTGAATTCAGTAGGGGTTTTATTCTGAGTCAATACTTCAAGATTTTGCCCTATAATTCTGTGGCTCAAGCTGGTTTCCAGGCAATTCCCATACGTGCATTAAGAGGAGAAAAATAGCGATTTAATTTTTGATCTTTTGGTTTGACTTCACTTTGGTGGAAACAAATATGATTTCTATCATCAAACAAACAAAAACAATAGAACATGTGTTTTCCACTTGGTAAACAAAATCAATCCCAGACTACTCATCAAGAACAGACTCCCACAAGGCCTCCGAGATGGTAAGATGCAGGCAGTTTTCTGTGTGCTGGGCACCCCAGGCTACGTCTCCATAAAGAAAGGGGCATGAGCCATCATGCAAGCTGCAAAGCCCACAAGTCTGAACAGGAAAAAAAGTTAGTTTTAATTTCACAGTAACTAAATAAAGGAAGAAAAAAAATGGCCCTTTCCTTACTGACAACCTCATAATTTCTCTCCTAAGTAGCCCAGGGACTTTCTGCTCTTTCCAGTACTCTGTGTGCCATCGCTTTCACGTATGACATACGTATGAATAGTGTCCACCTTAATTACTCTCTATCAAACCAATACAGGGTCCTTCTTCACTATGTTTACAATTTAAATAATAAAATATTAATATATAGTAAAAGAAGGGAACAGCTCTCACTGTAGCAATACTGAATGTTGTTATCACTGTGTACTACTGCACCGTACTGCCTCGAGCTGCCAGATCCTGCCCTCCCTGACACGGTCGCTGGGGAGGAATAGGTTGTGCACCTAAGATTAGAGGTGCACTCCAGTCACTGCTAACCTGGAACGAACAGGTCATCGTACCACCACGCACAGATCCCAGACAGCTTGACCTGCAGGAGCTGAACCTCTCCAAGGGGCTTGTGTGGCTGAGTCGGCGGCAGACTCAGCCTTTGAATCCACATAGCCCAAATCATCTGCTGTCAATAAAACACCATTTCTTCTCCTCTCTGCTGCTCCCTGCAGTGCTGCTGTTTAATCCCAGACTTGCGATGTTTAACTCCATAAGGCAGTTTGAAGCACGACTTGTACAGAATGGTGTCAAACAAAACAGGCAGCACTTTAGGTGATCTCAAATATTTTACTTTCAAGTGTTATTTGTGCTGTACCAGAAAAATATAGCACCTAATGGCCGGCCACACCACCACTTCTGCCTCCTCATTTCTGCGTGGCTGTCTGACCACATAACCTGTATTATTTCACTGTATGCTGAGCCAACGAACAGTGCTTATCTCCCCACCTACAGTCTGTGAAGAGAGGGCTTTCCAGAACAATGCTTCAGTGCTGAAACTCTTTCCTCCTGGTAAAGATCCCACTTCAGTCATGCCTCCTGCTGAAGCTTTTAACTGCTCTTAAATATCCATAATGTTGGCTGTACGTGCCATTGATATGAACACTGTTTATTTGGTAATAGGATATCAAGGGACTTGAGTGCCTGCACAGTGGGGCATAATGTGCAGTTACTGCAAGAGTTAATTGTTTCATTATTGTTAATCACCATGTCATTGCCACAGTTTTTATTGGAGTTTCCTTGTTAGTGATTGCATTAATATTTAAGTGACATAAAGTGCACTGTTTTATGTTACCCACGGTAAAATCCTCTTGCAGCTCCGAACAGAATTTGTTTCATTAGAATCTGAGTCTGGCCCTAAGCTAGAAGCAGGGTATGATAGTGTGCTAAAAGTCAGTGCTTTGCCCTTCTCCAAGTTGTAACAAACGAAATAGAATTATCAGATATAATTGGCATGCCAAGACAGAGCTTTATTGGCATGCAACAATCTTAGTTTCCTACCCAAGTGCTTTCAATTTAATCTGAAAAGTTACTGACCTCGTTTTTCTTTTGCAGCATTACAGCTACATCTAGACACATCTTAGCAGTCTAATCAGGTAGCATAGCTTTTAGAAGCGTTGGCAGCATATTGCTATCCTGTGGCAGGTCATAATATCCAGCGGCGTCACGCAGTGCTCTGCTTTCTTCTTCTTTCCCATGCCATAATCAAAAGATCAGCAGAATTGTGAATCTCTCAATTTTTAAGTTGTTCATGGTTTTCCTCCCTTCTTCCACCTTCCTAGCTTTCTCACTGTCTGTCCTTCAAAGCTGCTGTAATGAGAGCAGAGCCGTGCGGCCCCGAGACCCTTTCTGGGCTAATGGAAGAGCACCAACACGGATCTCTTGGAAGCTTCCCAAAGTGCTCAGTTAACAGTAGCTGTAGAAAAGGGCATCCCAGGAATCTCTTTTCCCTTGGTTTCCATACGTTTATGCATCCCCCTCTTCATCTTCCCTAGCCTATGACCAGTAACAGTATCTCCCCAAAACAATGTTCATTAGCCTAATGAAGCTGTACAAGGCAAGGGTTAGTCAATACACAGATAGAGGGTCTGGTAATAACAGACTGGCAAAAAGGAGAAACAGTCAAAGGGTATTGGCTTGTGAAGAAGCTTGTACGGGAGGATACAGGCTTGAGCATGATGAGGAAGGCTCAAGGCAGACCTTTGAGTTGATTGTGAGGCAAAGAGACTAAAACATATCCTGGAAATTTTGAAGGAGAAATCAAGTAGGTTCACCATGACTGAGGAAGTCATGTTTACACCAATACTTGGTATTGGAAGTCACTTCAGGAAGGGGCAGACCTGAGCATTGAGGTGGCGATGAAAGATGACCTCCCTTCGGAATAAGGGGAGAAAGGACAAGACAGAGGAGAGAGCCAGGCATTCCCAAACACAGCTACTGCTCCAATTCTGAACTGGTCCTGAAGTGATTTTCTCCTGAACTTCTCTGCAGTCAGATTTATTCCTGTTCCTAAAGCCATCATCTGAAAGCAGGGCCGAAGAACCATTTCTTGTGTGGACAAGATCAAGCTGACTGATCTGGCTTCACTGCCTTAACCCTGTTGACATGAGCAACCAAAAGTCCTAGGACTTAATTTGCCATTTTTTATATATGTGATTCAGGGACTTGCACTGACAGACATTTTGCTTGTCTTAATTGTACTGGCTCCCTGCATTTATCCTTCCAGAATTAAGGGACTGATGAAATTATTTCTTGTCCATGTTTAGCCACAATACTTTTTATTTTAAAATGGCACACCCATGCCCTTCCCTGTGATTGTTCAAAACAAACCTACACATGAAAATAGGAAGCTTTGGCCTCCCCTGTCACCCAAACCCACCGTTATCCAAGTTAGCCTTGGGCCCTCGGGAATATTCAGCGACAGTGGTGCAGTGCAGCACAGGGACATCTGCTCAGCCCTGTAATTTATTAGCTGTATTTGCACAGCAGTGAGTACAAACTCAGGAATCTTCCTGCTCAGTCCAGCAAGCAAGTTATGATAATGTTGCCTCCAAACCCAGTAGGCAAATAGCTCTTTCACACAAAAGATAAAGAGTAGCGAAGATCTCCAAAAAGTTGAGGAGCAGCATCCCTGCTTTGCTCCCATCCGCTGCCACGAGGAAATAACTCTATTCTAGTCAAAAGGTACAATGAGAACAGCATTTTTTAAAAAAAGCAATGATTGCAGAGTCTTATAATCAACATTTGAAGAATAAAACATGGTAATACATGTTTCTTGTCCCCAGATCCCCAAACTCTAGCAAGTTCATTAGAGTGCATTGTTCTTTAGAGAGTCATTTTTCACTGTTAATCATGCTTTGTATACAGAAGATGCACTTTGGGAAATGGAAGCGGCTGCTAATGGAAACATATGGCAGAGTTCTGGGATTTGCAGCCTACCTTTCCGTTTGGTAAGAGTCTCCGAATCGTCACGTGGTCCAAATGCCATCCAGAGTTCAGCCCTCCACCCTTGTGTCCTATGCGAATCTTTTCAATAATGTCACCAACATCCTCCAGCTACAGAAAAAAGGGGGGCGGGGGAAGAGAGAGAGAGAGAAAGATTATGGCATGAACAACAGGAGCCTTTTGGGACACTACTTCTTTAGCTTATTTCCTATTTTTCCAGTCTGTGTGAAGTCCCAGGGGAGCAAATATTAGTGTTGATGCCAATTATGGCCTAATTTCCATTTTAGTTAAAGGGCTGCCCTGAACTTCTGTTCCAAAAATGGAGGGAATCTTGCTCTATTGTATGAGATAGGATTGGCTGCACAGCAGCAGTCCTGCATCTCAGGCTTCTCTGTATGAGTGGGAATGAAGGTAATTTTTTAGAAATTGCAATGCTGCTGTCTTCAATTGTTCTTTTTATATCCTTTTCCTTTTTAAACACTTATGTGCACTCTTATAATACTGGAAGAATAGCTTGGAAGTCAAAGTACAACATTAACAGCCTGGCATTTTATATTATCTCTCTCCTGCCACAGAACCCCAATGCCATTCTGAGCAAGTCAACAGGATCGCTCTCTCATGCAGTGGCTACTGGTTTTTTTATGCCTCAACTTATTACTAGAGTAATTTGTAACCAGTTCATCACTTTTAAGTCACCTCCCTTCCAAAGGCTTGAACAGG
Organism: Aviceda cuculoides; assembly: GCA_035590195.1. Classification (NCBI taxonomy): domain Eukaryota; kingdom Metazoa; phylum Chordata; class Aves; order Accipitriformes; family Accipitridae; genus Aviceda; species Aviceda cuculoides. Next base: position 78,715,477 of record JAVJGG010000074.1, read on the forward strand.
AAAAATGATATTTGTTTCTAAGTAGTAGCTTTTGGTTATTTCAGTGCAAGCTTTTATATAGTTGGCCTTTAAAAAAACCAAGGCTGGCTGCAAACCCCCTTTGCATGTAGGAGAAGCACACTGAGCTGTCTTTCTGTCCATAGGGACTTGGAGTCTTTTTCTTCTTGGAAACATGAGAAAACTGAACATCTCAATTCGCACCACTGGAGGCTACTCCCTCCTTCTCTTCCCAGCTGACAGAATTGCCCCATACTGAAGCAAAGACATCAGTAATTTTAGAAGACTCCTCAACTCGGTAAGACTGACCGCACTACTCAAGGGGTTCACACTCCGAACAAACTGGGTTTGACTTCACCAGCCCTGCCCTGACTTTAGACAGCATAAGCATCATTGCAAAATAATTAAATGATCCAAACTCATTTCTAAAACTCATGCATGCACACAAGTATGCACTAGGGGAAAATTATTTTCTCCTCTTTTGTCCTGTCCAAATACTCATCTTTCAGTGAGGCTTTTAATCAATACACAGCAATAAAGTGATGCTTGACCAGTAAAGGTCCGTGTTAAAGAAGAAGCAGACTTCACCCTGCTGCAGGCATCTCAGCATATCATCACTTGGGAGCATAGCTGAGACCAGTCTTTAATCTTTTCTTGTCTCTTTTGCAAAATACAAAATGGTAGAGGCAGTTAAAAACACTAAAACAAAGGGGAAATTCTCAGTCTGTGTTTCCTGAGATCCCGTAATTGTTTTTAAGGTCTGTTGAACTCCAAATTATGGCTCTACACAAGTACATGAAAGAAGAATATATTTTGCTTCATCCCCATCTCCTGCAGCAAGAGGAACTGGTGAGGAGAGAATGAAGTTTGGGGACAGGTTAATATGATGTTATAAATCTGCAGAACAAACTGCATTTTCACTTTCTTCACCTGAGAAAAAAGTACTGATGTTTCAGATTCTACCAAACCTAAAATAAATCTTATGGAATAAAGAAATAGCAATAACACGCAGTTTAAGATTTATACCTATGGATTAATGCAACTCTATTATGAAAAACTGTGGAAACTCCACCAAAATAAGTCTTATTCTTTGTTTTAAAGGAATCACACTGGAGATTTATTTTGGGATTCATGCCATATAACAACAATGTAGGCTGGAAGTATTTTAAGTTGTTAAAAAGTTTAGTTTAAGATTTCCCTTCAATTACAAAAACAAACCAAACTCAAAACACAGAGAGGTTGCAAGGTCCTCTACGAAGTCAGTGTTGGTGTTGCAGCCAGGGAGGGATGGTAAGGGCATGAAGCAGTACCAAAAAAGACAGGCCAGAGAAGGACTGCCTATGTTTTCGCCTCTCACAAACTGTCAGCAATAAGAATATACTACGAATAAGAATTGCTGAATACTGTAGAAGCGAATGAGCTCACTCACTGATGTGCACTGGTTTGATATTTGCACACAGTTGTGCAAACATTTCAGGAAATACTTGATAAGATCTTTCAAAAAGTTAGCCTTGATCATTCAAAAATCATGGTGTCTGCAGCAAAGCAATGGTCTCTCTGCCCAAGGACACAGAGGAAGAAAGCATGATGCTTAGGTTGCCATAGAGTTAGAATAAATGAGTGGACCATCCACCCCAAATGAAGTGCTACATAAGTAGTGAGCACAGTGGACCAGCCCCTTCAACACCATCTGCTGGAATAGGGACATGAAATGATGCCGAGACCTTAAACACAAGGCAACTAGTCTCAGCGATACTGCAACCGTTTGGTTCCTCTTACCTTCCAAAGCACTGCAAACTGTAAGAGACAGCAAACACGCAAGCAAATAAGAGTGATAAGGAAAGGTACACATATTAGATCCAGCATGCATGGAGACTGGTACCCTCTCTTTAGCAAGTATGGTCTAGGAATTGGAAGATGTGAGGACCTTCCAAAGTGGCTCTCAAGTTTACCTGGAAGGGCAAGCCTCTGTATCCATGAATTGGTACATCTCAGCTCCATGATAAAATTGCACCAGCCTTTACAAGGTTTAATATGGCATTAGGCCGCAAGGACACTGCATGTTGACAGCTTTGAGTTGCTACTCACTGGAGGTCAGTGAGAAAAGATTTGATCTAGTACACAGTAATTCTGTTGCAGAATAGAGTTTTGAACCCACACTCTTTGAGTAAAAGAGCTGACTACTTTTTCCTAAAGGAGAAAGAGTTCTCACTTCACTCCATTTTCTCTTCTTAATCCCCTTAGGGCAACCTAAAATGAGAGCGAGCATCTTTGATCTTACCTCCACAATGAATTGGTTCACCGAGTTCCTTTCAAAATACATCCTTTGCTCTCTCTTGTTGAGGCACAAGGATTTCTGCTGAGTGCAGATCCCATCACTTCCATAGAGAACAATGAAGACATCTGCATCCGTGCCAGCTCCAAAGATATCGCTGGTGTAGACCGTGATCTCGTAAGGAACAACTGATTTAGGAAATGGCAGAAAATTAAAACAAACCAGCAGAAGTTAGTAAGCAGCATACCAATGCTCCTGAGAAAATTTTAATGAAACAAAATCTAGATTAGATAACTCCTCAGTTAAAGAGGACAGGGTAGGAATCACACACTTGTGGTCATTTAGATATCAAGCTGGTCAGTACTATGAGAATCCAGAGGAATTTGCTTTAACCCTATAAGGCCATCTGATCTTGATGCATGTTCATTTACTGAGATTTTGGGGTTAATCACATGATCAGAAAGCACACAGTATATTTATACCTGACATCTAAAGCTATTGAAACAGGATTTATTTCAACAGCTCAAGTCTTAAAGCAAAACACAAATTCACAAATTTTTTGAGCAACTAGGCAGATGAATGAAGTTAAGATAACTGGAGGGAGTATATAAATATTCAAGATAGCCTTATTGATAAAAAAATCTATTATTTTTGTTACTAAACAAGTGACAAAAACCAATCACAAGGAAAAGAAATAAAACCCTCTGCTGTCCACTCTGATCTAGTTTTTTCTCGGGACCACCTTCTCTGCAGCACCAAGGCAAACAGGTTAAATTACTACCAGATCAATGGTGAATGCAGAACGGTAAAGATCAAGCCCCTAAATACTTCCTTATTCTGTTCCCTTGTTTTCTCCAGAATGTCCCATGACCCCAAATTCTGATGCTTCCTTTTGTTCTCTTCTGTCTTCACAGCTTCTCGGTCCTGAGTCCCGCTGGAGCATGACTCGGACTTGCTCAGGAATAAGACTGACCCAGATATAAGACTGGGGCTCTGTTCCTGGCTCTGCCACAGCTTTGCTGAGTATCCTCATTTTCCAAGGTGGGACGGTGTTTAGCTCACAGAGTAAGAAACCTATGTTCAGATGTCTGCACATCCAATAGGTCTGTACATCTCCAGATGTAATCATTAAAGTCAACGCGGTTTGAAGAAAGAGTGAGACAGCAAACGCAAGCATCTTCCCCGGGGTTAGCAGAATCATTCTCCAAATCCACCCTCTGTGAATGACCAAACGCTTATTGATGACAAGGGGAATTCAGACATTCCACATGTCATGAGGACATGCGTATTCAGGTGTTCCATTTGGCAAACGGAATTCTGTCCCCGTTTCCTTTAAATCCTTTCTGAAATCCATAGATGAAAAACACCAGGTAAGGCGTGGGCACCACTGATTGACCGCAGGGACTTCTCCTGCCGCAAGCAGAGGCAATCCCTGTAGCCCAGGTCGCTACCCATGGGCACAGCCTTCGACACCCGGTGCTGTCACCAGGATCCGCTCCCGGACATCCCTCTCCCCTACGCCACCCGCCCGGCTTCCACCGTTTCCCATTCCTCACTACGATCTTCTCACCCGCATCCTCCTACGCTGCAGTGACTTCAGTCAGCTTTGCTATTTACACTACAGCACTCTGTGATGTATTTCAGATTCGGCATCTCTGTTAGGGTAGAGAGGTTTCTGGCACCATATCTGTTGCTGTTGGAGTAACTCTGATTATGCGTATCAGAGACTAATCATTCATTAAAAACCCAGGCTCTCTAAAAACAGCTCTCGGGAGAACAGAAATTAAGGAGTTTTCTTCTACAGAGAGTCAGCATGGAGGAACTAAATATTCTTTCTGCCCAACCCAATGAAATCCGCTCTGCTGTGCTGCAAGTAAACTGGAATAGTTTCTTCAGTATGTAAGAGGGGGAAAAAAATCCTGGAGACCAAAACCCACATGCTACACATTATGAATTAAAAATGATGTTCTCTGCTGAAGTCTGTGGCGCTTGCTCTTGTTGCTTGAATATTAACGTCAGCTTAGAACTGAATCAGCAAAGCGGCACCGTAACAAGGTCACTAGCAGCAGAACTTTCAGCTGTCAGACACCCATTTCATTTACATGGCACTTTTAAAGTTGTATCCCCACAGGGATGAATTTAATTTGACTGCCGGTGACAAGTTTTCATCATTTGTTCAGCGTGAAAAAATTCTGGCGCAAGTCATCATAAAACAAATCTAACCGTTTTAGTTACCTCTGGCAAACTGAAAGCCCCAGGTTAATAGTTAGGAAACCAGAATGCAGTAAATAGCACAGTGGGAATGGTTTAAATGATGAAACAGCCTAAGCTGACACTGAGCCTGGTGCAACTTTTTTGCCAGAGAGGCCTGACTATTTTCAAAGGCTGAATGCGGACTGCTGATAAAAATCAGGTTTACACGAACTATGTACTCAAAGGCATGGTATGCCAGAAACCCTTACATCATTGTAATATACAAGGACATTAATAAATTATACAGTCAACATCTGCATCAAAATATATATCAACTGGGACAACATGGAAAAACTTGATGAGAAGCACGTACAAGGTCTCTGGGTTATATTCACTCCTATGAACGTATTCACCGTATCTAACTACCAATTTATTTTTTTGGACACAAAGGCTATTATGTCTTCCAGTTGATGGAAAAAAGTGAGGGAGGGAGCAAAGAGTATCCATTCTTCTGCTCCAGACATTTTAGGTAAAGAAAGTAAGACATGAGAAATATAAAAATATCTTGGTCAAAGCTTGCAGGAGGCAGAAGGAGATGACATTGGTAGATCCTCAGAGAAGAAAGATTATTTTAGCTTATAGACTGCAGGATACGAGGATCTGGACATTGGAGGGTCAGCCAGCCAGTGCGAAGGAGACCTTCAATGTGAACCACGGTGTTGACAGTAAAAAAGAAGGAGCCAAAGCAGGTGATGTCTTCTGTGTGGTTATTCTCACAACTACTTATGAAGAAGGAAACTGAGGCAGAAAAAAGAGAGATTGGGCAGCTCTAACTTTTGATGTCTAAATAAGGAACTGCAGGAGGTAAGGCTTTTGATACCGTCAATGCATACAATGAGGGATGCAATGAGAGAGGAGACAGCTTTGGTGTGAAAAACTTATCACTTGTTCAGAGAGACCTAGGAAGCACCTGGCAGGGCATGGGGTGGAAAGCAACTTTCAGGTTCCGGACCCTGTCCCTTGTCACTGTGGCTTCCAACCTAATGAAGGAAGAAGGCAATTTTGATAGTGCCCTGAAGGTGGGCCAGGAAATGTTTGTTGACAACTTGAAATGAAGCAGATCAGGGAGGGACGAGTCAAATACAGTCCCAGGGCTGTGAGTTCCCTGCACACAGTCAAGGACGCACTGTGAAAAGGGAAAGACAGGGCTATGAATAAGCAAAATAGTGTTTCCAGTCATTTATTTCAAGAAAGCCATGTTATCTGATTCTCGGTATTCTGGAGACAGGAAAAGAAGTTGCTCAAATAGAAGAGTTTGAGGTGCCATAGAAGACTTGAAAATTATAAGCTTAGTACTCAGAAGGAGTACCCAAAAGACACTGGGTTTACCCCAAACATTAATTTTGAGGGGAGTGAAGTGAAGAGTAAGGAAAAATTAGAGAACGCTAAAAGAGGCAGACCAGTGCAATAATATCAGAAAAGCATCACACTGAAGAAACTCTGGAAGAAGGTCTTTCAGCAAGAGAGGGGTGTGCAATGCCAAAGGCATCGAGGGAAACAAGGCGTGGAAGCAAGACCAAAGTGTCTGCTTTGAAAACAGAAAAAGCAATATTAGAATGGAGCAAGATCAAAGGGAAACTGGAGACAAGGAAGACAGCTTGGAATGGGCTGAGGACTTGGAGGTGACAGGGCAAGAGGGAGCAGAAAGACAATCATATACAGCCACATGGCTTCTAGTGACTCTCTGGTTTGGCAAACACAGGAGAAGTTAATCTAGAGCACCCAGAGGAACCTTCCGATAGTAATTGGACTAGTTGGCATGTGATGTATTTATAAATTTTTAAAAGCCAATTCAAGGGAGAGGCCAAGCCTATAAAACTGCATGAGCTAGTGAGATTTTATCTTCTATAATGATGGGTGTATCCTGGGGAAGTGGCATTCTGCTCACATGGGATATACTCTGTTGTCTGCAGTACTGCAGGGAAGATAATTCTCTCAATGGCTCCATCATCCTCCGACTTATCCAGCCAACGGCCACAAGGGAACTTGAGGCACTGTCCCAGTGACGGGGCATCAATCTCCACCCATTCCAGAAACCAGCCGGTTGAATTACCTGTGGTTGGAGAGATAACAGGGAATAACCCACAAAGCCTTTACAGACAACAGCAAATGAATCATTGCATTTCAGATCTCTGAGAAAAAAATCATCCTCTCTCTTGCCAATGGAAAAATAGAATAGGTACCATAAAGATCGTTGTAAGCAATTGTCCAGGTTTGAGCTAACGTGCTTTACATTTCTACATGCAACAGGTTAAAGATGTGCACATGGAAGTACTAATTACTCCATCACTTGGATTAATTTGCCTTTGTAATAAGTCAGAGGAGTTATCAACAAACATGCCCTTTGGTGCCCCACAGGGAAGGAGTCCATGTGTCCTTCCACTGCTTCCCTTGTTTGTGGCAGAGACGCAGCCACGTCTAAAAAGCAGCCAAGACTGATGATCAAAACCATAAAAATATTGATAAAGAAATGAGATGAGTCTACAGGTCCCATGTGTGACAAGAAAAAATATGAGGTTTGGTGATGTATGAGAAATCTCTCTAAAGATGTGGCCGCAGAACTAAAGAGCCTTTTACAGAGAGAGGTTGCAAAGCTACCTGCAAGTTGCCACCACCGTGCTCTTGTTGCCACTGCCATGGGAATGATACTAGCAGCAAAGATAGTAGCAGCAACAGCCAAAGTGACAGCAAGGATCTGTCACCAAAAAGGTAAATTACATTTTGGGTCTTGGAGGCAGGTTATTTTATACAGCGATGTGCTTAACGCACTAGAAATACTACATTACAAAGCAGATTCTCTTACCTTTATTGTCATGGCCTATCTTGATTTTTTTCAGGTCTCCAATGTCCACAGACTCCACTGTAAACTCATCTACCTTCCCACGCTCAAATTTGTTCTTGTTAATCTTTGAGGCCTTTAGGCTGACTGTCCCTGTTGTGGCGATGCAAAAGGACATTGTTCAGCATGTGAAACAAATCCTCTGGGAATGTCAACAGTGGAAGGAGGGAAGTGGCTAAAACGTAAAAAATGGCTTTTCATTTTTGCTTTTCTGAGCTTTGTCCCTCTCTCTGAACCCAAATCTGTATCAACACCCAAAATATACAGAATTCCTTTCTTGAATGATCCTCTGGCAGTGCCACAGGGACGATGCTGTTGTGCTGTGTTCAGAGCCAAAGAAATTAGTCCTACCCATCAGTTCCCTGTCACTCTCATAGGCATCCGAGTCATTGCACACACAGCTCGGCTGCTTGCAGGAGGATTTGCTCGTCAGCTGATTAAATACTTCTGGGCCACTCGAAGAGGCAGAGGAGAGCTGGATTTCAGGAGCATGCTGATTCATTGCTGAGGAAAGCAAATCATTCACCGCATTCACTACTCAGTAATGTAGTCCCAGTCAACTGTGCTGTTTCTATAATTGAAATTAAAGCCTTCAGATCGGCAGCTGGTGCAAATCAGCATCGCAAAGTTCGACAGTGATTTACAGCAGCTGCTGGTATGCTCCCAGTTATCACGACGTATGCAGAGACAGCAAGAACATGAAGTTGTACTAAAAAGGAGTGAGGAATGGGTATTGAGGAAACAAAAGGAAACCATGACCTGTCTTTTCAGGTACCCAGCAGTGAGATGCTATCTTGTTCCATCACGTGAAGCCATACCTGTATCGTCTTTACTTCCATAGAGAGTGATGAAGACATTGGCATCCGTCCCAGCATTCTTCTTGTCCCCAGTTTTTACTTTCACCGTGTATGTTGTTGATTTAGCTGTCAGATAAAATATGTTAATTTAGGAGTGCGAAGTCTGAGCAGGAATTAACTCTACTTCTCATTGCATATGTGCGTTAGGTTTGGGTTTTAATTTGACCGATTACAGCCATGTCATAATCTCTAATCCCCGCTGCATGCTGTGGTAGCTCCTGGGGTGAGCTGGGCTATCTGGTTGCAGAGTCTTCTACGGCTCCAGTCATTCAGTACATTGTCTGCATATCTACAGATAGGAAATGTGCTCAAGCCTTCCCATTTGCTTCCTGGGAATCCTTAAGACACTTCAAATCTGTCTCTGCCTATAATCCTATTTCATTAAAAAAACCCCGCAACTTCCCCTCCCTGCTTTATTCTAATAGCACCAAATAATATATGTGCCTATAACACATACCAGAAAGTATGTGCATGTTGACATATACAGTTCATATTCATCAACACACCCTTCACAATAACATCATTAGGGAGGTTTCTATCTCACCATCACCTAGCAAGCACAGGAAACTCATAAAAATTGTGGAAAAGTCTGATATAGTCTTCACTGCGCCACAAAAACATACTCAAGATTTCCAAACCAGCACCTTTCTTCCACAGTTAGACACATCTTTCCAAGATGCTGCTCAGCCAGAAGGCCTTCCTGAAGCAAAGGGCTATCCAATTTGTGGAAATTTGCTGGCTATCCAATTTGTGGAAATTATTCATATATTCAAAAGCATCTGAGGTGGGGAGTTTAAGACCTTTCACTTGCAGTGAAGCCAGTGGAAGTGCTGGGCACTTAGCACCTTTCAGCATCAGACCCAGGGGTGTGTCATTGCTCTGTGGTTACCATGGAAAATTATATACAAGAGAGACAAAGTTGATTTGGAGGACAATGGACACAAGCAGCAAGATGGAAAGTGAGACAAATTTAGGTCCCTTCCCTTTCTCTGGTCATATTTGCTCTTTGCTTGGTTTCACGATGGAATGTTTAACCATTCCAGTACATGATGTGAAATGCCTGGGATTTGTGCCTTAGATATTACCAACGAATGTGTGTTTCAGTTGAGAGATGATGACCAAACACGTTCTCCATCTTCCTAGCTTTCTCACTTTGGATTCAATCTTGCAAGATGATTAAATCACCTAAAAATGAGGAGTGTCCACTCCTTGCTGGATGACACGCACTTCACACTTCATTCACACCTGAAAGCTTCATGGTTGGGGCAGAATTACTCACAGCCCAGTGAACGCTAACTCCTAATGCCCTCAGCAGTGCTAATAACTTGGTTCCTTTTCAACCCCACACTGGAAGAAATACAAGGCTAACATAAACCTTTCTGTTCCAGGCCCAGCGTTGCAAGAGACTGGCCATCATTTTCCGAATCTTTCTTTACAAATGCTTCATCCACTGGGACCAGCTCCCTGACAATCTGACCGTCATCTTCCTCAACTGCTAACCACCGCTGGCATGGAAAATAATACCTACAAGAATGACAGCAGCACCCAGCACTTACACAGGACTTCACAGGCTTTAATAACATAAACAAGCACAGATCAGAGGCTACTTCAAAAAACAAGATTACTCAAAGCTGAACAATACATCTCTTTTCATCCTTGAAGCTCTGGTATTTCTTGTGGGAACTAAATCCATAAACAGGTTAGTGAGCACTTACTGAAAAGTGCTGTTTCTGAGCTGTCAGCCCCATAAGATTGATTGCTTTTAGTTTTCACTCCCAGAAAAAGTTAAATAACTCAAGGGAACCTCCGGTCTCCCAGGCATTTTATGTTGATGAAGAGTGGACCCTCCTTATGAGCAGTCCCACCCACCGAAGCACTGTGCAACTTTTAAGCATGTGACTTCGAGCATGTTCCATCTCAAAGGCAAGCCTGTATTTCAGGTTTCTAACAGCCTAGGCTTTGCTCATCCAGCTGTCTGTGAAAATCATGGGAGCTTGCTTAGATCAGGACTTGCTTTTGGCCCAGATCTTTGCATTAGCTACAAAAGCCAAACAAAATGTGAGGTCAGGGACTTCCAGAGCGGAGCCTTGAAAGGAAACACAAGCACAGGCTCTGCAAGGGGACCTCTTCAGGAGGGAGAGTCCCTCCCAGGAGAAACAGAGAAAAGCTGAGGTTTCCTTCCAAACACTGCTGGTTCCCAAACTGCAGAGATGCTGGGACAGCAAAACCCTGCAGCAGAGGTACCCCAAAACGACCTCATGGCTCCCGAAGGATGCCTGCTCCCTGGGAGTTGGTGGGGAGCTACGACGATGCCCTTCTGCGTCTCCTCTGCCTTCCTGCGGTTCTGCAAGAACCTGAGAGGTTCTGCAGGCTCCTGAGAACGTGCCCCCTTTTCTGACCGTACGAAAAGGGTGCTACAGGCTGCTCACGTGGTGCTCTCCTTGAGGTCAACAATCTCTACCCTCTCCAGGAACCAGCTTGGGCTAGCACCAGAGTTATCGTGGCGGATCCGCAGCTTCTTCAGCTCACCCAGGTCAATGGCTTTGATGGTGAACACATCCACCTGCACAGGAGGCAAGAGGCAAATGACTGTGTTTCCCAGAAAGGAGGAAAGAAAGGCGGTACATGGCCAAAGGTAATCTTTTTTCCCACTAAAACAAAAGGTGTTTTAAGTCCCCCTTGTATTCTTTGGGTGGATGTACTAAAATAACTACTGAGCTGTGAGGTCTGCCATTATCACTCGAGCTTGGCTCCTACAAGGCAGTTAACAGCCATGGAGCTGCAGAACCCTTCACTCCTTTCTTTACCTCATCCCCATTTCAGCTTCCTCTAGGTTTAACTCATCTTTCGTAAATCTCATTCCTTTCAGGTTTAGTGTTTTCCCCCAGATTGAATCTGGAACTGGACACAAACTTATGGACTCCACAGAAACTCTCCTATGCACCTCCATGTGCTTTATTTCAAAGCACAGAATTTCTTCCTTTTGTCATTTACTGCAACCAAGAGGTCTGTTTATTAGCTGTATTAGTGTGACGGGATGGTCCTTGTTATCATAATACTTTAAATATCTTAATGTGATTAACTTGTTGGTAGATTTTGGGTTTCTACTCCCAAGAGCAGAGAACGTTACATTTGCAGCTTGGAGCTCTTCCCACTCGATGAGGAACCATGTGCAGGTTACAGTTTCACTGGTGCCAAGCTCATAAATCACAGCTAACTGCTTATTTAACAACCTTAGGCTCTTTTTTGTGATTGCAAGTTTTCCACAGCTACTTATTGTTCCCATAATTTTTCGTTATTCAAAATTATTCCTTGAACAATTCCCGGCTATAATAGTAGCTTGTTAATTGTTCATAAACATTTTTATGGCAAATATTCAATCTACAAGAGAGGTTGTTTAATTGGATTGGATTAAAATGTAATTATAGCACGCCATGTAATATTGCTTTTATTCCCTGACTGGTTGAGTAGAACATTTAGAATCATATTTGCAATCTAAATACTGACATATTTGAGCTGCCTCACAAACACTCTCCAATATTAATTTAAAGTCTGTGGTTTTCAAGTATTCCTGGCAGTAAACATTATTACCAGAATGCTTACAGGAAGCAGATGCTAAAGGTGGCTCCAATGTAGAATTGGTGTTCGGCTTATTATTCAAATGAATTTCCCCTGGAAAATGCTTTGAGGCATTTTGTTTTAAATAATATATTTAAGAAATAAAACACATTTGAGCTTTAAGCTGAAAGAAGGAGCCAAGCCTTGCAGAGAAGAGACTGTAACGAATGGCCAGCATAACTAAGAGAGCTCTGCCAACCTTCTGCTCGCTTGAGTGAGTTGAGTTCATGCATTACCTGGCCCTTTTCAAACTTGTTGAGGTTATTCGACCTTTTCAGCTGGCGCTCACCCGTGTCTCCTCTTCCTACACCATAGATGCTCAAGAAGACATTAGCATCCGTCCCAGCCCCCCAGACATTCCCAGTGAGAACATGGACTTCATATGTATTCTCTGCAAGTAAAATTGCAAAAGCAGATCGGGAGGAGCCCAGAAATAGACATATTTCATCAGATCCGTGGCTCACCATGCAAGCATGTAGCCCAGAAGTGCCAGCACAGTCAGCTTTAAGAAAGATTTTGTCTGGAGTTTGTTTGCTTTTGTGTTAGAACAAGAGCAGCTCCATCTTTCTTCAGCCTTTGTCATTAACCATATAAATAGTTACAGCTTGCTAAACTCCCAGCCGCAGTGATAACTTGTGAGACTCATGACCCAAGTACCCCAGACAAGCCTTGGAGAAACCTACAGAAGTCCCTTAGGATACTAAACCAAACCACATCAACCAAAACAACAGTGTAAGCTACTCTGCAGGCCTGGGGCAACGGGATGGCTGGGGGGGGGGGGGGCTATAAACGGTCCTGCAAATCACCAGAGCATGGTTATCCCCCTTCATGCAACTGCTGTATCCACACACACATGCACGTTCCCTCTGGTATTTACCCTCCAGGGCAGATTCTCCATCAGGCACCAGCTCCACCACAAGCTCTTTATCTCCTTCATCTTTAGCCAACCAGCGGTGTGCCACAAACGTATAGACATCCATTACTTCTTCCACCTTGGTCTCCTCTTCTTCCTCCTCATCAGACTTCTTCTTCTTCTTCTTCTTCTTTTTATCAGACTCCTTTATCTTTGTGGCAAGCCGCTTCAGCGTGACACTTTCCAGGAACCAGCCATCCCCAATGCCTTTCCCATCATGGCCTATCCGGATCTTATAAATCTTGCCGACATCTGCAGCCTCTCTCTGCCACCAAGGGAAAGTCAGCCCCCAGGAGGATGTAAGACATCTTAACTTCATAAAGTGCATTCTTAAAAATGAGGAGCATCGCCTCTATCACCCAAAAACATCTAAGCAAGGATAAGATCCATTTTTTATGCAGATTTACCTTTACTTTTTATTCTTTCATACTTTACATCACCAAATCTCATCTGAACAGACTGAGCTGAAGACATTCAGCACAACCATGGAGAGGATAGGAGCTGAATCCATATTTACTGAGCTCCCTACTTCTCCATTGCTCTCCTCACCAGTATTATCTCTATGTTGGCATTACAGGTGAATATGCCAAAATAACGTATTAGTTTTTACAGATTCTTAGTGCCTGAGGTCTTTTTTAAATTAATAATAAGATACATCTAATACCTAGTACAAGACATGAACCAAGAAAAAAGCAATAATAGTACAGAGAAAAGGCAGTAAACTTGGACTCGTATAACCTGATCTCTGACAAGGACCATGGGCTTGGACTGCCCTTCTCCTTCCTCCTCATCTGGAAAATTAGAAAAGTATTTTCTCACTTTGCTAGTGTGCAGAAAGGATACAATCATTAGTGATTACAACGCATCAGTGGCAGAAGGCTGTATTAGTAAGAAGATTTCCATCCCTCTAGTCAATACAGCAGATACAAAACCTTGTTGGTTCAGATTATTTGGCCGGATTACTACTTAATGAAGTTGGATAGAAGGTTTTACTCCATGCAATCCTTCAATAACCAATGACTTGTTTCTGATGATTGCTTATGCTGTTAGGCAGTGTTTATGTTATAAAACTTGCAAACATTTGCTTCAGGCTGGAATCTGGCAACTTGGCGTATAAGGTTTCAGTCTAGAAACATTTTTTTCTATAGCAGATTAAAAAAAAATCAATTGCACACAAGATGCTTATCAGAAAACTAAAATTGATCCAGCTGTCCTGGCATAAAGAATGTCTTTCCTTACATCCCTTTATCCTTAGACTTGCTATAATCATCCTGCATGCCCTGCCTATAACTGATGGCATTTCTTATTAGCATGTAGCTCACAGAATCTTATTCTTGCCCATATCTTTCTGTAAATATTCATATCATGGAAGAGATAGAGGATCTGTCTATTAGTGCTTCAGAGCTTCTGCCTTGTGTGCTTATAAAAAAAATCACAGAAAATGGGCAGAACTTTAAAGTCCAGCAATAAACATCTGAGAGAGGATATAAGCATGTTTATGTAAGCAGAACACTGTGCATATGGCTTTATTATAAATCTGATATTGGCTGATAGCTTTTACTCATAAATTTTGGAAAGCTTATTTCCTTTAAAATCAGTGAAACCTAATCTTAAAATTATAGTCTTAAAAAAACAAGCATTTATAAGGTGCTAGTCATCTTAAATCCCAAAGAACTCATTAAAAATGGATAAACATCACTAGGCCCATTCTATAAAGCGAAAAACTGAGGCGGGAGGAGGTGAACCGGCCTCAAAAACGCACATTACAAAACTGTGGTAGAGCTGCAGATAAAGGCACCTCCATTTGGCCAGCAACAACGGGAAGGACACCCCAGCCTTGACGATTCGGGGGAGTTACCATGACTAGCTCCAAGTAGGTGGTTAACTGTGGTGAGATGGATCCCGCATCCGTGGGACCGCAAATTCACCAGGAGACCTAGGCACCACCACGCTGAGCCTTGTGCTGTGAGCACATGGGGCAGATGTGCCTTAAATCCTGCTTCCATCTGGACTCTGTGCTTTCCTGTCTGGTTGCTGGTGCCTCCTGAGGTTACTCCAACACAGAAGGACGTGGCTCTGACATACCCTGCCAGCACACCCTGTCCTTGCCCTAACCCCGCACCAGGGCAAGAACTTAGACCATTCCTTTCCCCTAGACCTTGGTTTCTCTGGACACAAAACCCAAGCAAGCAAGCCAGAAAAAGACGGTGGTCCAGCGTAGCCACCCCCCACAGGATGCCCGACCACCCTGCTCAGCCCAGGACCTCTTGCCAAATTAGCCAGGTCCCGGCTTACGCACCTGAGTTACGTCCGAGGCTTTTCGCCCCTGCGAATACTCTGCTCGCGGTGCTCAGAAAGAGGAGTGGACTCCGCGGTATAAAGCTAAAATCCGGCCCGAGCCATAGCTGGAGGAGTGTGCTGCGCACCCGGAGCGCCGCGACTGCGCGGTGCTCGCTGGACCGGTGCTACAGGCAGTAAAACCCTTGGGGCACTCGCACGCCCGCAGAAATTTGGGCAGTGAACCTCTGCAGGGTTGGGCTGACAACCTGTGCCTGGGGGTAATGGCTTGTGTGACCACAGGCAAAGCCAGGATTCCTTATATTCCATATGGGGTTTCTTTTTCCCCGACTAGATAAAGAAAAGGGACAATAACATGTGGTCGGGCCCAAAGTATAAGTTTAAGGTCTTTTGAGATCTAACAAGAGTACCTCCTTTTGAAAACAGAGGTAAAGAAATGCTGCTAGTAGACCATATTCATCCATGACACCTTTGCTACCCGTTCCTCAGAAGATGAAAGCCGCTCCATGAAACACAAAACTTCTCAAATGAAACACAAAACCTCCTAAAAGTACGAACTGAGGACAGCAGATACCAACAGACCTGGAAATTTTGTTAAAAAGTCAATTGTTTTGTATGATTGGGCCAATTGTTCTCTTGATGTCTTGCTTTTGGCTGATCACTTTTTTCCCCTCACAGAAGCAGCAACAACTGCCTTCATCATACCTTGAAGATATCTGTGGCTCCCCGTTCAAAGTTGTTTGATCTGTTTTCTAAGATGATCAATTCAGTTTTACCAGTCTCGCCGTAAATCTGCATGAAGACTTTGGCATTGGTGCCTGCGGCTCGCACGTCTCCGGTAACTACAGACACCTCGTAGTTTATCACTAGTCCAAAAATAAACCAATTAAATCATCAGAGGAGCTCAGATAACAACATTCCCAAGGGCTTAAGTTCAAAATTAAATTACCTTGTCTTAACAAATGACCATGCAGCCAACCATTTGCTCTTATCCAAACCAAATGTGAGATAACACAACTCTTCACTGAGGACTAACCTAATAGTTTTCCTTTTACAAGTATTAAGCCAGTGTCAGAGAGGTGCAAAATAGAGCCTTAAAAGGGAATTTCATTTCAGTATTAACTACAGAGTGGTTAAATGATCTCCTTAATATAATACAAGGAAGGTAGTTACACAGAGCAGAGATAAAACACAGCATCCTTTCTCAGGATCCCAAGGCAAATTTTAACCATAGCCTTAAAAGAAAATGAATTTACTGATAAAAGTCAAATAGCCAGTAGGGATTTGGTCCTTATTTATCAAACAGCTTCTCTCTCCCAGGCAATGGGGTAATACAGGCAGGACAGGAGTGTGCTGGTGCAGGACTGGGGCAGCGAGGAAGGTAAGTATGGAAAAAGGAGAACCCACGGATATTGTAACGAAGAAGCACAGCACCTTGTGCTGTGTTACACTGGCCAGGCAGTAAATTTTTCATACTATCTCAGGAAATGGAGATGGAAAACTCTGTAATGTTTTCCCAACTGTTTTAGAAAACAAAAGAAGAGCAGAATAATTCACCTTCCTCACCAACATAAGCTCTTTGGCACAGGGGCTTTTTGGTTTTGGTAACTAACCTGGTCCTTAAAAACGCTAGCAATACAAATTCAGTCCTAGCTATTAAAAAGGACACATTTCTCAGTGTGTTTTATCTCACATTTCTCAATAGGCACAATCTCACTTGGGTAGACCTCCACCTCCACCCTGCCATCAGCCTCATCTTTGTCGAGCCATCGGTTGCAGGGGAACATGTACTGCCTTCCCTGGACTGGAACCGTGATCTGGACACTGGCCAGGAACCAGCCGGACCGGAGACCCACGTTATCGTGTCCGATCAGTATTCGGTTGATCTTTAAAAAAAGCACACAAAAACCAAGAGGGCAGAAAAAAACACCACCACAACAGAATTTACTTAATATATAAAAATCTCCTTCCTCTGGCACCCTGTTATTCCACTGTATTCATGTGAATAATTCTTATATGTATTTAAATATAAACTTAAAACACTCTTCACATTCCATCACGTACACTAGACTGCCGATATAATAGTCTGTACAAAATGTATTTCTTAATATCAAATGTAAAGGTCAGAGATTCTTACACCACATTCAATCCTGAGTGTTATATTGATTCTGAACTCAGACACTTGCACGAAGTACAGAGCCACCTGCAATTAATTCTTACCTTCCCAATATCCATCGTATCTAGAGTAAACTCGTCCACTCGACCACGTTCGAAATAATTGCCCAGATCGTTATCAGAGACTAAGAGAGGCTCTTTGCTGGAGTCTGCTTTTTCACCATAGAGTTTGATGAAAACTTTGGAGTCTGAGCTGGCACCGGGGATATCTCCCGTCTTCACGCTGATGTGATAACTGACATCTAAAGTGAGATCAATGTACAAAACACAGACACATGAGTGGCATTTCCAGTGCTCAGCCAGGCAACTGGCTTCAAACAGATATAGGGGAGGATGGCTCCAGCCACGGACACAGAATGGACTTTGCTCCTCCATTCCTGCATCCAGCATCTTAGGGCCACACTGGATCAGCTGTCACACCGTGGAGTTATTCACCAAAACGTAAGAGATGCAACAGTTACACTAATAAGCAGAAAATATTCTGTACTCCTCCCTCTCACTGTTAGGTGATTACCAAGCCATAAAAATGAGCTTAGGCAAGGGAGGCGATTTCACTTTTTTTATACTTACAATTTAATTCAATAGCTTTGACTTTTTTTCCTAAAACAAAATGAAAAGCATCTCAACGTGAACACTGTAAGTACTGTTTTCTAAAGAAAGTTGTAGTACTGGAGCTCTGCTTCTCCAGAAAAGGCCAATGTAATCTTTTTGGTGATTTTCTTCTGGGAAGACAATGTTATTTGATGGAATTTACTCTACTAAAGCAGTGGCAATTCCAAGATCCTTCAGAAAAGCTATATAAGAAAGCAATTCTTAAATTGCAACATTAAAAAACAAAGTTTCTTTCTACATATATAAAGATGCAATTATTCTCTTTTATGCAGATTAATCCCATTCATAAGCTAGGATTTAAGGGTCAGAGGCATTTCCCCCTTGAGTGACCTGCTGCAGCATCTTGCATAAGAATGGAAAAAAAAGCCCAGTAGATTTACTGTGAACTGACGTGAATTATTAAGTAGAATAAAGCAAGTAAATACGTGCACACACAGCTCAAACCCAGACCTTTTTTCCAAGCTAAACTCACTTTTTAGCATTGGTGACTCCCCAGCGGGCACTAATTCTCGGACAATCTGACCATCATCCTCATTTTTGTCAAGCCATCTGGTTTACAAACAGAAGTAAGTTACCTTTGAATAATTAGTCCTATTAGACCTTTCGAAAGCTAGTCTGGCTCCACACATAGTAAAAATCCACACCACAGTCAAAAAGATATTTTTACAAGGCTCTGTATCTCTGTTATCTTTGCAGGAGCTTGACCAGACCCTACGGCAGTCACACTGTAAACCTCCGTTTTTCCAAGAAGGGTGGTCACGAGAGCCCTGCTCGCAGTAGATAAGCATCTGCTGTGACGTCCATCTGTCTGGAAAGCAAAAACTCCATAGCCGCAAGTTATTCCTGTAAATGGGCAGTCTCAGTCTCTTGAAAGCATCGACCTTCATTGACCAGAACTACTTGCAGGCTTTATTACTATCCGCCTTGATTACAACCTTTATTGCATCTAAGTTACTACCCTCCCCCCCCCTTTTATTTTTAGTGTTTGCTTACTCTAGTTTGTCATCGCTTTTCCCTTCCTTACAGATCAGTATATAACCCCTTTTTCTCCATCAGCAAGGGGATGAATTACATTTGTTTCCATTTTCAGGGCTGAGTATGTGCAGGCAGCTGGCACCAGCAAAAGGAAGGATTTCCTTTGTTTCTCAACATTAATCTAATGATCCAACTAGACTAATTAAGAAGAAGAGCCGGGCACAAAGCAAAATGTAGCATGATCTCAAGGGAAAAAAGTCTGAAAGGAAAATGGAGGGGAACCAACTGCTAGTCTGGTAACCTTCACAGCTGCTCCTGCAGCCTGAGGGATGAAGGAATCACAACCCCAACCCCACCATACGCCATAAAGCAACCATTGTACGACAACTGCAAGGGCCCTGGCAGAGATTTCTCACTTTCCACTTCAAACCCGGACTGCTGCAGCACTCAGAATATTCCTGTAAGCATCTGCTTAGGGTCAGGTTTCCCACAGCGGTGCACCAGGGCCATTTCTGTCCCCGAACAAAGCATCGTGAGAGCAGGCGCAGTTCCCAGAAAGCCCGTCGTTCCCAGGTACCCAGCTATCTGCAGCAGCAACTTTTGCAGTTAAAAATACTGCTTAAACCCAGCGGGGGTGAAGGAAGGAGAAGCGAGCAAGCTCTGGCAGGTCACGCAGGGCGTTTAACTTGCTATAATTATTCCCAGAACTAGAAAGAGAAAAACAAATCCCCAGAAACTGTTTTTTTTTTTTTTTTTAAAGGCGGCCACACAGCTGTGTGAATGACACCAGACCACAGAAGAACTGCTTCTGCACAAACACGTGCAGCACAGATGTACCACAAGCCTCCTGCAACGTCCCCGTGCCGCGCACCTCCTCCTTGGCTCACCCCCACGCCAAAATGGAAGGGAGCTCGCTTCCCGTTTAAGTTTCCACCTTCGATTTTGCTGATGAGCCAGCACACATGGAAACCAGCAAATGACTCTTAGATCAGGGATTTGGGGACATGAACAAACGCCCACTGAGAGCTGGGTCAAACCTATGGTATCTTGCTGGTAATAAGCCAGTACAGCTTACAGTCATGCCCGGTCAGACTTGCCGTGGTGGCCATAACTAAGTATTTTAAAGGAAGACCAAAGATGATAGGTCTCCATTATGTCCATCTGAAGGAAGGTTGTCTTTTTAATCTCCTCTCCCTTCCCATGCACAATAAAGCGATAAGCACAAAGAAAACATGCAGAAAACCAGCACTGGGAGAGAAATCCAAACATGAACTAGGGCTGGCCGGTCCCAGAAACACTAACACCAAAGTCCCCATGCAGAAGAGGTGCATACAGCCCAACCACAAAGACAAGACATGTCCACTCCCAGCTCCCCTCTAAGCTTTGGTGGGTTGTCGGGTATGCAGTCTACCCCGTATTCTTCCCTTTCACTCTGTAAAGCAGGCGGCCATGTGCAGGTGGCTTGAAAAGGGCTAAAAGCTGAGGGGGTCGGCATGAAGGTGGTGGACACGTGAAGGTGTGATGATCACATGAACACCATGTGAGGGCATCGGGTGCAGCGTTATGCCTCAGCGGAGGCTGGGAGGTGGAGTGGGGACAGAGGAGCAGAAAAATCAGTGGAGAAGACCATGAAATTGATGTCAAGAACTGAGCAAGGGTGGAGTGCAAGGAGGACAGAAGAGGAGCATGCCAAGACATCACGTTGGCTTAAGAAAGGAAGCCTTTATTGATTTGGGGGATTGTTGGGGTTTTTTTTTTTTACCTGTTAGAACTGGTCCTTAGTACCTTTGTATCATGTAGTTCTTGATGCTGGCTCAGGATTCACGTCCTTGGACAGGTATCCAATGGCTAGGGGATCACATCATCCCAAAAGTCAAGATGCTTCTGTGTACATGGATGTTAACTGGCAGGACCTACAAAATTCGAGCCTGAACTCCACCACCCCATGACCACTGAATTAAGTGAGCATGGCCTTCAAGAAGGCAGAAGCTCACAAGGTAGACACACTTTTGCTCTCCTGCTGCTGGCTTTTGTGTCCTGCAAGCTGCTGTTTCTGTTGCCAGTGTACATGCTGTTGTTTTCCATCACCTTCGCCATTGCTGATGTTTGAGGGAAGTGTGGGACAAATCTGGGTGAACCACTTCTGCGCCAGGGCAGCAGGATGAAAATACATCCCACAAGAGACAGATCTCTCTGTGCAGCATGGCAAATGCTAACTGCTTCAGCAGTGAGGATACAGGAGAAAAATGAATCAAAAAAGGGGATAAAACCCTTTTCCCAAAGGGAAAAACCTCCTAGATAAAGAAATTCCCTCTACCAATGTTGGTAGCTACTGATGGCAAGAGGAGGAGTATGTCTTGGACTGGAGGAAGAAAAGGGAGTTTTATCAACAGAAGTGGCTTAAGGCTCCTTACTTTGTTTCAGCCAAGAGAACAGCCAGAAGTGGCAGAAGCACTATTTTCTCAAGAAAGTGACTTCGGTGACAGAGGAAGTATTTGGATGAGCAATGCCACTGTGTTCATTCCTTTCAGCACATATGCTGCAATATCCAAATTTTACTTCAATGTGATTCCAATAGCATACCACTGAGCAGCAGATTGCAACCAGGGGTTTATAGTCTTACACTGAACACAAATGCATTGACACATTATAAACACATCAGGCTGCAGAAAACAGAATTTTGCAGTATAGTGCCATCATATTCCCAGTACAAAAGACCTGTCAAAATCTTTTATTTTATTTCAGTGCATGCAATTCACATGCCACCATGGGTTTTGCAAGGGTGCAGTCATGTCCTGTATCACATACTTGGTTCTAAAGAGACATTGTACGTCCAACAACCCAAAGCGGACACAAATATGACATGAAAGCCACTTCAGAGATAATTTCTAGAGGATCAGAGAGTCAGGGAAGCACTGGAAAAAAATATGGTATGACTTCATATATAGCATTTCAAATACAGCAGATGATAGCCTGTGTGCAATTAAAATGATTAGCACATACATTAGATTTAGAGATTTATTTGTATTTGTATGTGTCTTTAAATATAAGCTATAGACATAAATGTGTGTAAATAGAAAGACATTTCAGTGTATTTTTAGGTAACAAAAGGAGGTTTCTCTGGATCCTTTGTATGATGAACACTTGTGGCATTTGATTGAATAAATGTTCTTTCACAGGAGTCTCCCAGTGCATCATCCCATTCACAGTCTGTCTGTTGTTCTTCAGAAAATTAACGATGTTCCCTTATGCATGTGCTGGAGAAAAATTAGGACGGTGCAGTCCATATGCTTAGAAAAAAATGTAATGAAGTATCATTGAGGATTTCAGTGGAGCTGTAATGATTTATAGCATATAAAATTCCATCCTATCACGAACTCAGGACTTTGATTGAAAATTCATTTCTGTCTGGGATATAAATATTATAAAAAATAGGCTATTTTAGGGAATGTCAGCTAGCCTGTTCCTGGACTTCCACAGAGCCTTGAGGAGAAAATAAAATCTGAAGAACTCAATTCTGAGCTTCAAAAAGTTTTGGCTCCAGTTCTGGGCTGAAAGGTGAAGTCCATCATTTCGAACTTTCTAGTAGTATTCATAATCACAATACCTAAACCACATCAGGTATTATAAGGTATAAATTGTTCAGTTATGCCACTGAACTATTCAATGTTCAGTCCCTAAAAGCATAGATATTATAATGTCATGTGGTCATAAGGGAGGAATAATACTGCAATGCATCCAAGTGATGTACTAGTAATTCTGCAAATAACACTTGGAGAAGTTACTTGCATTTACTTCTTGCAAGCATAGATGAAATGACCACTTTAAAAAGCACTGACTCTAGGAAGAGCGACAAGCCATTCCCTTTACAGCCAGCTGTTTCAAGAGTTGAAAGCACAGGCCTTAGAGTCATTATTTCTTGATGCTCTTCTTGAATCTGACACAAACTCACAATTAATCCACTTAGCTTCTCTTTATCTCTGCTGGCTCCCTTGTACCGCAGACTTCTCATAGAGCTCTTGTGACTATTAGGTAATAGATGTTCCTACAGAGTCATAAAAAAGCTTTCAAATTAAAAGACATAACATAGCCTTGTATATGAATATGTAAATAACAAGAACAGAGACTTCCACGAGTTATATGCAATGAAGATCTGTAAGGACATCCTACAGACATTAGTTACAGTGGAAGCTGGCTAGCCAGCTCCTTGCTATATTATCTGCTCTCCACATGCCAGTACAGCCTAGTTTTTACAGAGGTAAGAAGCCCGTGAAGCTTTCTGCACAGGTGAGATGTGTTTCTGCTGGAAGGCATTTTGTCCTCTAGCTGTCTCACAGTAGCAGCTAAGGGGCAGAAAGTCAACGGAGCAGCTTTCAGAAAGGACACAGCGGCAGAAGTTATTTTCTCCAGACCATGCCATTGTGCTAAAGTGGAAGTTAATCAGGTCTTGGAGATGAAGGCAATGAGAAGAACAGCAGCATGTCTACTGGCTGGCCACAGACTGGCCAAGCAGAAGCAGAAGCTTCCCTGGTGGAGTCTCTAACTAACCTCGCTTGCGTTGGCTCACTAAAATATGGCCACTCTTCCTGGCCAAGTCTTCTTCAACATCTTGGCTCTGAAGCAGCAGGTGAACCCGGCCTCTCTGAGCACCTGCCAATGCAGCGAGGACATAAGCTGTCCTTGGCCTACAGGACTGGAGGAGAACATCCAAACGCTGCAGGTCATGGAGACGTTTATCCCTCACATGGAGGATGCAGTGGGTGAGCACCTTCGCCCTCAGATATCTCCAGAATCCATGACGACACCCGTATACTGCGATGATGCCCCAGTCTCTCAAGAGACACGGGCACCAAAGATAGTGAGAGGGAGCAGCTGTCCCTGTGTTTGGAGGCGATCAGTCATGTTACCTTCTCAATCTGAGAGGAAGAGATAATGCTGGCACAAGGACAGCAAATAAAGCCGCACGAGCAACACCGATATCACTTGGAAAAAAGAGACATTAAGAAAGGTAAGAAGAGTGGAATTCCATCGCTTGTCACTTGAAGCCTGAATGCACCCCATGAATATTTGGGGGATAAGGTCTTGGGTTTTCTTTCTCCCTCCTTTTTCAGTCCCTGGCCTGAGGGGAATGCCCTGTGGGCTCTGATGCTTCTGATCCACAGGTGTAAAGCTAAGGGGAAGGGGGTCGTCGCTCCAAGCTGAGGGAAGACACCCAGTTAAACAGTCAAGTAAGTAGGCAATTCAAAAGGAAATCTTTAAAACGAGCCAGCTGCACGGTGCAGTTAAACACAGAAGTACCTCTGAGGAGTCTGAGCAAAACAGCTCTCCACGTGGATACTTCATGTCCAAGTAAAAACCTGTCTAGCTTGCTGGCTTAACTCAGTAAAACATATGGTTGTTAAATATGTATCAAAAAGCAGCAGTGACAAAATGATGGTTTGTTCTTTGAAAAGGGAGAGACTGGCTTGCTTTTCACAACCAAGATGACACTGCATCTGCTGCTCCGCGCCGTCTCCCCGGTGAGTTTGCTCTCTGATGTGATGTGGCTTTACCGACGCAGAGAGGCTGGGGCTGGCTCCTGTTTTGTATTTGGCTGACTCTCCTTGTTATAGTGGAGTTCTTGATTTACAGTGACAAGAGACAAGTAATCAGCTTAGCGGTTTTACCTTTGTTCGCAAATTAAAAATAATTGCGTTTGTGTTTTACAATTCCACTTGTCCCCCGGGAGATGACTTTTTAGAGCAGGTACTTGATGTTGTTAAGTGGAGCTCAGTGAATTTCCATCCTACAAGGTGGACATCCTGAGAGGGCAAGTGGGACTTTACAGGACACTGAACTACACTGAAGGTAATCTCTTATGTTTTCACCCAGTTCTCTCTAGTTTGTGCTGCAATGTTGAGGCAGACCCTAGTTAGTGCCAGGACAGATGGTGCATCTCGTTCCCCACGGGTACCCTCAGTACCGCACATTTCTTTTGGCCACTTGATTGTCCAGGAAAGAGAAGAATACATTTATAACTCACCCACAGGGGTAAGTTACAGCCCTCTGCTCTACCACTGTCTCTGTCTGCATGATATGCATTCCCCTTCATGCAAGGAGCTCTCAAAATGGCAGCATAACAATTTTGCATTCTCCCAACACAAAAATAGCATCCCATGGCTCCTGGAAAGATGGGATGTGCATGTGAGGGACCAGAACCTCATCCCACACATGCAATAAAACTAGCAGATTGCAGCAGATTACAGAGTGTGTTTCTGCAGCAGGCAATTGCAGTGACTCTGGATGTGGTACTGGAAGGTTGCATTTTAACTTTTGGAAATTCTCTGTATCACTGAGCTAATTGCTGAGAAGTTCACAATTCAGATTGCTGTTCGTTTGGTAAGGGGAGTTAACCGTATCTTAAACCTCCCAATCCACACTCTTTGCTTTCAGGCTTATCAAAACTAAATGAATGAATAAATAAAAAGGATTAAGCTGTGCTCAGAAAATTCCAGTCTTGAAACGACAGCTAGGCTCTTCAAAGTCTGGCAAATGCATAGATGGAGGCATAATTTGCAAGCATTGTTTCCAGTACCTGTAGCAGGGGAATTCCACAGCCTCACTTTCTGGCTGTCCTTCTTCCCTCACTATCACTTTGGCAAGGTACCAGCCACTGCTTCCTCCTTTGCCATCATGCCCTATCCTCACCCTCCTCACCTGCTTCAGCGTTACTGCTTCGACGAAGAATTCATCAGCCTTTGAGAAGGAGAAGAAAAAAGGTAAGGCAATATTTCTCCTTAAAAACAAACAAACAAACCAACCAAATTTATTATTGCAATCAAACCAACATCGTCAGCATGCTGCAAGATAATTCTTTACAAGATGAAGGAGAAAGTACAAATTAATTTACCAAAGAATGAAAGCCTCAATATTTGTGCTAGATGTATAACATTAGATTTACTAATATATGATCTGCCAGCATTTTAAGTCTCCCATGTCATTGCATGCTCTCCACAACTGTAACAAAGAAAAGTAATTTGATTATCAAGAAGTTCAGATGGAGAGGCAGGAAATCCGAGTTCAAACCCCTTCTCAGATACCAGCTTCCTGGGAAATCTGGGGCAGGTCACTTCAGACCAAATCCATGGAGGTATCTAGAGGCACAGTTCAGAGACGTTACCCAGTGTTAAATTCAGACGACATGGACTGCTGAGCAGAATTGAACCCCAGCCATTTCCTGCCATGCAAGGACTGGGCATGGCTGCACAGGGGTATTTCCAGCTGCTCCATGAGTTGTGTTCAGAATTTGGTGTGAACCCAACCCAGCAGCTAAACACCCTTAATACCCCACAAGAAACATGAATTTATGTTTTCTTCTTTTTTTTTTTTTTTTTTTTCCCCCCAAATACAGGTTCTTAAGGGTC
>JAVJGG010000074.1:78741791-78793563 GCA_035590195.1 Aviceda cuculoides
ACATTCTTCTCCTCCTTAATTATTTTCCCTTTTTTTGGTTTTGTTTGTTTTGTTAGATTTGTACTGGATGGAATCCTTTGTTAGGATTCTCTTTGCTAGTCTGATGCAAAGAGACAGCCTAGTCTGTGAGAATATGGTTGTGGACAAAAATTATTGGGAAGGTTTCCATGCTTTTAAGGGGATGTGAGGTAGGCTTTGAATGAACTTTTACCCAATGTCAGTTAATTTACTTAGAGACAGTAGGCTGGCTTAAATGCACC
The DNA here is from genome assembly GCA_035590195.1 of Aviceda cuculoides. Classification (NCBI taxonomy): domain Eukaryota; kingdom Metazoa; phylum Chordata; class Aves; order Accipitriformes; family Accipitridae; genus Aviceda; species Aviceda cuculoides. The sequence continues at coordinate 78,742,052 of JAVJGG010000074.1, forward strand.
TTTGGTTTTTTTGCATGGCTCTTCAGAATAAAATTTAAATATGCATGTTGATTATTCAACCACAGAAACAGATGATGTAGTCAATTGGCTTCCAGATGGAGTTGCTGTTATCAGGCTTATATGAGTGCGTGACGTGGTGATGCCTGTTCACAATGGTTTCTTTTGAGTTAGAGTATTCCGTGATGCCAATACCAAATACGCTGTTGAGGTGCTGCCATTCCTGCTGGGTGAGGAGGCAGCAGGAGTTGGGTTGGAGATGTGTGCCATGGGTAACCTGGGCGCTCTGCAAGTGGGCCATGAGGAACCTTCTTGGTTTCCTGCTTCCCGTCCCCCTTCCCACTTCTTCTTTTTTTTTTTTTTTTTTTTCCCCCCCGGAAAAGGACTCAAATCACCTACTGCCAAGAAATTTCACTCTCAATCAGGGTGGGTGTACCCGCCGTGCACCTACAGGTTAGCCCAAGTGATAGCCCCGCAAGACCAGATCTCTGTTACCCAAGAGCATACTGGGAGCAGCAGTTCCTGGTGGCTGAAGGAAAAGAGATGTACTAAAAGAATGAGTTACTCCTCCGGGAATCAGGCCAGGCAAGTATCTACGGTACATGTACAGATGCACACACATGTATGGTAAATCCTGGGTGTAAAGACAGAGCATATCTGAAGCATATAACCCAACAGACAGACATGACTGCTGTGGTTACCATCTGGCTGAGATGTCTCGCTAGGTAAGAGAAAGCTAACCAAACACTGCGATTTGTTTGTTCTTCATCACCCAAAAAGTCCATGAAACACATATGGTGGTAGCATATATCCGGCTAGCTCCCAGAAAGCGTGGTGGCGAGGCAATATTTATTTAAATATTTAAATTTGTTAAAATGATCATATTTTTTCCATCATTCAGGGCTCCAAACTGACCTTTAAAATAAAAACAACTAAACAAATTACCACTGTTTTAAGTGTTAATGATTGGCTTACGTACATGAACAAGTGTTACTTACATACTCAAAACTGCTGGATTGGGGATTTAAGTTATCAAAACCTCTCTGAATCAGCCTAAACGATGAAGTTTAATTCATTAGTCCTGATGTTCATCTTACTTATTAATGGCTGATATAAACTAATGAGTAAGTAACTGTCTGGAACCACAGCAGGGCAAACACCTAATTTAGAGGCATCTTTAAATTTTACCTTCTACACAGGCTGTTAGTTTGCATCTGCAAGCAAACTTTTCAAGCTAAATTGGTAATCAAGGTACTATTGGTTTAAGTGGCTGTAGATTAGAGACCGCACCGACTTAGCTACATTTCTTTTTAACAGGGTATCTGAGCTAATCAGTGTAGAAATACTCATTCCGTCTCTTGAATATATGAGCTCTAAGTTTGTCAGGATCAATCCTTAAACAGCTTCCAATTCGTTCACCAGCTTTCAGCTCCTCATGCCAAGAGAGCAGTTTTCCATTAACAGGTTCCAGTTTTGTTTATATCATCTGGATACTATTAATCACATGAATTAACTTCCAGAATTATTTTTCCTTATTTTTTTCCCCCCCTTCCCCTTTTTCCCCCTTATATCCCTATAGGGTATAAGTCACCCTATAACTCATTTTGTGGAGTAAAAATAAGACAGTCATCATATGTGTTTAAAATATTTGTATCTTCTGTGAACCAAGAATCTTGCTTTGGAACTTAATTGAAACAGTCTTCACCACCAAAACATGACTCATTTTGCTACCATTTTGACAAAAGTAGACTTCACCAAATGACAAAATGCTGTCCTTTACAGCTTGGACCTACCTTTTAAAAATAAAAAAACTATAATGTAAGTGCATTGGCAAAAATATGATGTTTGCAACATCCATGTCTGCAAACCTTTATATCATTTAGAAGCAGAATGAACTTTCACACTAGGTGTATGCCACATCTTTCAATGGACAGGTCCTACAGGCACAAGAAAACCTTATTGAAAGTTCTTTTAAAGTCTAAAAACCTCAGTGATTTCAGTGAAGAATCGGAAATTCTGGACACTCAAAGGCAAATACAACATGTTAATGCATATTTCAGAACCCTAAATTCAATGGTCAATTTTGAAAACTTGACCTCCTTTTATCCCCATTTCCTTTCCATTCCAAATCTTCAATCAAATAATAACATGAACGATAGGAACTCTTCAGAGTTCTGTGATCAGATTCTCAAAATCTCCTCCGGGAGATACTGATTACATTTTAACAGTCTAAGTTGGACCCTAGAGATCCAAAATGTGCCTCATAATTGAATACATATTAAGTAGGTTGACCCCACAGATCAGATCAGCACACTATTTGCTTGTTAATGCTGCAAGGGCTTTAACCAGAGTTTGACCTCTTCATTATCTCCAGCTTTCCAGGGAACAAGCTCTGTCTTCAGTTCAGGCCATTTCCACCCCCCTCCATTCAGGACACAGGCATACAAAAACATATTGAAAACCGGATTGAAAATAAGACACAAAAATTGAGTGCAGCATGGTTGAGGGGAGACTGCAGGAAATATAAAGGAAACATGTTAGGCTTTTGGTTCTGATTTTCACATTAAATAAGATGCTTTTTCTTCCTTTGCCCCAGGAGCTGTTTCGCTTTGCCATGGATGGAGGGGGAAAGGCTCCCTCTTGCTCTTGGAAGATGGACGGATTTCCCAGAAGCCTTCCCCAATCTGAAGATATAATTTCAACAGTCAGTACTTAGCTGGGGAGCAAACCAGGAGACTCTTTTATGAACATACCAATGCCAAGCATGGGCACACCATCCCTGACCGAAATTTCTCTCCAACTGCAACTTGTTATGATGCTCTGTGGACATGATTTATTTCTTCCTTCTGCCCTAGCCCAAACTGGCAAGGAAATCGGCCAACTTTATAAACACAAATCTCAAAAAAAACAACCAAACAAAAAAAAAAAAAAATCACACACTTTAAAATCTGTCTTAAGGAGCTGCTGTGTGAACTTACGTTGCCTTTTTCAAATTTATTGACAGTGTTGATGCAGTTGTAGAGAACGCGCTCTCCCGTGTCTCCCTGGTCGCCGATGAGGCAGACAAAGACGTTGGCATCTGTGCCGCTCCCACTTACCGTCCCAGTGCAAACCGTCACCCGGTATTTTATCACTGTGGAGACATAAATTAATAAAACAATTTCAGCAACACAATTAATTGCCATTTAAATTTACTGCATTTTCCACAGACTGACAATTAATTTTAAGTGTTCATACTTCCACTTGGTACTGCTGCTCATCTATTGACTTTTACACTTCCATGTTATCACTAGGAAAAGAAAAAAAAAAGCCAAAATAGGAAGGCCTGAAATGCTAAGAAAACCCATAAAACCCCTCCAAGGAAGAACAAAAAACGCTGTCCCCTTCAGGTAAAACCTCATGAATTGGAGTGCATAGCATCCTTGGGTCTCCAGCCCTCCTACCTTTCCTCCTGCCTTCTCGAGGGGGTCCTGGTAATGGGGGACCTTGGAACAACATGTTTGGGGAAAACAATTTTCAGCATCCAGGGGCATGGCAGGCAGACAAAAATTGTTAAAAAGGGACAAGCGCTCAAGGACCTGAGAAAGGGGCTCTTCTGGCTTTATGGGGAAGGACAAGCCCAGATGGCCCCCTCTCCTTGGGACCCTCACAGTGCAGGAGGTTGGATTGTGTCTTGCCTCTTTGTCACCTTTGAGATCCTTATTTAGGATTTTGCTGGATGGATTTTGAGCTGCCACCTTCCTCCCCCCTACCCTGTCCTCATCTCTGCCCTCCCATCCCTTTGGGTGAAGGATTTCCAGAAGAAATTTCACAACAAAGAACCAGCCCACAGACTTGAGAGAGAGAGACGTTTTATCTCCGACATCGGGAAGAGGCAAGAAGCGATGCTCCCACCCTCCCTCCGAAATCTGCCTGCAAGCCCAACACGCGGGTGCTGCGTCTGGCCTCCGCTCAGCACAACTGCTCCTCACGGGAAAGTGCCCGCATCTGAACTCAAGCAGCCCTCTCCACAGTTGATTAAAAATACATTTCGAAACCAGGTTTATTTACATTTTAATAACATCTGCAATTACAATTACTCTTCCTCTTCTGAGGAACCGCTCAGCTGCATGCAGATCACCGAGTTCATCGGAAATTTCAGAAAACACGGGATTCATGGTCTATGGAATGCGGACCACCATTGGGTGCTTTGGTGGAAATAAGAGAAATCCCAATGGCCACCTTGAGATATTCTGCTCTCCAAAATTCTCCCTCCAAGTACATTTAGTTCCTGTGACACAAGGTCAAGACAGAAGTGACCACTTGAAGAAGCCAACACAAAGTTCTGCAGCTTTCCTTAACTAAATCTCCAGTTCAAGCACAGTTAACCCAATAAATAATTCGGATTGCTCACATGTACTGAAAGGTGCCTATGCTCTTGCACAACTGCTCTGTATAACTTCTTATACATTTATACATATAGCTGCATAAATGTGCATATAGTTAAACAAAACTTTAAAGCCCTAAAATAATTGTTAAATTTTAGATTGCATTTCAGCTAAGCTTGCTTTCCATGAACATCTCTTCAAACCTGGCATTTCACATTTTAAGGGAGACTGGAAAAAATACAACTTCGAAAAAAAAATATATAGCTCTGGAAACAATTGTGCTGTGGCCAGATGTCTCCCATCTCCCACCACAGAGAAATCTGCTCGGAATAAGAGCCCGAGATTTCTGACGCTTCATGCAGCTAACGATGCACGCAGAAAAATACTGCAGAGAGAAAGTGCCAGAAAGAGAAGCTAATTGAATTGCATCGGTCTGCCTGTGCATCCCTTACACAAAGAGGGTTTCTTTCTATTCAGGTCCTAAGCACGGAGCCTGTGGCTCTCACCTGGCATGACTTCAGTCACTAGAGATCCCTCCGCAGGGAGCTCCCGCACAATCTCATTGTCGTCTTCATTTATATCTAGCCAGCGGCCGCAGTTGAATGAGTATTTTTCTTTTGTCAGCGTTTTCAGCAGAGTTACCTTCATTAAACCAAAACACTGTGTGAGTTCAGAGGCTTAAAGACAAAAAAGCAACAAGCTCTTGACAGGTTTTTGCCTAGGAAGCAAGAGTAGGTAGCAGCTGAGAAATAACACACATTAATAACGAGACCGTCATTCCGACTCGTGCACCGCAGTGATGCATGGAGCAAAGTCTGTCATAGCTGACGGCTTTTCGTTCCTCCTTTCTCCAATTGCCCCATGGTGTTGTAAAAGCTTTGATGGATACTGTGGCTCTTAGTAATTGCTCGTCATATGCCACTGTATAAACCCGCAGAGCAAATCGTGGATGGCGCTTGCACTGCTGGTTCTCGCAGCTCAAAATCAGTGCATGGCACAGTGAGGAAACACCCACCAAATGGCAGCAAGCATAATTGAAGATCTGCAGTAGCTTCCAAAGGAGTAACGAGCAAATAAGGTAGGGCTTTGCGGATGGCTGGCAAAGCAGGTGAAGGGAGGGTATGATGAAGGTCTACAGAAGCACAGGTGGCACGAAGAAGGCAGAGGGGGTGTCAACTACTCGTTCTTCTGCTACAAGAAATACAGGGCATCAAATGATGCTTGTAGAGTGAATTTCAAAGCAAACAAAAAGACACAATCAACCTGTGAAGTCCTTGCCAGAAGCTATTGCGGTTGCTAAAAGTTTAAATGTTCAAGGGGAGACTGGAACCTTTGAACAAATAAATGGAAGAGAAACCTACTAAAAGCTTTGTATTTAGTAGACCTGTTCAGGAAGTAAGTCCCCAGCTGGAAGCAGTCAAAAACTGCTTAGGGGGAAGTATCAAAAATGCTTGTCCTTTTCTTACTGTTCTCTAATCGTGCACTTATGTGACACAGGAGAGAGGATGTTGGGCTAGATGGACTCTTGGCCTGACCAGCATGATGGTTCTTGTGTTATTCTAAGAGAAAATGGAAGCCTGCCCTGACGTGAAGCAAGCCTGGCATGAAACATGTGAGGACTGGACAAAGCATCATTAAGGCTTCATCTAAGTTCCTAGATACTAAAATGGATGCAAAAGTGATGGGATTGATGTGCCATGAGCCTGATGCATCCAGAAAGCATCAGACTGGCTGTATGTTGGCAGATTGGTTTCATGCATCTTCACCAGGTTTGCTTAGACAGTTTGGTCCAAAGCGAGTCCTAGACACACTGTCAGATCCCTCTTGTCCTCCCTGGACACAATTACTGTGCAGAAAAAGAGAATACCCCAGGGAAATGTATAGCTATGGAAAGTCTAAGCATTCTTGCTGACCACCTCTGAACAAACTAATAGTGACGACTGCAGTGACCCAAATTGTGACCAGCACTTTCTTTTTGATAAAGACCACAGCCCAACCTTGTCCCAACATACGATGAACACAGCAGCACTTGATGCCCTCTCCCCACTGAAGAGGTGTTTGGCTGCATATGCTTTCGCATCTCCCTGACAATACAGGAGAGCAGGATCTGCCAAAGAACATTAGAAGCACGCAAGAAAAATCGCTAAGCGGTAAATTGTGATTTATCATCACAGTTATTTATGGCCGCAGAGCAAAGTGTATGTTTTGTTAAGTGCAGAGAACGTCTTCCAAACTCTGCAGGAGTATGGGTGAAGCTTAGAGAAGAACTCGCTGCCTTGCAGACCCAGGTGAGGGCTGACAGCACAGTAATCATTGCTGGTAGAACAAAGGACATATGACTGAAGATGAAGCTGATCACCCTTTTTACTTCCCGAACAGCATAGGGCTGCTCTCTTCTGCACAGTCTCCACGGGCTCCTCCGATTTGCAAGCGTCCACCTCCTGCAATGGGACTGTCAGCGCTTCAGGGCAGGTTATGGGCCACTGTGCAATAGTTCTCTGCCGTAATCAGGTTTTCGTTATGACCAGCCTAAATAGGCCACAGGAGGAGCAGGTTTGCCTCTCTGTACACTAATGATGTCTAAGAGTAGGAAGCTTTCTGAAGAGCGAGGGAAAAAGACCCTGGCGGCAGTGAGGGGGGACTACAGCTGTCTGACACTGGAAGGATGGGGAAATGTGAATTTCACCATCGATCTGGTGAAATCAGCTCTGTTGGGAGCTGCCATTTCCCATTGCTCTCATTTTCCTGAACTGAGAGGGGTGGGAAGGAGAAGGAATTTCCTCCAAAACCCAGGCAACGAATCCCTCTCTCCGCACACATTTTTGCAAACACTACAACGTGCTCCCTTCACATCCCATTTTCACGCAGGATTTCCAGTTCCACTCCTCAGCCGGCACGGTCCGTAAAGGGAGGCACCTCTGAGCGCTGCACATCCGACTCGGCTGTCAGATGGGGAACGCCGAGACCCAGGACTGGCAGCATAGACCTCTGTGACCCATCTGGCTTTTCAGGTCTACCTTCCCTTGCCGTCCCCTCACCTTATTCAGATGCCAGCCAGCAAAGGGATTTCTTTTCTCGTGCCATATCCGAAGCTTATAAAATGTGCCCAGATCAGGGAGCTCGATCTGTAGAGGGGGGGGAAAAAGTGCATTATCCATTTCTGTAAGTCAGCAAAGCGTGCACACAAAGGACACCTCTGAAAATCTTTGAAGAGCCACATCAGAGAGAAGTCAAAAACTAAAGTAAAAAAATCCTTATGTTCTTTAAAAGTAATAATCCCTGCCCTGCAAAGACAGCTTGATGCCTCTCTTTTCAGGAGACGAGAACATATAAGATGAATCCATGCACTTTTGATAGAGAGCTCCTTGAAACCACTCTTTCCAGTAAGAACTAAGGCCAGTTCTCAAGCTTCAGCTCTTTCTCAAACAGGGTTTGCAAAGCACAGCCATGCTCCCTCCAGAAGGCATCTACGGCTGCTGGTGCAAAGTGAGTAAATGTTTTGGCTCCAGCCATGCACTGAAATCCTCTGTTTCTCAATTTTTCTCTCACCAGTCCCCATTTAACTTTTAAACATGTTTGTTCTCAAACACAAGAAGACCCTCCCCAGCCTCCAAACTCAACATGCAGTTGAGCTCAGCCCCAAACATTCATGGAGGCTCACGTCCAAGGAGGCTGAAGACCAGATCACCAAGGTGTGGAAAGACTACTGCTAATTTTCCTGTAAATAGCTAATGACCAGTTAGGCACTGGAGGAAAAACAGATCAATTATTAGCTTTAGAAAGGCATGGTCTAAACGGGTGGAGCAGTCTGTGACATGAGTGGGACTGTGCCTGAGGGGGAGACTATCTGCTTCAGGAGCCACAGAGGAGATGTGGTGCTTAGTACCACTATGACCTGAATTTGTCACCACCTGAGCACCCAGGAACCCCAGCCTAAACCCTGTTTGGAGAAGACAAGCCATATCCCTAGGTGGGGAAATCATTTGCATCACCACCAGACTGAATGACTTCACCTCCACTTCAGAAGGATCTACTGAGATAAAGACCTCATGCTGATGATTTTCTGTGCAGGGTTGAAGCTAATGCCCTGGAAAACAATATCAAGCCAAATTTACCACTTGCACAAGATTCATACCATGAACTTGTCGGTCTGCCCAGTTTCAAAGTTGTCTGAATTGTTGTCCAGCTTCATCTCATCTGACTTCCCCTTGTCTCCATAAATCTGGAAGAAGATGGTGGCATCTGTCCCTGCGTTCTTAATGTCACTTGTCCAGATCCACAGAGACCAGGGGCTTTCTGCAAAGAAAGGTTCAAGATATTTTGTTTAAAAAGTAATTTTTAAAGGTGTCCTGATAAAAAACATATTTCTCATTCTTTCCCCTGGGTGGTAGAGAGGGCAGGATGACATGAAAGAACACCAGGACACTTCATGCTTTTCTGCACAAACATAATTAGCTGCTACATGACATACAGGAATGAGATTGCCTGGAAATATAAATCTATGTTTTCATTTAAAATAAAATGAGAAAACCCATAAATCACCACTTTCCAGGTAAGTGATATTCTTCTATGTCATACATTACTAACAGGGCAATCCAGGCACACGCTCCATCTTTGTAGTTTCAGTGTACATCTCCAACACCTACAACTCCAGCTTCAAAGACCATTTTAAAACCAGGGAAATACTGCCAGCTTTCTTTTTGTCAATGAGAAAGAGTCTCCAGTTACTTCTGCATGGTGCAATGCAGCTCCAGGTAGCTCCTAAAACTTGCTCCGTATGATCTGTGTCTGGAACAAGGAGGAATATGGATACAGCCATGTATCACTTCATCCTGAGCTAATGAGCCTTCCTGAGACTGGACCAATTAACCCAGATATGCCTTCTGCAGGACAGGCTGGCTCGGGGTCCGTTCAGGTATCTCTGGCCAGGCTGCATCATGTGGGGCGAACATGCTCAGAGCAATGTAAAGATATTTTTCAAAAGTTTTAAAATTATTTAAATGCCTAAATCCCACCTGAGTTCAGTTAGCACCTGTAAATGACAAGCCCAAAGATCATGGCAAAGCTACAAAATTTTTATCTCTTAAGTCTTCACCCAACATTTTAACTGTAAGAGCAGTCCACCTGCAGCAACTTTACGTTGGTTTTCGTAACATGGGATGGTTGCATATATAAAGGTGACATTATCTCCTCTAAAGAGCCCCTCGTCTGCAGTCTTTATTGATAATAATGTGTTTCACTTCTGCAGGCCTTGCAGCAACTACAGAAGAGGGAACAGGCTTCTTTCCTGACTCAGACATCAGCTGAATTATTAACAAACCCTAATGAAAGAATTGCTAACCCTTTCGGTATGCCTGAGCCCGCATGAGCACGGCTTGACCTTCAGAGCCCAGAATGGAATATAAAAATATGATGACATGCATATAAATTAGATTTTTACTTATCTACTCAGCATGTGACTGCAAAAAAGAGGCAACAGCTACTCAAAAAAATGAGGGTGGAAGAGGGAACTCTCTTTTACAAAAAGTTTCACCACTATTTTAATAATATGTAAAATGTTCGTGCCCACTCCTTTCTGAAAAGCACCAGCAAGTTTTACCTAAGCAGGAATGAAGCTAAGGCAAGTTTGAGTATGGCATGTGATGTAGCAGCCTGCTCTCCCTGGGGAAAAGAGCAAGGGCAAGTCAGACACCAGAGACTTCTCTCATCTGTCTGGTTTGGCCTCCCTGACCTCTTGCCGAAGGAAAGGAGAAGTGATGCATGCGGGGAGGGGGAAAAGGGAACTTGCACCAGGATTACATGCTGATGGAGGGCTGTCGGGGAGAAACCACACAGGGAGAAATGCGGGTGAGCTAGGTCTGCAGCTGCCAGAGGAGTCCAGGCATTTCCCCAAATACCCATCATCATCCTCCCAGGGCTCGCTGGGCACGTTCCCCTGTTTCCTATCCCTTCACATCAAGGGATCCAGGCAGTTTTGGAAATTCTCAGAGCCAGAGCAAATATTCCCCAGGGCACAAACACCAAGGAGGGCTAGTCCTGACACAACAGTTTCCAGGATAACATTCAAGATAAGGTGGGGGGGATAAAAAAAGGCTGGGAATAAATACAAGTTACACATGGAGCTGCAATCCACTGAGGGAACAGCTTGCAAATGCTGTGCAGGGAGCCATTTCACCATGGATACCCAAAGTGAGGTTGAACCAAGCTTTGATCAGCTCTCCAGAAAGGGACAGTCCTGTGTGCACGGGGAGATAGGGGAGATGACATAATAGGTCTTTTCTAACTCCAAGTCTTACGCTTCTATAATCTGGCAGCTAAAGGTCACAGATTTCTCAAGGCTAATGCTCTCTGTCTATCTCCTGCACTGCGGCAGCGGGGGAATTAGCCTGTCAATAACAATCAGAGCTGATAATAGAGGGTTAAAGGTTGCAGATGCTTTAGTTAAATGAACCGAGTCAGAGGCGCAATGTGGTTATAACACCGACTAACATTTAGATAAACCTCATTTAAATGAACTGCTGTTTAAGCAGGAGCCCACCCGAAGCATTCGGATTAAACTGTGCGTGTTATCCTAATTAAAACATTCTGCTTATACGTACGCGCTGGCGCAGGCGAGGCGGCAGCGATGCGTTTTGCTTGGTGCAAAACCAGCCATGGAGGCTGGGTGTTGGAGCTGCGTGTGGATGGATGAACACGCCGGTACGCTGCCCGGAGGATCACCTCCCAGCAAACCACGTGCCATCGCCTCCCTCTAGAGAAGAGGCTTCAAACGCAGCACTCGTGTGCCTCGGGAGGCACGTTTGGCAGCTGGACGGGACTAAGAGCTGTTTTTTTCTCTAAGGCCAAGAGTAAAAAAGTTGAAGTAGGTGGGAAGAGTTTGGTTTTGCTTCCTGTTTTCCCCCCAGGTTTGTCTTTTTATTATATTTAGGTTTCGTTTCCACCTGGAACAGGAAAGATTTGCTTCTGTACTGATAAGAAATGAAGCCTGGCTTGTCTGCAAAGGTGAGATGGTGGTTGAGGCAGCCCTAAGCCCGGTGAACCTAGGAAGGTTGCCAGGTCCAATTTCTCCCCTTAAGAAAATAAGCGCAATTCTTCAAAATATTTTAAAAGTTTCATTTTAAACTCTCCAAACCAGGATGTTCAAAGCTAAAACTCACGCGGGACTCAATTCACTTGAGCCTCTACTTGACCATGGGTCTACCCGTGTCATGTTGCGTGGGTGACACTCAGGGTGCTGTTGTGTGTCTGCGGTCACAGGAGGCTCCTGGGCATTTGTACCTACTTTTTAGTCTTCTCTGGCGCAGGGACACCATTTCGTAGAGCTCCCGCTCTATGAGACCATCTCCTTCATCTTCATCCAGCCATTTCCCACACGGGAAGGTTTGCTCAATACCAGTGAACGGGCAGTAAACAACCACCTAGGAAAAAAAGACTGGGAAGGTAAGTTTGAATATTCTGTTACTGGCAGCCCACAAAAACTTAAGTAACTGAAGCAAAGACAGAGCTGGAGATCTTGGTCCTGCTCTCAAAATCAGGTTTTCTGGACCAACATGAACTGGACTGGTTACACGATTCCCAATTCGGAGTATAGCTAGGACTCATCTGTCCTGTAATTCCCACTTTTCCAGAAGTACGTAAAAATGGGTCAACCAAGCAGAGGTAAAACACCACGAGGGGAGCAGAAGGGGAACAGGCGGTGTGGCTGCAGGAGTCAGCGTTGTGTAAGTGCGCGGCATGTGCCCTGCACCTCACCAGTTCACAGCAGGGCTTTGCAGGAAACACAAGGTACCAAAAGCCTTCAAACACATCCTAAGCTGGTTTTGCTTTCCAGGAAAACCGCATTTCCTCCCAGCTTCAGGGTAGGCAGCTCCCTCCCGTTAGTTCCTGCTGATTTTGTACACTATCTCACATATTGCTCCACTACCTCCCAGTGACAGCTGTGGTCAGCTACTTCTTTTTCTGAACTCCAAAGCACCATCTAAAAACTTCAGGAAAGTCTGAGCATAGATGATAACTTTGAAATGCTCAGCACAATCCAAGACTGCATTTCTGTCTGGCCCCTTGGGCGAACATCTGAAGGTGCTTTTGGCGCTGAGCAAACAATAATCTTTATCTTTGTGACTGCAAAGGGGCAATCAACCCAATTAGCGAGTGATTGACTTATGCATCTAATGTGCCTTTGAGGCAATCAGCTACTACCATGCATTATGTATAATATTGACTTTTTAAACCGAGGATATTGTCATCCAAATAAAAGCAGTTTGTTGGTTTTTTTTTTTAAACAGTATTTGTTTGTTGGGGTCAGGTTATGAATAGGAAACAGTCTGACAGCTGCCTTACAGACAGACAACTTAGTCTCACCTTCTCGCAAAACCAGCCAGAACTGACGCCGCAATTATCATGCCCAATGGTGACTCTGCTGAGAGGGCTGAGAAGAGCAGCTATCTCCACATTAAAGAGATCTGTCCTGGCACGCTCAAATTCACCTCCTTCCAAGAAAATCTTCCCACTGTTCTTTAAGCCTTTGGAGCCATGGAGGATTACGTGGATCTTGGAGTTTGTGCCAGCTCCTCTGATATCTCCTGTCACTACAGCAACGTTGTACACAATACCTGAAGGAATCGGGAATTCAATTAGGAAGAAAAGAAGGGAGGAAAAAAAGGCTGAGAGTAATAATTTTGATTGGATTTACATTGGGCTCTACTGGTTTCCCACTGGTCTTTTTAGTTTTCGACTTACACACAGTGCAATGCTTCATTTGTTTTTGTCCTACACATACCTCTGAGAAACGCACAGCTACCTTCAGAATGTCCAAGAGAAACAGGTTTGTGGCAACAAACTCCCTGTTGCATGGCCCAATAGAAAAAAGTATGGGGTTTTTATCACTGTGTGGTGATGATTAGGTAAAAAAAAAGGCAAAAAAAATTGGCAACTAAAAGTCACTTGATTTTGAGAGGTACCAAGCACCAAACATGTCAGAGGATGATGAGAGGATGGAGAAGTGTTGTTTGAAACAGTGGTGGTGAGATCTGCAGCATCACAAAACTCTGGAAACTTGGGGTCAGCAGTCTGTAATGCTGCTGAAGCCACCAGGACCTTCGTTGTCACTATGAGAGCCTAAAGATCTTAGCAAAAAAAGGCTCTTGGGAGAGGTGTTAGCCTAGCTGGAAGAAAGACAAATATTTCTGAAAAGAAGTTTATATGCATTAAAGTTTGCTTATTTTTTTCTAGTGCTAACTGTTTGTCGAAGACAGATAACATTTCTTCCTGCAAGCCTTACTTCCCAGAAGGTTTACTGACAGACATATCTTAGACCTGTATCATGGCATCAAATAAAGAGACACCTCTGTAACTACAACAGTGTTTATAGGGAACATGCATAAACCAGTTGGGGCCCAAGCTAAAATCTTCCTTTGCTTAAATCACCCAGAAATTTCAATAGGGACTTCGGATGACCTAGAAATGTTAGAACTCAGTCTCTTCTAAACAATCGTCTCTTTGAAGTTTATGTTAAAAATTGTATTCAAGCATGTTTTACTGTACATATATCTTCAACAAAACACATGAGAGCAGGAAAAAAATGCACAATCACGAATGGTAAAAAATAAGGGAAGCTTTTAGTAAATGAATTGCATTTTCTTCAGATTTCTTTCCCATCTTCCCCTAATTTTTCCCAACATTCATCCTGCACCCAGACCACTTTCCTCGTGCACATGCAGGAAGGAATACAAGGACTGCAGATGTTGAAGGCCATGCAACGAAGTAAAGAACAGCTGTTATGTGCATAGTCAAAGCGTCTACTTTTACGCTAATGAATAAGTACAGGCAGAACATTATCCAAATAACCTGCTGCCTTGTGGTAAGTTCTTTTATTGACTTTACATCCAGGTTTCTTTCAACAGAGACGTAATTTTTGGTTGTCTCTGCTCTAACCATGTTGGATAATAATAATGAAAAAAAAAAAAAGCAAACCAACAGTTTTAGGGCTCAGCACTGCCTTTCTTGTTTTGTAAAAAGATGCAGAGTTCCCCAGCCAAGAACCTGAAGTACAATATGCACTACTGCATGGCACATCGGTGACTGCAGAAATAGCAACCCACTTTCTGAAAGCTGCTGAGAGACTTGCCGAGGTACAAGCCGGATCTCTCATCCTTTGCCCATTGGCCCCTTATCCAGGTGCACCAGGTGATAAATCAGCACGTAGGTCCTGCACAGCTTCACTAGTGAGATATGGAGGTGGGAAGTGCGATGGTAGTTCAGGGACCCTCACACAAAACAGCCTGTCACCGGCAGATGGTCCACTGCAGGTATTCCTAAGTGTAAGGCATTCAATCTTCTAAAGAAAACATGGCTATTAGCATTAATTAGGCCTTTGTATCTTTGCACTTCCCACCGTGGATTCAGCCCATGACTTTACCTGTGGCTTCGGTTCCCCCAACAAGAATGTCCCTCTGGATTTTTCCATCATCTTCATCTAAAGCAAACCAACGCCCAACTGGGAATTGGTACACGCATTTATTGCCAATGTCTTCGATGATCACCTAAAAAAAAAAAAGAAACAGCACTTTGCAAAATAATGTGGAAAGAGCAAAGGTCTTACACGAGGGGGGTGACAGAAGAGCAGCAGCTCAATGCACACACTCTCACCTGATTTAATACATTCCATACTCAAGCAGATCCCTCCCCGCTCCCTCATTAGTACTGACAGAATTTCAGACAATCGGCGAGCAAAACACCAGGCTGTTTTCTTTTCTTTTTTTTTAATCCAGAGAGCTCAATCTGCACCTCTCGCAGCGTTCGAGACCAGATGTCTCTGCTAGCAGGACCAGCTGGCTGGCCTGTCTCCCTTCTCTCCGGAGCCCCTTTGCTGGCTGCTCGGCTCCACCGGCTGGATGGCGGCTCTTTGTTCTGCTTTGGGAACGGGCTGTCTGCTTTCTCTCTCGGTTTTAGAGCCTTGTTATAAAAGAACACCAAGGAATTTCAGGACAAATCAAGATCAGCTTGCGTGACTTAGTAACGTCCTGTTATCCCACTCAGTCCAGGATGGAACAACTGCAAAGGCAGCCGTGAAACCCTGTGGTTGGAATAGTTTCTAATTTGGAAGGATTCGGCTCTTGGACCTATCTAGATACATATTTTACTGAAACAAGCCTGGGAACAATCTTTGCCTTTAATACTAGATTAAGCCACTTGAAGTTTCTTGTACCTCCTGCTGAGGCATTTCTTACCAATATCTTCTTCTGGGTTCCTGAAACTTGCCATAGCTTGCCATAAAATACTGCAGTATTTTAAAGAAGCAGTGAAGAGTACTGAAGATTTTCAGCCAGAAAAGAAGAAATCAAAATCTCTACTCACCTGCATGGCTTATGTCTCAGAAGAAAAAAACAAAACTATTAGGGATAGAAAGTCTTTGCCACTTTTCTCTGGTTTTTTTTCAGCAAACAGGGGTAATCTGAAATCTGTCCTCTCTGATAGATTTGTGAATTCCCATTCTCTGGGAACCAGAGCTTCCCCTCCTGCCACTCGTCCCGCACTGTGCTGTTGCCCGTAGCATTACCAGTTCTCGTTGTACCTCCATAGGCACAGACAGCAGCGTCTGCGAGGGCTGGGACTGTCAGCCCGAGAGAGCAGTGCCGTGCTGGAGTGTTCGAGACTAAAATATACGAGGTTCAGGAGAAACAGCAACACTGAGATTCCCCTCTACCAGCTGATCCTCTCTGGGTTCCTGTTAATATGCTTATTCATATATTTAGAGGTGGAAAACAAGCTCTGAGTATAAGCCATCCTGAAAACACAAGAAACGTGAGAAGAACTTCTAAAGATGCTTAGCAGAAGGGACAGCACAAGAGTCCCCACGTCTTGGAGCAAATTACAGAAAAATATTTACCACCAGTACGCAATAACTGGGCTGTTTTAGCTTGGTCCTCCAAGCTTCCAGTTGTACTTGCAAGGCAAAAGTTGCCTTTTACTTAATCGCAAACACCTCGGTGGTTCTTGTGACAGAACATAGGATTAGAGGTCGTTACTTCAGGCCTTGGGAGTTAAGCAACCTAACCAACATCAAAACCCATGTCATGCACATTTCATCTGTAATGTGAGAATGAGGTTCCTTTTCTGTGGGTTTTTTCCTCCTATTTATTACAGGCCGCTCAACAGCTCTGTTTTTCATCTTCTGCATTTTTCATGGACAA
Organism: Aviceda cuculoides; assembly: GCA_035590195.1. Lineage (NCBI taxonomy): Eukaryota > Metazoa > Chordata > Aves > Accipitriformes > Accipitridae > Aviceda > Aviceda cuculoides. The sequence goes on from JAVJGG010000074.1 coordinate 78,758,607, forward strand.
CGAACATAATAACTTTCAGTGCAGCATGTGGTGATGGTGGAAAACCATGTGCTAATATTTGCATTTTTAATACATTAAACCACTCTGTTATCTAGGATTTACAAATTTGGGGTCAGATCTTCAGCGTATTAAAGCCAGCTGTGTTAAACTACACCAGCAGAGGAAAGAAAATGAGATTAGAGGAAAGAGTCACAGATTTCTCCTTTTAAAGTATTCCTTCAACCATTTCACTAAAAGCTGCAATACCTTCCCACATTAGAGCAAGAGATTAAAATGAGGAGGAAGGTGGAAGAAAGGGATCTTTGTGGCAGGTATATCTCTTTTGCTGTGCCAATGATAAATCACTAAAATTTGGGCAAGCTTTGCAAATTTCCAGCATGAACAGACTCAACAGATAGTTTTTAGACTCTGGTATCTTTACCATCTTGGCAATGAGTTAAGTCAACGGGGCGGGGGGGGGCTTGGAGGCTCCAGCTTGGAGAATTCCCCCTCATCCATAAAAGAAATTGCAGTGACTGAGACAGGAGAAATATTATCAGAGCAGGCAAATTCAAGTCTTAACAACTGGATTTTCTCACTGCCACAAAGCCACCTGAGATACTCTACGATTTACCCTGACCCGGAGAGTCCCTGATTTTCTACCCACCCAATCTGAATCCACTGCACCCGACTTAGATGCACCACACCGGCGTGCACCAGGCTGCTGCCGGCGCTTCATCAGCCCCCCTTTGCTCTGCAGAAAAAAAAGAGTGCTGGAGAGGATACTTCTGGCAAGGTGAAAACTGGATTTGTGCCTTCCTCAGTAACCGGCAACCCATATGGCCAGCAAACATCCTTGCATGTCTTGAAATCAGACCACCGAGAGGGTAAGAGAGACGTTTTGATCCCCCGACAAGCTTATGTTAAATGCCTCGGGACTAACTAACCTTTGCGAGGAACCAGCCAGCAGAGCCACCCTTGTTATTATGCCCTATATTAATTTTCCTTAACCTTCCCAAATTCGGAGCATCAAGGGTGAACTTGTCCTCCGCTCCCTTTTCGAAGTTGTCTTTGTCATTGTCCAGTTTCCTCACACCTGAGGAAAAAAAAAAAAAGAAAAAACAAGGAGGAAAGGGTTACTGGCACACAAGTGCTTGTAAGTGAAGAAATACTTAGGAATGTCACCACTGACTGAATCAAATGTTCTCCAGGTACCAGCTCTCTGCAACGAGGATTCAAGGTAAAGGCAGAGGACTTTATATTCTAATAAAAAAGGTACCTTTACTTGAGCACACAAGAGAGCAGGATTTTCACTCTAATGTCACAGTTACTTACAGCTCTCAGAGTTTTCAGAAATATACATCCAGATGGCTCTTGCATCTTTTTTTTATACGACCACATTTCCCTTTTATTTTTAATATCTTTAAAAATCTCCAAAGTGTTTAAAGAAAAAGCTTCGGTCACAAGCTGCAGATTTTGACATTTGAGGACACAGGATTCTTTGCTGCGTCACACAGGAAGGATTTATTTTCAAATTAGGACCCAACCAGGGCTATTGGCTTTTCCTGATCTCGCAGGAGCTTGCCTTTATGAAGAGTATTAAAGCGCTGACCCCAGCTGCATCCAACGTTGTTCCTGTGCGAGCAATGCTGCAAGTGGGATTGAACCCACCCAAGTACCACTGCAGGGAAAGGTGTCGGAGGGCAATTCATCCCCCTTACCTTAGAAGGGGATAAATGATTTTCTAGGGGTGTTATTTCTCTGTGTAGATAGGACAGAGTGCCTGGACAACCAGCTTAGATTTAGACTACCGCTTTCAGATGTCTCCAGTGAGATCAGATGAATCCCCTTCTAAAAGTCTGGAGAATTAATCAAGGGTGAGACCTATCCACTATGTTTCATAATCTGTTCAAGGACACTTGGCAGAGTTCGTATCATTATTTCTTGAATTTGACTGGATAGGTGCAGTGTAGAAGAGAGGATGTTTGCTCTCTGGGTCTCCAGGAATCTCCATCCACTCATCTCTGTGGTGTGACCCAGAGAGTTTGGTCTGGGCACATCTTTTATTATTATTCAGTTAAAAATATTTTTAAAAAATTAAATTCAAGTTCCTAGACCGCTGTTGTAGTACAATCTACATTAAAAAAAACAAACCAAAACAAAACAAAAAAAAAAAGAAAAGCTACCACCATTAATTTAAAGCCAGCTAATATAAATCTTGGTTAGATTAGCTTCCTAAACGGCCAAGCAGGCTCAGCCGCAATCTCTGCCACACTGAAAGGACAACATTATCTATCCAGGGACACAGAAGGATGGGACATACAGCTTTTGCTGCGTGCACTATAAATACACATTGGTGTTGGATCCCTCAGCAGACTAGCATTTGCTGCACTGGTTTATGCTGGTGCTTTCTGCTGCATTTTCCCAGAGTTTGGGTTTTTTGGTGGTGGGTAACTTCAGTCGTGTTCACAGCCCAGCCACGACTGCTGCCCTGCAGACGCAGCTTCCAGAAGCTGTGGATGTGAGAAACCCCAGAGCTAACACCACCATTTGTTGTGCATTTCACTCAGCCAAATTATTCTGCATTCGCCAGGTTGCTGCTGCGTGTTGTTCAGATCGCAGGCCTGCAGAGCAGGAGGAAATATTTTAGGAAACGATTTGCATTTGAATACCTGTGTCTCCTTTCTCACCGAAGATATTAATGAAGACATCCGCGTCTGTACCACTGCCGCTAACTTCACCAGTAAAAACTCGGACCACGTATTTGTTGACTGCAAGGAGAGAGGCAGAAATCCCAACACATTAATAACTCAATGGTTTGATACAAAACATAATAGTACAAACCAGTGTGGGCTGTGCTGATGCTACCTTGAAAGCGTGTCTGAACCATGGCTCCTGCTACACTGACCCTCTCCTCCATAGGAGGAATAAAATCCATAGGCAGAGCTCTGACGCTGAGTATTCACCACCCAGGGCAAGAGGAACAGATCACTCAGTTCCTGGCTTTGACACTGAAAGTTGAAATGGACAAGAAGAAGGTGCAAATTTTGATGTTGATACATGGCCGCTAAATGAACTCGGACCTACACATCAGCCTTGCTCTTCCAAAACATCGCTGAGTTACGGAGCCAGCCAATTGCCCAAATGGGGCAATTGCTACCCTCTGGTCCAAGTGCTATCCTAGAGCTATTTTTGCAGCTTTGCCTATATTAAGCCTGGCTGGTGACAACACGTATTTTGAGGAAAGGTTAGTCACATTGCACAAGCACAAAAATTTGAAGGTGACCACCTTGCTAATCTGCGCAGTTTAAAAAAGAAATAAAAAAATCCACTCCTTTCCATTTAATGGAGAAACAAGAGTAAAGCCCAGGAGCTGTGACACTGCGAAGCCACATCACGTGTGGCACCATGCAATGCAGAAATGACATGGGTGAGACACACCACGAACATTTCACACACATCAGGTCAGCGCATTTGAGAAGCAAGTTTTTCAGAGGGATCAGAATGGGGCTAACTTGACTCTGAAGGACAGCAAGGATGAGTTCAGCTTCTTCTGAAACCAATGAGAAACCCCCCATGGGCTTCAGTGTGTCTATATTTGGGGCAAATATGAGCAACTTTCAAAATCTACCACCGAAGTCTACCTGACTACCTTGGTCCTCCAAGCAAACTCAGCCATGACAGATGCCTAGTGCCGAACCAGTGCTGGAGGCAGACACCAAGACACAAAACAAAACTGATGAAGATTAACGCAAAATCTACTACTGAACAGTACATGACATCATATGTGCCCTCAACAAAGTATCATCTGTTATACTCTGTATTACTGAGCCCTGGCTAGCTGATCCTGAAAGCTCTGAGCTCTTTATTTGAGTCCTGGGCATGCTGCTTCTGCAAGAGGGACAAATGCACAGGCCACCTCACACACACCTCCCTTGCAAAAATACAACTTTTTGCACCACGATCCACACTGAGCAACTTTTTCCCTTGGGCAGCTGCAAAGTTAGGGGAGAAGTTTGTCTGGGCATCCTAGCCGACACCAGAAATTAATTCCCTCAGGAACTACAGACCGTCGCAAACCCTGCGTTACCACTCCCAGAGCAGGTCACCTGCCTCCTCCACCATAATCAGTGTGTATTAAAAATTATTCTAGAAGACAGCAGACATTTTGGTGCACATGCTCCCGCTGAGGCAGAGGATGTGAGAGCAAGCATATGAGAAGCGGTTGTTGGACCATCCCCTGAATTACAGAGATGCACTCAGCTCCCAGGGTGAGGAGTAGAAGGGCAGAGCCTAAACAAAAGGGAAAAATCACCTGTCATGGTTTAATGAATGTGCTCTGAAAAGGCTAAAAATCAAGCTGACATTCTTGGTGCCCTGTCACAAAACATGCCACTGCAAATAAAATAATAATGATAAAAGTGCAATAAATACTAAATAACAAGAAAGAGGAGGACAGGGCCGGGCTCAGAGAAGGGATAAAATGCCTTAATGTTTCTCTTTAACTCTTTTACTTCAGTTCATAGAGCTCTAACAACCTGCTAGAGATATGCCAACACCAAAGGATTTCATCTGCATTAGCCAAGGGTGGAGATGGTGCAATCTACAGCTCCTGTTTGGACACTAAGCTGCTCTAACTAAAAGTGCTCCATTGTGCATTGGGATCTTTAATCACAGACCACATTTTTCAAGAAGTTTTGCTCCTTGAACCTCCTCTAGAATATTTATTCTGATGTCAGTGATAAATTTTCCACTTTACTCTTCAGGGGCCAGAAGTACCCAACGGGATAAAAAGATCCACAAAAGGCCAAGCATCAGCGGCTGAACTTAGATTACCCTTGTAGGCTCAGGCTTTTACTTTACTCTGAAGTATAGACCAGAAGGATGCCTGGACACAAACAGAGCACCAAGGAGGACATGTAGAGAACAAGTCCATGAAGAGCAACCACCAGCAGTGCCCAAAAACAGGGCAGGAAGGGCACCTTGTACGGCTTCTGCAGAAATACCTCGGGTCAGCAAGAAAAACGCTGGTAAAATTATTTGCCACACCCAACGCCTTGAGAGGTTTCTCAGCGTCGCCGAATTTCAAACCTGAGGTTTACAACGACATCATCTGACAACCCGCTCAGAACACCAAGCGACCCCCAGGGCTCTATACACACACAACACCGTGTCAAGAGCGTCGGCACGGAGACCCCCGTGGCAGAGCTGATTCCTGAGCCCACAGAAACGGGCAATGAATGGGGTTATCATCTGGGGCTGGTGGCAATCACAGGGCACTCAAGGGGTTTATGTTGTCCCCCGAAATATAAGCAAGGCTGGGGTGCGTGGCATGCCTCTCCTCTGTGCTCCTTGCAGACGTGTTTCCATCGGCAAAGCTACTCCAAGAGCTTTAGTGGTCTTTGGCTTAGGTCACAGCACATCCCTGCTTCATGGACCACAGGATCATGCCTAGTGTATGCTCACCAGGTCTTCCCTTTCATTTTTTTCATACGTTCCCAACTCCGAAACTGGGCACTCAAGCCAGTCCCCATACCTGCCCCACTCAGCTCTGCGTGCAGGACAATTTTAGTTCCTTCATCTTCAGGAAGCAAACAGGATCAATCCTGAGCCACGCTGAATTTTTGCCAGCGCTCACCCCCTCTCTAAGCAATTCAACACTCAGCTGCAGCAGAGAGAGTAGCTCTTCATTCTGCTCAGGGGTCCTTCTGTGCTTCATACATCAGCACATCTTACAGAATTACACGGTGGATGCGCAAATTTAAATAGCAAGGGATGCTACATCTCAAAAAGACAGCAAGGATTCAGCTGCTAGAAGCATGCAGGAAAAGGCTCTCATTGCAGCCAGGCAGAGATCTGGCTGAAGTCAAGTACTCTTCATTTTAAGCATGGGTGGATGTTGTTCCCTGTTCTGTAAGCCCTTAATCATGCATTATTTAAAACAGTAACATCATCTTTTAAAAAATACCCACTTGGCTTTTTTTAATCTCAATACATGGCTCTGAGTTCATCTGCAAAACAGAGATCAAGATGTTGCCTGGATATTTTTTTTCTGAATGCTTCTCCTAGCACTGGGAACATGCAAAATGCTGATGTATGGCTGGTAAAAGCTGTGACTCCATCTAGCAGTGCAGGCTTGCTGCAGCACAGGCACAGCGAGGGGAGCGTTCCTAGAAGCAAAATTAGCAGCTGCAGAGGCACAAACTGCAAGGTGCCAAGAGCAGAACAGCTAACAAAAATTCAGTAGCAAGAGCAGTAACTATTTTCTGCTGGCTTTCCTATTCCCGTTGCAACACACAAGCACGAGCGTCCTGTGTGGTTACAGCACCTTCCTTTTCTTTATAGCTGGGTGTCTGCTCCGTTAGAGACAATCCAGCTCCCCCTGACATCTCTCATCCAACACACTGACACATAAAAAAGCTGTCCCAAGAAGGCATTTGGAGACATCGCCAGGATCCCACCTCCGGGAAGCAGTGGGGTGGCACTAACTGATACGACCCCACTGCGTTAATTTAGCGGAGGTGTGGCAGTCAAGCAGCTTGTCTGCTACTAATCAACTCAGCCATAGCTTTCAACAGCTAAGAGGAAAGATTAATGTTCCACCGTGGGCGACAGTCGGGCTCTTTCCACCGAGAGCCAAGGGGTTTATTTCGGTGAAGGGCTGTGATGCTACAGGCACTCCTGACACTGCTCCCGGGGGAAGAAGGGCATGGGGCTGCAGCCCTCCTACCCCCCAGCATTCCCCGTCTAGGCTGGCCCCACTGCCATCTCTATCCCAAGGAGCCAGGGTGCAAGACTAGCCCAACACATCGCCCAGGACCTTTTTATCCAGCCCCAGCACCCCTGGGTGCTCTTGTGCAACCTCTCTCCTGCCTCCGACCACGGAAAACGCATCCCAGCTAAATCCTTCCACTAGCAAGCTGCAGCTTGGCTGCTCAGCCATGTGATATTCATCTGTTAATGCCATTTATTTAGCAATATGATATCACGGTCACCTGAAATGCCGTAGGACGGAATTGCCTAGAGAAATGTGGTAGCTAATATTATTTGGGGCATTAGGCAGGGTGTCTATGCACAAGCTGCTGGGTTTGTAGCAGCAGGAGCGCCAGATTTAGGCAGGGAAACAAAGCCAACCGTGCTTCATTACTTGGAGCGAGCACCTCCTGCGGGGCACAGTGAATTCCCCGATAGACACCCCTGCCCACCTCCGTCGTGCGTGACCTGCCGCGGAGCAGGGCAGCGGCACAGCGCCCGACAACAAGGTAACGTCACAGCCTTGGGCAGCGAAACACCCTGAGTTAAAAGCAGGGAGCTAAGTCGTAGGCAGCGATGGATTCTTCTCATAAGGCAACTCCTAGCAATTATCCTTCTGTTTTCGCAGCGCTCCCAAGGGTGGCAATGTTTAAGATCCATCCTGTACTGCTCAGCACTGAGCAGGCAGATTTCAGAAGGGAGAAGGGGGCGGAGGGCGGGGGGGGGGAATGGGTAGGGGAGAGGCAACGCTACGGTCTCTGAATCGCTGCTAGCGAAGAAATACATTTGTGGTTAGTACGAAAAGCGAGAAGAATTGTTGCTGGAGGGAGAGGCAGGGGGCTGGATCTGCAGGCGAGGCGCAGCTTCAGCCCGAGTCTGCCACAGCCTTTTTGCACGCGCCGAGGACGGTGGTTTAACGTCCATATGCCTGGGTTCCTCGCTGTCAGGTTGAGTCAGTCAATCCAGCCCACCAGAAATCGTCTGACAAAGTCTCTTCTTGACGGAAAGCACTGACTTGTCAAAAATGGAAGCTCCTTTATAGCACTTCTGACAGCATATTCCCCGGTGACAGCTAGACTTCTTGGTCAGAGCAACCTTAAAATGTCAGACAGCCTCTGTTTAGGGCACAAAGCAGGGATCTGGCATCCCGACACGCTCGATTCAGAGTAAGCATTTGAATTTAGTTCTTGTCTGTCCTGGGAAAGAGCCCATCCCACCAGGCTAACATCACCTCTTCCTACCTCAGCTTCTCCTGACCTTCTGGTGGAGATGCCTTACTGCATTTTCATACACAGCACTATCTCTGGCGTCTCTGCGAACGCTGCAGAGGAGAAAACTCACCCAGCCTTAATCATTACACCTCTCTCTACTGCAGTAGCAGAGACCCTAGAGAGAGCTATGCAGAGCGAGGCATAATGAGAACCTAAAGCAGCCCCTGTGAAAGCAGAGGAGCCCTGCTGAATTCACCAGGAGCCAGCTCCATCTCAAAAGCATGGCCTGTTCTTGCACAAAGCCACTCCACACAGTTAAGGAAGAATTTTTCTTCCCCATCCAGGAAAGGGTTGAATACAAAGGGTTGGGTTAGAGCTTGAAAATTATTAATCTCTGTCAAGAGTAATTGACGACTATCTTCCTTAATGAGCTGCACCTTCAGAGGTGGCAAACAGCTCCTTAAACCAAGGGTTCAAACTGAAAATGCAGATTACAAGCACACCTGGAGAGCAGGGAATGCTGATGAAGAAAGTGCTTCGCATTGCTTTTGGCCATGAGCACCTGTGCCAAAACACGGCGTAAGTGGGGGAGGAATGCCGAAGAACCTTCGCTCGGCTTTGGGGTGCAGGCTGTCAGGGGCAGCGCCAAGCATGCAAGGCTGCCGCAACCTCGGATCAGGACTCTGTTAATCTCAGAAGAGCTGTCTAAAAGCATGTTCTTAAGAAAGAGGTATTATTGCTACCACCCAAGGAGGCACAACATCTGGGAAAAGGAAACGATTATGTTTGCTCTGCTGAATGTTGCATTATCCTCAACCACTGCCCTGTGCCCCTCCTATAGCAAACTCAGCCACTTGGTCTCCCCATCCAGCCCAGAGACCATGAGATTCAGCCCCATTTTGTGTGGCTTTTACGTGAAATCAAAGTATGCATCAAAACAGTTAATATATTAGGATTCAGCCTGGATCATCCCTCTGCAAAGCCTGTGAGAGGCAATCTACCACATGCAGGAGTCTTTGCTTGTAGGATATGCTAAACTGATGTTCCTACTGTGATGATGACATTTTGAAGCGAGTTTTAAATGACCTTGCTCAAGAGACAATAGTTTAGGTTTAGCTGCAGAGCTTAGCACAGAGCTTAGCACAGGGCAACCCACCTTGTGACAGTGGTGTGGAAATCCTCGTTCACCTAATTCTCCAAGATTTCTCATTATTTTTCACTATAACAGCCCCAGTGTGGGAGCCCATGGAAAAAGAAAAAAAGAAAAAAAACAAACCAGACATTTCACAAAAGAAATATCCTCTTCCTGCTTTCCCCAGATCTGCTATTATCAAACTTGAGGAAATAACTGAAAATAACCTCTTGGGTTAAACATTTTTGCTCAGAATGAAGAGTGAAATAATTTTACAGTATTGTTTAAAATCATATTATCACCATACTTCAGTCTTGCTTTATATAAAGAAGATATTTAAATAAAGTTACTTTATTTCGAAACTGATAGTTGAATTAGTTAATTGCAATAGCTAGACATAACTGGTCAAAATTATCCCCCATCTTCACAAACGTGCTGCACTACCTGTTTTGTATTGGATACATATAGATCTATATATCAGCCACACATAGAGATGTCATATGCGTCTCCAAAATTTTTTTCTCTTGAAACATGAGGTCCTTTATATGAATTACAAATCTCTATTTCCATCCCATTTCTGAGCTCTGTGCATCCTGTCTTCCCTGTGGTTTACAAGTCACCAGTCTTGCTTTTTACTTCTACATTTCAATTTCTCATTGTCCTTACCCATCTTTAGAGACAAAACAAAAGGCAAAAAGTACGTGACAAGTAAAATGTCCATAGCTGCCTCATTTTAGACATAGTGATATAAGATGGGCACATTTTTCAGGGAGAGTAAAATCTTTAATAGAACAACTGAAGTATTTTTCGGGGCGGGGGGAACCAAAAAACATTTTTGGATACTCAGTATGCCAGATAACACTGGGAAAAAACTGTCATGCTATCATTAGGGTGGTAAAAGGTATTACTCCCCCTACAAATCTTGTTTATTGAATATCTCAGCATGGAGCAAGGCCTCGTCCTTAATACAGGGGGTACTCAGAGTTATTCAAAAGTAAACAACTCATATTTATTTCATAAATATATTTAGCTGCATTTTCCTGTGCTGATTACACACTTCCAGTCCTCAATGTAAATAAAGATGAGTTTTGATGAGCAGGTAACACCTATTAATATTTCATTCCCCCCCACTTCTACATCCTCAGAAATAATCTTTTTAGTTTTTCTAATCGTGACAGTTTCCAAAAGGTGACACCTCATTTTGAATCACGACCCAGGGGAAACAGGAGATGGGCCGGTGCCATTCTCCAGACCTGAAGCTTTACAAAATGAGGTTGCAAAGCCCACAGCACGTCATCGACTGGTACCTCACATCCAAAATGCTGCTCCTTAGTGGAGCTTCTCGCACCGGTACGTTATTGAGAAATATCGGCCACGGCTTCAGTTCAGATCCAGTCCAGCCCTCAGGGACATGCCCATCCTATTGGGACAGGAAGGATTTAGTTACTGACTCAAAGTTGAGCATATGTGTCAATACCTGCTGCCCCAAGCGTTTCCTCACGCCACAGCCAGGTCGTTGCCTCCAAGGTCTTCAAGTCAGCCGACATTAAAACTCTGGACAATGAACCGTGAAGTCTTAACACGAGCCTCCTTCGCAGAGGAAAGAAATAACACAGCTCATGTTCCCAGCTCAAATATATGAGTTTTAGGTCCTAGCGGATCTAAAACCCTCAGAGAACACCCAGAGCACGTTAACTCTATGTGCGCTTGCACAGATTGCTCTCAAAAGCACACCAAGCAGAGAAGTCCATCACAGGCTCCTTCTTCATGCACACCGACCGCCTTTCCTCCCTTCGAAGGAAACTGTTCGGCGGCTCTCTCTGCCCGTGGTCTGGTCTGGGATCCAGTTCCCAGTTGCTCAGTGTGACCTGACAGCCATTACCCCTCAGGACGTATCCACGCAAACTCTCAGATGCACCATATTATCAACCCCAAATAAGGCCAGAATTGAACACAACCACCGACCTTCCCGTTCAAAGCTGGTTCTTGTCTCAGCAAGGCAGAAAACTTATGTCTGCCTGCAAAAGACCACGCAGAATTAGCCCTAGATACAGCGTGGCTACCCTTGATCTGGTCTTTGGCACAAGCTGTGGTCCCATGCACATTTATAGCCCATCGTGTCCAATCCTAAAAAATTTCAGGGTGCTGATGGCCAAAGAGCCAGCTGGACGTCAGTCCTTGGCTGTCAACGTCTTTTGCAACAGGCAGGTTGGCAAGACTTGACCAAAATTTGACAGGTTAGCATAAACTGCAGTCACACAGAAGACTGAATTGATTTTCAGGTATCTGTGCTTTTGAACATGGTTTTAAGGACCAAGTGAGTAAATGCCCACTTTGCAAATGAAAGTTCCTGCTTTCTCTCAGTAAAAGAGTATGTACAGAGAATTGTTTTGATTAAGGAGAGGTTTAAAGAATAATCAAGAGGAGCCAATATGTGTTGGTGGTACCTAACCGCAACTTTTTCCCCCGTTCTGAGGAAAACTGGAGGTCACAATGCAGAGACCCTAGCCTAACCTCAACCAGCTAAATACCATTAACAGCCTGTTGTCACCCCCAGAGAGAAGATGGCCCATGGATAATTAACGTACCATGTAACCCCACCAAACCTCAGCTTCTTTTATGAAATAGGACAAAATGTAGCCTTGCAAAAGTATTCCAGTATTACATCTTGAGACGTTCTTCAATCCACCTGAAGATGGAATCTCAGGACTCCCTGCTTTCCGGATGGGTGATATAAGCCATACTCATCCCACACAAGGGTGGAGAAAGACACAGCCCCGGTGTCCCACCTACAATGCATGCAGAGCAGCTCTGGGGCTGCAGACCACCAGGGAAAGATGGGTGAAGTCCAGCCAAATGAGAGTCACCACGGGGTGGGAGACATTAAGGGTCTGTCCACAGAGCGGCACGGGTGAATGAGGATCAGTCTGCAGATAATCAAACAACGGGCTGGGAACTGGATCCAGAATTTCATTTGCTTTCACGTCTCCGTTGGGTCAGTAGTTCTTATTAGTGCAGCTACAAGCTATTACGAATGCTGTCCTCCCCCACTGCTTTGGTGGGACATCAGACACCCTCAGAGTGATCCAAAACCCGCAACGCTCAAAGGAAAACCAGCACCCGACTTCAGTTTTGAGCTGGTCCCTTGCATAAAGGCTCAACCATAGTCATACAATCCTAAGGCTTCATAAACTCAAGTGAAGCAGCATAAGGCTGAACAATAGCCCTTCCTTGTAATTAATACCTGTAATGTAAATTAATCCAGGCCACCAATAGCAGCTGCTGGGTAAATAAGAATCTGTGGCACTATCACTGTCAAAGGGCCATGGGCATACGATGCTGTGGATGTGAATACAGGGAATAGAGGATCATTCAAGCAGGAACACTGAAAATGTAACCTGTTCTCCTTGAGAAATGTGTGGCATTCAACAGGGAATCTGACAGGAGCCATTTTATTCAGATAAGTAAATGCAATCACTCAGGCATCTGCAATCGCTAAATATTCCTGCCATCCTCCGTAACTCTATTTGGATCATGAAAAGAACTCTACTTTTGTTTTGTGTGTGTGTGTGCAATTTTTCAATTATATCTTGACTATTTCTTGGAACATACCCTTTTCGGCATTTTTTAATAATGCCTCTGGGTTTTTTCCTTTAAATTAACCTCTTCAAAGCTCACAGCCCTGCAGGGATTCTCTGGCTGGCCTGTGCTCCTCACCAAGAAAAATGCCAAGTCTCCCCATAGCTTGGTAGGTTTTGGTCCAAGCACCAACTACCCCCTTCAAATATGCTTCAAATGCCTCTACAGAGTTTCAACAAAGAAAAATACAAAAACAACAAAAAATTTTTCTCTAGTCCACATCCCACACATATCACAGAGAAGATCCCCATCCCAGCAGTGACCTCCAGTTCAAGAGAGGAAGGTAAATCCTCATGACAAAGATAAGAAAGCTCTCCAGGAGATCAAAAGCTGAAGGTGTTGCAGGAGAGGGAACATGGAGGAAATTTGTTTGGTTACCTCCAAAAACATACCAGACTGCGGCAACAAATGGAGCGTGAAAGCAAAGCATGAGGCTAAGGTCTGTAACAACAGTGCCCACGTGGTTTACAAAGAAGAACTAAAGAAAAAAGGGGAACAGTGATTGAAGAGGCATGACCAAAAAGGAGAAGAGTATGGCACTGAACACTGCTAATGGAAACACAGACTTAAGAAGGAGTAACTAATCTTTCTTTACAGGCACATAAAATCACCAAACCGCATAATTATTCATTTGTCTAGTAGCCTAGAAAATATTAATACTCGAAGAGTAAACACCACTGTTTAATCCATTTGAAAAAAAAAAAAAAAAAGAAAAAAACTCAACCAAATTTAGGGCAAATGACTTGTATGTACAAAGAAAATCATATCACAATCTCACTTCAGACCCTTACAGATCCAGAGAGAGCCAAATTAATTCAGATAAATTTACATTTGCAGTTGACAGTTCACCTCAGCAGCCTGGGAATGTTTATCTTTCATTAATTATGGTTCAAGGGGAACTGCAACCTGAGATAGCTGAGCTAACCCTCTCCTCTTACAGCTTCAGACCTGCCACCTGGAAGGCATCCAACCCTTCACCCGTGCCTCTGGCCTCAGCCCAGCTCCCTGCATTTATAGGGACGGCCACAGAGCATCCAGCCTACGCCACTCAGAAGGGGACTTTTCTAGCTGGTAAGGGCGATGAGAACAGATGCATTGCTGACAAAATACCTGGTTAAATCTCCTCTTTCGTACTCCTAAGGGAAGAGACAATCTTATTCATATTTGTCCTGGACCAAGCACATAGCGAGCAGCTGATCTATAACCCAAAGCCACTCCTCCAGAAGAGCGAGCGCTCAGGATTAGCTTTTCGGCTGGTGAAACACAACGTTGCTCCAGCAATTTCGTTGGAGCTGTGCTGATTTGTACCAGCTGAGGGTTTAGCCCACAAATCTTTTCCTGCTGAGAAACAGGTGTTGAACAGGATGGAGGAAATCACATACATTCCTTTGAATCAACTCTCCAAGGCAGGAGCAATAATAAATTCAGATAAACTGTTGCCTCATTCAAAGATCTATTAAGATGGAATGGTTGACTTCCTCCTCAAGGGAACCTCTTGTTATTTGTGTATTGCTTTGACTCATCCACAGACCCCTCCTGCCCCTTAACTCTTCCATATCACAACCTGAACAGATAAAAGAGGAGCAAAGGACTTTGGCACATGCAGCCCCAGCAGTAACTGGGTGGGGTTTTGGCAGAGGATCTCCAGACATTATCTCATTCCCCTGTGGCAGCCACCCTGGAGAGGTCTGCATTTATAAAACGCTCCCACATACATTTCTTATCAATGGATATTTTTCATGCACGCTAACTCACATGCAGTATCCTTTAATAATTACACCTTCAACATACTGAAACTGGTTTAGGAGGTTGTATCTTAATAGCGCAAAATAATTTAACAATTCAGGGACAGTGTCATGGTGTATTGTTTCATTGTTAACTTCAAACAGAATCTCAATAAAAATAATAATACTTTTCCCTTCTAGAGCATCTCTCAATGCTCAAAGCACTGTTTTAAGGCTGGCAATAAACTGTTTTTACCAAAAAAGGGTTCCTAAGTGGTCACATCAACAACATTAGTGCAAGAAATCTACTGCTTATTCTCAAAAAGGTGTGATACTAGCAAAAACACAAGTTTCCCCTCTTTTGCACCAAGCTGTATGTTTCCTTTCCCTCAGACCTGTGGTTAGTGGTGGGTGTACTTCACTTTCCATGCCCAAAATTAAACTCCCATAAAGGAGCAGTGCATTGGTGAGGTCATCAGGAAAAAGCAACTCGGTTTCCTCATTAGCACTTGCAGATAAACTGCTGACATACCACCTGAGGCTGCTTTGCTGGCTCCACTTTCATATCTCGATCGTCTTCCCACTCACGTTACGTGCACTATACATCACCGCATGGCCTACACACTGATATCAATTTGGGAGTACATGTCTGGTTTGCAAGCTGTCCTGGCTTCGCTTCAACATCATTAGCTTAAAACCACTCTGAAAAATAGGCACCAGTTCAATATGGATATCATACACATACAGTAAACCAGCATGGAATTACAGCAAGAGGGTTGACTTGTTTATGGAAATTTCCTGCAGGACATCACCGGAGCCTGGAAACACTTAACTTTATACACAGGACTGCAACCACGCTGCCTCTTCTGATAGCACACAACGATACCGGCTACATCTTCTGGGGTAGGATGCCTCTCATCTACATGTAGCCATTTAATCTAATTTAAAGTAATCATCACAGATCCTTCAGTACTCAACCAACAAGTGGAACTTCTCCAAATAGTGATTTATCCCACACTAAGGTGTCAGGTCTAACACTGGAAGAAGGAATTACCCTCTGGAAGCATCTTGCACCTTCCTATTTCTCTCTCCACTGACTATAAAGAAAATTCAAATTAGCTTAGACTACGCGATTACTTTTTATGTGGCTGAAGTCATCTGAAAGCAACCCTGTCCTTTCTGACAAGGCACCAGAAAGCCCAGCTTTTGGGAAAACCCTTACTTTTGGGCACATCCATGGGATTCAGGCTGCCAATGAGGTCTCTGACGTACAGTCCGTCCCCGTCCTCCTTGCTCAGCCAGTTGTTGCAGGGGAAGTAAAACCGGAGGTGAGGTCTGTTCATGTCGGTCACGATCACACGGTCGAGGAACCAGCCAGCATTCAGTCCGGTGTTATCATGCTCAATCCTAGAGGAAGAACAACCCTGGATTTCATATTTGGATTAAGACCGGCCACTAGCACTGTAATTTTGCGGAATATTTTATATTAGGCAAGGCTAGAGCAACTATGCACAAAATGCCTGTTTATACCTGCCTAGCCAAAGTGTTTCATAAGACTTATGGGCTTTTACAGGGTATTTTGAAAATAACAACCTTCCATATGTATTTGTGAGCAGATACCATAGGTGCGTACATGGGCTATTATCTGCAAGGGAATGCACACAAAATATATGTACACCCGCATGTTCATTCAACAAACACACTCACTCACCTTATACTGCATACCTAAAACATAAGTGACTCTCCTCCCACCCTGTATCTCTCCTGCTCTTTTCTCTTTTTAATTTGTTTTATCTACTTCTTCCCATTTTTCCAGTTTCCTTTATACTAGTTAATAATTTTTAATGTTATATAGGTCAGTCAGATGGAGGTTAAACATAGTAATTATCATTTACATTACACTAATTTAGCATAAGAGGACAGTGAACCCCATTTACCTCCATCGGGACACAAAACCAGTCACAAATGCCTTTCTCTGTGACTGTATGTGACAGAAATACAATTCTTGGTGGGGAGCGTGGATAGTTATAAGGAATATGGTAGGTGATTTCACGCTTCAGTTCAAATCTTAGGCAGTAAACAAGCTTTTACCACCCCTTAACTTCACCTTGATAGGAGCACGTTAACAAATATAGTGAATAAAACATGACAACGCTAAAACCTCTACAGCCTGTCATTCAATTAGCACCTCGCAGAGCCGGTACCTTATTTTCTTTATTTGTCCAACATTGTTGGTTTTTACTCGGAACACATCTGTTTTGCTCCTCTCAAAGGCCGTGCTGCTCCTGTAATACACATGCACCAAAAACTATGGTAAGAAAATTACAACCTTGTCAGCGAGCATACCTTGTGGCCTGACAGAGTGCTACTGTTTAAGGATGAAGAAATGTCATTTCTAGCACTGGAAAGATCTACTTCTCAAGGCCCTCTTCCCTGTGACAAGTTTTGGATAGCTCTAAGTATTGACATTTAAAAGACTTTTTCCCTTCTCAAGCTCTAAGAGTCCTTCCAGAAGCTGAGATGGAAGCTTTGGGGGAAATGCAATGCTGGCCCAAGCAGATGCAAACCTTGGATCACATTCCATATCACCTCCAAGAATAAAACATGACAAAGGTTTTTCAAAATCCTCAACTAAATTGCCTGTAGAGGTAAGAGCTGGGGAAGCCTGTAAGACTTTCCCATCAGCAAGTGGCTTTTGGAGGCATCTGAAAATAATCTTCGGTGAAAATATTTCAAGGCAGCACCAACGAAGCAAAAATTACGTGAAGGATTCCAACTCTTTGGTAACACCTCCTCTGTGGTTCCTCGACTCTGCTAGCCCACCCATCGGCTGATAAAACTTAGAGGGAACAGCAAAAAACATGGGGATGTTTTCCGCTGCTCTCCTCCAGGGTGGCTGGAAAGTGCTCGTTCGGCGAGGTCGAGTCAGAGCTTCGTCTCACCCTTATCAACCAGCCCTTGCCAGCCAACCAACGTGGGAGACCCTGGTGAATCTGGAGCCCTGCACATCCTCATCGGTCACTTTACAGGGCCTCAATATGCTTTCCATCTCCGTTTCCCACTCCCAGATGTGTCCTCTCCTGCCATCCTAGCCTCCGGGCACCAAGCATACCCGCTCTTGCTGATGGAGCGAGGGGGCTCCGTAGCCCGGCAAATTCTCTGCGGAGCCACAGATCTGCCCAGAGCTCAGCCAGAGATAAAAGCATCCAACTATATCAAAGGTTTCTTTCCATGCCCATCTTCCAACATTTTTTTAATGGCCACTGAAGCTTCCTTCGCAATTTTCTCCTACGATTTGTATCTCATTCAAAGCAAACCAACTGTAAGACAGGGACTAGTTTGATTTTTTTGGTGAAGCATCAAGTGTGCGGTTTGTATTTCACAGGTGCAAGTGGAAAGCAATATAAAGTATATTGGCCCAGGTCAGGGGATGTAGAATTTAATTTCCAGTTCTGCCTCTAGCCTGTAGTGTGATCTCTGACAAGCACCTCCATCCTTTCTGAGCTCATATTTTCCACAAAAACAGTATGAATAACATTGAGACAAAACCTGTCCTTGCTCTGCAGATGCAGCCTCTCCCACCTGCCCTCGCTGCTGGGCCCCCATTTCACCTGGGCCACTAAGCATTGCTACAGATGATTAAGCACAGCAAAATCCAGAAGTCACGTTAAAGTGAACAAGAAACCACAGCGCTTCAGCTGCACAAAGCCACAGTGACAAGCAGCTTGGACTCAGAAAGATAATGAATATTAATATTCCAAGCAAGGAGGTTCTGTTTTGCTTGGCTCTCTTCTCCACATCACTGAAGGATCTGCATGCCCCTTTGTTTAAAGGTTATTTTCTGTGTTCTGCAAATGCGTGCGCAACCCTCCTCCTCCCCCGTTCTGCTATTTCAGATACCGCGCCAGGAGCATCACCGCTACATGAAAAGGCTAAAACGGTTAACCTTGCCGTGAAGACAAGAGACAATTAAATCCATCCCAGCCTCCCCCAACCTAGCTGTCAGAGAAAAAACAGTCAGCGAGTGCAAGGCAATTAGTTTGTCAGGCTTGAGCGAGCATCGTAATGACAGCGTCTTCTCCCCGCATCGGCTCGGAGATCAATGCAGTGCCGCAGACTGCTATGGAGATGGCACAAAAGTATTAAGTGAGACTAATTAGCCCAAAGTTTTCAGCACACTGGTCCCGGTGGGTGCTGGTTTACGGCAGTTCCGCCACTGCGCTGGGCTGTTTCGGCTGCTGGGATGGTGGGAGAGTGGTGGGGAGGAAATGTGGTGTTGGAGGAGCAGCAAGTGGGCATCTGAAAGTGCCCATCCAGGAGATGCTTCACGCATCTTGAAAGAGCTTGGAAAAGCACTGGGAAACATGACTGTGGCCCAGAAGTCGAACTCCTGGGGAGCCTTGCTGTCGAAAGGTAGGAAGAATTTGACAAGTCTCTTCCCTTGAGATGGATATGCAGCATCAACAGGACAAAAAAGGGAAATGTTTTAAGGAAAAATCCAATCCTGCCCTCTAGCATTTTTCTAGCATTGTCAATTAATCGGGAAGAGAGGGAGTGAAGGACTTTCCCATGGTGAATGGCTATACTGAAGTTTATCAGAGAGAGAGAGAGAGAGAGAGAGAAGGAGAAATGACAGCTGGGCTATGTCAGAGTCTGGCCCAGGTTGGGGCTGGGGTAAGAAATTCATAGCCTGTTTACCATAAGGAACTCATTACACCGAACAATCCAGCACGCTGTCTTGCACAGCTCCGGTGACAAATAAAGCCAGGAAAAATCTGACTTGGAAATTGCAGCACTAAATTTCTAATGTTCAAGCTTGACTGGATTCAGAATCAAGGACTGGGCATGGGCAGCTGTAAGCAAACACTTAAAGATCAGCAGAATTTCACTTGGAGCCCTTAATTTGGCTGGGATATCAGGCTAGGGCAACTTCAGAAATATGTTTCAATCAGGTTTTTTGTTTCATGTATTTAATTGGCTTTAGCAGCTCTGTTTTTTATAGTCTGTTGTAGTGTTTTACCCAATTACTCTGTAAGAAACATCCAAGAAACTTCAACAAAAATTAGTATATGAAATTCTCAAATATTTTTTGTATCTGAAGCTGTTTTCAGGTTCTTTTGGTTGAGTGATTGCCTACAGGTTGCACTGCTCATGGTACTGCAAGCGTACAATGATTTAGAGCACTACGTCCCTTGGTTGGGTAAGTCATGTTGCTAAAAAGCACCACAAGAACTGGTGCATGTTTGAGCATAGTATTTATACATCCCTGCATGCGTGTCTTCTGCAGGCCATTAGCACAGACAACAGAGCCAGCGCCATGAGAGTTTCGCTACTACTTGGTATGTAGACAACAAGAAACTATCAATGGTGCATGTTAAATGCAAAAGTACATAAAAGAAACACTTGCACTAGTAAATCACCTTTTTTTTTTTTTAAATAAAGGGGAATTCACAA
Source organism: Aviceda cuculoides (assembly GCA_035590195.1). Classification (NCBI taxonomy): domain Eukaryota; kingdom Metazoa; phylum Chordata; class Aves; order Accipitriformes; family Accipitridae; genus Aviceda; species Aviceda cuculoides. The sequence continues at coordinate 78,778,499 of JAVJGG010000074.1, forward strand.
GACATAATCCCACCACCTCAATGAAAGTCACATTTGAAATTGAAATTTTGAATATATGTAGAAAATAGTCTTTACTTCTGATCAGCTAACAGCACCCTTTCCAGAGCTGAGCTTTTAGGAACAGAGGGAAAACCTGGGTACTGATCACAGCAGAGGCATAAAAATAATAACCACAACCTTTAGCAGTGATGGAGTAACCTGAACCAATTTAGCTTTGAATCACCGCATTAATGATCATTCAAATTGCCTTTTTATCAGGTGTTTTGCCTGACAATGCTTTGTACACACAGGACCACCTGCAAAAGCACCGCGGATGAAGGGCTGCGCAGAAGCCCAAAGTGTTCCCGTGGATGTCAGTTCAAACAAAATTTTAAAGACGCTCCATTAAATCATCAGGAAGAGTCAGTTCTTGGTGACATCTCCCTGCCACCCTGCCCGCAGGTCTGCCTGCCTCTGCCGCTGACATTCGGAGGGAGTTGGGTACCGGGGATGACTCCGGAATGTCGCGCAGCAAAACCCATCCTACAGCCTGTCACTCTCTAAGGAAAAATAAATGCCATTTGGTTCACCTGCTACCTCACAGGAGGTGAGTTTCTCATGAACTAGGGGTGGGCAGCGTAGTTTTAACAGGTGGCAGGGATGAGTGCTGATCTATCCCTGTTGTTTTCCTGGCTTGAAAGGACAGACAGCTTTGCTCATCTGCGGATTATCCAATATACATTGTAGGCTGGGTATATCTGTGTTATCAGGCCTATGGCTAAGATGGCAGCTTGCCACAAGATGCAAAAAGATACTGGAAAAATGCTTACGATGTGTTTGTCTCATTCTTCTGTTTCTCCCTACAAATCCATATTGATCACTCCTGGAGAGAGGACACTGGCCTGGATGGATTTGCGGACAGCCTAACTGCAAAAAAACCCCATATGTTCAAACCGTATTTACTCTTAACACCGAGTTCCAATAGCAGCATCATTAACCTCCTTCTTGGGGCAAGGAATACTTCAGGGAGTTTGGTCTGCAAATATTTTGCCAAGGCTGTTGTCATGAAACTGACAACATCAGTCAGCAGGCGGCTGGAAATACTGCAAAAGGCAGCATACGTCCAAAAATACTCCAGATGGAAAAGAAACCAGACAAAAAGCACAGTGACTGCAAACATCTCTGTACCAAGGACATTAATTTTTTTTTTTTTTCCTAACAATAACCTAACCAGCAGAAGGAATCTTGCTTAAACAAGCACAGAACAATTAATGAAAAAAATGGTCCCACTTGAAAGGATTTAATTGAATGAGATAAATTGCTCAGGGGTGTAGCAGCATGATGACACCCAGGAGCCAAACACCAGCCCAAAACTGTGAGAGCTCGTGTCTGAACGTACCCTGAAAGTTTACAAAGTGCCACAGGACACACTGAAACAGCCCCTGCCTTATCCATAAGCATTCCCAGCACAGATTTCGATAGCCTTAATGGCACATATTGGACACGTGCTCGTTCACTTTGTACTGCAATACAATGGAGCAGCAGTATCTTAATGTCAGTTTTGCATCTTTGGTGGCATGATTTACATAAAGAAAATAAAACAATGGTATTTAATTTAGGTAATCTTAGCTATGCTTTAAGTCTTTGTTATCTGCAGTTTGGTTGTTATTTTCTGGAGAAACTGTGTACAAAGCAGATAGTGCCATCGATAACGGTGCAAAGGTTGCTCAGCATTTCCCAATATTAAATCACATTTTGAATTGCACCTACTTTGCCAAATTGGGGGGCAAATTTTACTTTGCTGAAAATTTCTATCCCATTCCCATGGAGAAATATTTTTGAAAATTTTAATGAGAATCAGGTCAGACATTTTTAAGACTGAGTTGGGGGTCGGGGCAGGATTTTGAGCAAGGCAGAAAGGTTGAGCTTGTTCCAGGAAGGCACCTTATACTCACCCCATGGGAAAACTGGCCAGATTTTACAGTCTGAAAAATGCCGCTGGCACTTATCAGCAGGGACCTGGTCTAGCAGCTAAATTCCCTTAAAAGTCTGCCTGTTTTGAGTAAATTTCTGTTTCTCCCTTTAAGGCTTGACCTTGCTTTTAGTTGGTACCACCAACTGCCAGTTGCGTAGCTGCAGGTGGATTATAATTTATACATACGCCAATTCTAATGGCTCTTATCTTTGGGTTGTTTAACACCGCTGCCCAAGTACCCTCTCAAATGATTTTGTTCCTGAAATGCTAGACACAGGCTAGCCAATAAGCCTGAGCAAGAGAGAGAAGAAATTTCCCACTTTGTTTCTTTTTCAGAAGCGAATACAGACTCCAAACTGCACTGTCACTTAACGCTGCCCCAGATCATTAAGCCTTCAGACCGCCGCCTAAGCGTTGCAGATTTGTACGGGCATAAATCGGGGTACAGTTAGATACACAAACAGCTTTAAAATGGGAAACATCCCGTGCCATTAAAGGAAAAGCATTGCAACTCATCTCTGAAGAAGTGCTTCAGCAGCGATGCGAGAAGCCTTCCCCCACTGCACTTGGGGTCTCTCGGCTCCCTAGCCTGAACAGCCCCTCCTGTACCAACTTTCTAACACTTCCCACCTTATCATATTAACTGTTTGGAGTAAATAAGCTTGCTTCTCTGTATTTGTTTATTTATTCCAGAGCAGTTAAACAACAAAATCGGATCTTCCGCAACTTGGTATGGCCTAGCTGTAGTAGAGCTACAGACATTAACATCCTAGAAAGACCATCGTGTACATACTTTGCAATTCCTATGTATTTCCTGACATTAGGAGCAGGAAAAGCTCTGCATAGCGACTCATGACCAGGTGGAAGGGACTGACAATTAAAGGTTTTCACCATAGGAAATAAAAAATAAAATAAGATCTGGTGCACCATCCTCAAATTCAGTAAGAAGACAGCTGTCACTTACCAATTATTAATCTTTCTTTGCCATAGATGCTAAATCTTTTCTCTCTCTCTCTTTTTTTTTTTAAAAGGAAAAATCTCCCCATGAATATTTATTACAGCTGTCACAAGCTGGACCAGGTAAGCCTGACACTGAAAAGTGGCTTCGTTTACACTAGCAAAAAATAAATAAATTTGCTACTAAATAATGTGAATGAGCTGGCAGTGACATTCCCTGCTGAGTTTTGCAACCGGTCCTCAGCCCCAGAGTGGCGGAAGGCACGTGAGCAAAGAGAAATAAAACACTATGGAGGATCAGCACAGTTTGTTCGGCACTGGACCATGGAGAAGCAGCTTATGCCTGTAGGAAAGATCTCAGCGACTACCAAAATGTCACCAAGAGGTGCCTTGTTGTCCACCCATGTGCCTGTGACGGAGCCCGTGGAAAGAAACTTATTTGTGGTAGTGGTTTTAGCTTCTGGCTGAGCTGTAGCTGGTGCAGGATGGCAGGTGGGGATCTGGAGATTTGGGTAAACTGGGTTTTGAAGTGGGATTTTGCCCAGAGCGGCCAGGACTAAGCAACGCTTTGCCAGCACCCATCCACCATCTCCAGCACCGGCGGGGAGGTGTTGCCATCGTGTCCCCCCCAAAAACTGGCAGACAGAGACTGCAAAGGAGGATTCATTCCAGTCCCTCCCAGACCCAAACACTACTTGGCTAAACCTCCTTGCCTAAATGAATGCATGTTTTGGGACAAAATTTGGGCACTGCCACTCCCAGGACTGATGGTCCTCCTGAGAAGTCGTGATGAAGACTTGTGTCTGTTTTTCACAGTTACCTTATTGTTGGCCCATGTTAAAAACACATGATATTTCATCAGCTTGCCATGTCTTCCCTTTACCGTGCATGACAAAAAGATCTGAAATGTCATGTATTTTACTACCAGCACACAATCACAAAAGAAATAAGAAAAACCTATTCTAACCAGAAGCTGAAATGGTAGTACCGTCTTTAGGCAATGCATGATATTTTCGTTTTCTGTCATACACAGGGAAATGTAAACACCTATAAAATGTCATGCATTTGCAGTCATAAGTGAACTCATGTAAACATTTAGTTGAAAGATGCATGAGATTCCATCCTTTTGCCATATTCACAAAGCTGCATAACAAATTTGGGGGCAAACTGACTATTTCATGGTTTGCTTCATATTTAGGAGACAAGACTACCAATTAAGCAGATCTGCGGACCCTCCCACACTCGGACCAGCTTTTTTCTCACTGTTCCTCGATGAAGCACTGTAACGCGCCAGACTTTGCTTAGCGGCGCAGCAATTTTGCTGATGTTTGGGAAATCCCCAGTGGAAAGCTGTAGTTGCAGTTCTAGCGGTCACCTCCTACGGGACCAGATTTAAGAGCCCCGAACTGCAGAAGGTTGGCTTCCCGTGCCTTTCATCCTTGCTTACCAACACCTCAGCCATCTGCTCTCTGCAACGACAGGGACCAAGCCCAAAATGGTAACCCAGCTCTGAACAAGCTCAGATTGCTGCTGCTGCAACCTAAAATAATCCCTGCGTGTTCCTTCTTTCTGTCTTCCACAAAAAAAAAAGTGGTGAGCCCAGGAGGAAAGAGCAGGCCTTAACCAGAGTGCCAGCAAACATGATTTGTACAACCCGTAGCTCGTTTAAGGCCACAGCTGACTAAGAAATCTGTTCTGGGGATCTCTTGACTTCTTCTCTAAATGGCATGCAGGGGTGTTTTTGAAGGTAATATTTGGATTCTTGCCATAACCAGGTGCAGAGGAGCGCTTTGACAATGAAATGGCTCTTTATGTAAATGCCGACCACAAGAAAACTCCCTGGAAAGCAAATGCTGCTTTGATGGCTTTGCCAAATACTACGAGGCAGGTCTGGGTGCTAGAAGCTCTTCCCCCAGCAGAGCTGCTGCTGCTCCCAGCTGTGCCACTGACCTGCTGTGGGAACATGTCATCTTTTACCTCCTCGCCTCGGTTTCCTTCTCCTGATTTAACAAATCAAGAGAAACGGTGTTCTGCTTTATAAGTTCATTGGGATGTCTGGGTGAAAATCACAGAACAGAGACAAAGCATTTTGTATAGGTCTATAATACACAATCAGCGAATTCTCCCTCGTGTTTCTAGGGATGCTGGGATAATAAAACTCCTTTGTCTAGCTCTGATTTCTGAGTTTCAAATATGGCAAACAGGGCTGAAATTTCATGTATTTTCTTTACCATTCCCATATCATTTTCTTTACAGACTCTCATGTTTGAGTTGCTTCACTGGGAAGAGAAGCTCTTTTGAGGGTAAAATTTAAAATAGCTGCAGGTACCTCTTGTCGGTGCTGTAGAAATGGAGAAAATGTGAAGTTACCGTGTGACATTAGCACAGGATTAAAAATTCTGAAGCACATTTTCAAGAAAACCAAAACAATAGGAACACCGAAAAACAGAGACACACAGCCTCTCCTATACCCTGTGGAGAAGGGATTTCTGCTTTATCTTAGTGCAATTGTCTGGCAAAGAGGAAATTAGTACATGCAGAGCTGGGACTTTGTTAAAAGTCACCTTGCTTTCACGGGAGCTGAGCACCTGCGGGCCCTGATGCTCACTTCTTTTTTTTTTTTTTCTTTTTTTTTTTGTGGGGCAAAAAAAAACATAAAAAAAAAATCTTTTGTGAGAGTAGGTTCTTATATTGTAAAAGATAGTTTCCACTAAGTTCAACATAGTGGTTAGAATTTAGAAGGTGCATCCAGTGGATGTGCAACTGCAGTGGTGTGCAACAAGGCATACAGCAGATGGAATGGAAACAATCTAAATTAGGAATCAGCTGAAATTCTTCCATTTCTGCTTGCCACAGATTTCCTATGGCTGGGTGTGGGCGGTTACTCATCAACAACATTACTTCAAACCCACTGAGTTACTCTTCAGAAACATTTAGGGGCATTTGTCTCAGTACCTGACTTAGCATGGAGACCTCAGTGGGATTTAGGCATGCAAACGTGGCCCATCATGCCCACCCCAACAAGCGACAAATATTCTCAGCTCCTAAACTGGGAGCTCCTAATTTAATCTTAAAGGAAAGCAAGTGTCCCCACACCTTACAAGTGTGAGCCTTACATAATACGGATCTGAACGCACATTTCCACCTACAGAAAGGAATGCAGGTTTGCAAGGGATTTGCTAAGAAACATGCAACGGCAAAGATTCAGATTTCCCTGGTGATCTCGAAATACGTTTTAGATTTATTCCCTCCGCATCCATCAGCACAATATTATGTTTCATCAAAATGCAATAAAAGTTACCGAGGAACAGGCCTCGAAGATACAGATTTCCTTCCAGGTACTCACTTGCTGGTGAGATGAGTCTTGGGAGTAATCCCAAGCTCTCCGAAGAGAGTAACAAAGACGTTGGCATCAGTTCCTGCTCCCCGGACATCTCCTGTCACTGTCACCACCTCATAAACTGTGGAAGGAGAAAAGAAAGATCAAGACAACAGGAGAAATCCCTCACCCTATACATTATAGAGCCAAGTCATCCCCAAACCTGAGCTGAAATGCCAGACCCTAGAGACAGATGTCTGCACCCACCACTGAAACAAACCCATGTCTTGGACAGGGCATAGTCACTGTTGAGGATCAACACAACTGGTGAAAATCGTCACATCAAAACTGCTGGAGACACTTTACATGGGCAGAGAGGGCTTGAGCTAGGAGAGATTTTGCTGAAAATAAAACACTTCTCTGTGAACACATCGCCTCCCCCACCGTAATGCATGTGCACGTATTACATATAAGAGATGAATTTATGTGAATTGTTAGAGTAAAGCTGCTGAGCCATTTTTCATTTATGCACATGTCAACGCAATGCACACTTTCCTGTTTGCTCTGATAATATATTTGTATGAAGCTGAGAAATCACTACAGCCAGAAAGTTTGCATTTCAGTTGTTCTGGAGACTTTGCCAAAGACTAAATGTTAAATCATGATGAGAATAAGGTAGGAAAACACTTACATTAGAGTCTCAAAGCTCTATCAATTTTCTTTCCAAGTAGTAGATTGAGTGGCGACTTTATTACCAGACATCGATATCTTCTTGGGAGACACACAAGTTAAAAATAGCCTTTTACTCAAGTAGAGAAAGGCATGACAAGATCCAATGGCCAGAAGGTAAAGCTAGATAGATTCAAATTACAGTCAGACACACATTTCTTAAGCAGGATGATGAGCGAAGTTAGAACAAGACTTAAGGCTTGGAAAGAGGTTACCTTTCTGACGGACACGTCTTGGTTGGCTCAGTACAGAAGGAATTGGGAGAAATTACAAAACTTTGCCTGTGGCCAGACCAAGCATCTTGATGGCCCTTACTGGCTTTAGACCACATCATGGTCATTAGCTAATAACAATATTTCAAGCTCAGACCTATAAACTGGAGGAAAGGTTACGCTTTCATCATTTCATCTTGCACAGCCTGACTGCCAAGTATGTGATTTCTCAGATCTAAGGCTGTAAAAATGTCCTTCTTCATGGGTGCATCAGAACCGTTATGTATTTTGTTAGTGCCCATCTTTTCCTCACTTCATCACATATATATTCAAAAGAGACAAAAACCGTATTGGGACTCTACTCTGAGCATCAAAAGTTTTTCCCCACTAACACTCGTCCCTCAAAGCATCACAGAGAAGAAATTAAATCACCACTTTAACTGAGAAGCATGGAGGCAGAGTGCCTCCATGGGTAAAGCAAAACCCAGGCCACTCATGTAAAACTGATTAAAAACTACTCCTCATTTCCAGCGGCTCTATTGCACTGAGACAGAAAAAAATACCATAATATTTTCCTAACCTTGCCTTTCCATGAATGTAAATAGGACAGAAAGGGGACATTATTATAATAAATACAGTAAGTTATGATCTGTGCTCAGCTAAATTTTAAGAATCCCTTGGCTTGGCGTATTTCATTTATGGGCTCAAAGGAAGAGGAGATTTCTTTGCAAAGAAGAGTATATGAAATCCACAGCTTGCATATGAGTAATATGTATGAACAATGTTTTCATTTCACCTTCCTCCTGTTAGCATTCACACATGCCAACGGGAGACGTTTGGCGGAGCGCGGAGAGACAGACAATATCCTCGCATTAGCCATTAAGAGAAGGAAGACTCGTAACCCACCCTGCCCCAGTGATTCACCACTGATGGCTTCATGGTTTTCAGCACTGTATGGACTCTGCTTTGGAAACGGTGAGTTTATGTCATTAAATTATAATATTGCTGCACTGGTTTATAGCAGCCTTTTATGTCTGGCCATCTCAAAGCGTATTGCAACTTTTCTGTACCGCTGAAGTACTTATCACTGTCAGAGCATCCTATAGGCATTGCCAAACTGGCAGTTACAGCTGAGCACCCCTCTGCAAGCTTTCGTTCAGGAAAGGGGACTTTAACACATTGTCCCCACAGAGACTTGGCAAAATTTGTCTCTGTTCCTGTTTTCAGGGGGTGAGGTCAAGTTGTGCCCAGCTTCGTGCCCAGCACATGGCCGAAAGCATTTTTCCTGTGAAAAGGGAGAAAAAAAAGTCATCACAACACTCTGTAAGCTCCCAGAGACCTTTCAAAAGCTCAAGCCGGTTTTCTACTGAGTTTATTATTTTTTTTTACTGCTAGAGAAGTGCTAGGATTTACAAGCTATATTTGGCAGGCAGACTCTGTCGTGTTACATCTGCCCATGTTACACCAAGTGAAACCCACTCCTGAACTGGACTGCTGCACCTCTATGGGTATTGACGTCACCTCACCTATACATTTAACATTAATTGCCTTAGAGAAGGTGTAAGTCAGACTGATCTACTTCCACTTTTCAACTCCTAACAAATGAGTTGATGGGATACAAGGAAATTAAGCATCTAAGACAACACCATCAACAAGCCAAAATATTCCCCCCATAAAAATCAAACCCCTTCTCTAATTCCCACAACGGCAGTCTCACAGTTGCAAGAAAACACAAGCCATAAGTACGTACAAATTTGCACTTTAGGTTCACAACCTCAAATTCAGCCTCCACACACCACAGCCAGCAGGCAGCACATGGACAAACGGTTTTCACCGGGACAGATGTGCTGAGCCCTGCCCGACTGGCACATGTCGTTACGGAGCATACGCTGCGGTTAGCACCATTTTAATTAACTTTGCACAGAGGGACAAAAGGAAGGGCTGGGTTGGTGACACCAGCACGTCACTGCATCTGCCCAGTGCCGTGGTGCACTCCTGGAAGAGGAAAGGAGCCCCGCCGCCCCTTCTCTAGCACTACAGCTGTGCAGCCAGCTGTGCTTTCAGCTGTCTGACATCGCTGGAAGTGATGGCGGGGAACCTTTAAGCTCCTCAAAAGAGATCCGCTCTCGAAGTGGAGTTTGGGAGGGCTGGTTCAATCCCGTTGACATCTCCTCCACAGAGTCAGCTGAGGGACCAGTCCTAAGCAGACGCTGCAATGTTTTGCCAGCTGCACACGTCAAGGGTTTCTGCGTTTACCGTTTCAGTCAGCAGGACTTGAAACACAAACGTTCTTCAGAGCTGTGCAATAACTTTTGGCTTCCGTGATGTGAAAAACAATTCCTCATATGTGCTCCTGCTGATCTTACACATTGAGATGTATTTTGGCAGAGATCTCTTAGTCTCTCCAGGGATGGATAGCTTGCACCCACCATACCCCTATTTCCTTCTTGGTCAAACAAAAGGTGCAAAAAATGACATTCCCATGTCCCTGTGGTGATGTGCTCCCCTCCCCAGCCTGACCTGTATTTTCCGTAACCCTTCTCAAGTGATAACCACGCATGGCAGACATAAGGGATGTGTCTGGTCACGATGTCTGCATCTGGCTCAAGGTGGATTCGGGGGAGACAGAAAACAACACAATAGCCGAGGGCTAATTCGAGCAATGTGCCCACCTAACCACAGTGCTGGCCAATGTCCAACTGAAGCTAAATTTGGAAGAAGCTAACATCTGTAGTCAGTATGCAAACACAACTGAGTCAATTATCGTACTCCACAAATAGTGGACAGCCCAGGGCCTGTTGAGCTCTCCTGCACGGCAGCGGGCTGCATGCCAGAATCTCTCCTTGAGGTTGAAAGATTCTTTGCCACAACAGATTCTCAGTAAGTGATTAATAGCATGCTAAATTTTGAAGTCTTAGCTAAGTGATGTAAAGCATTGATTGCTCATATATAATCCTTTAGACATAAACCATTGCCATTGACCAAGTCTGGGACTAGGACTGGGTCCAGCTGCACCCAGACTCCCCTCTGAGAAGGAATTTAGAAAAAAGGGGGTCCTTTCTGAATCTCGTGACTCAATGGGAGGGTCTCCTTGACAGTTTTGTCTGACCCTGTCCTCTTTAAAGTAAATATCAGGTGAACCTTGTCATCAAATCTTGTTAAACTGCTGTTGCGTTTACTATCAAACTTGGTTAAATCACTGTTTTATATCAATAAACATATTGCTACTTCTGTCTTATGATTGAAGTGTAGCACTCCTTCTGCAACAGTCCTGATGTCAAATATTGGCGTTGGTCATCTGCCTTCCTTCAAACATGGACAGGACGCCCCAGGTGTCCATGCCTCTTCACCCAAGCTGCTGCTTGGTCAGGTCGTTAAGCCGGTGTTAAGATGCTCCTGCCCATCTGTGCTATTCCTTAATGCTTTTCCTACCAGTGTTGGCCAAGTTCAGCATACACCATGGGTAGAGGAGCCCCAAAGAGAGGTCATGAAAGCAAAAGGGAGAGCACTGGATCCCAGTTTGAATGTTGTCCTGCTGCGTGGGCCACTGCTCACAGGAAGACACCTACGTTTAGATGTTTTTAATTGGCAAACAATCTCATCCCCATGGTCAAGGTAAGTCTATTCTGAGTGCCCAGAACATGGCCAAGTTACAGTAACCTATAGTGTCAGTACAGGAATGCTTGACTTTCAGGTCAGTCTCCAAATCTTGCTTTTCTCCCAGTGGGCTAGGCAGAGTCAATACAAAGCTTTTAATACAGACACTGATACTGACCCTTTTGTTCCAAATATTATCTCGATCAAGTGGAATTTGGTTCACTTATCTCATCTGGTAGATATTGAATCCCCAGCTGATTCCACTGTTCAGCTATCCAGCATGAAGACTTTGGAAAAAGGTGAAAGTTTCAGCAAGCTAAACAGAACTAATTTGCTATGGACTGCAAACCCATTACTGTTTTTCATGGGCATATACAAGCTCAATAAAGGAAATAATAGACACTAGTTTCTTTGCAAAAATAAGCATTCAAAAATGGTCATTTCAAGTGCAAGATACAGACAGCATAAAATCAGTATCAAGTTACATTGCAGTGTTGCTGGAAGAACTTACATCCATTTCCCTGTCTTGCAGAAAGAGCTGATACTATAAGCCTGTCTGTTCAATGGCCAGAGTAGAGAAACACTTGCTTCAAAATGGGTACTAAAATTATTGTAAAGCTGTAAAGACTGACAAGCGGAGACTGAGATCCTCTAGCTAAGAGCATGCAAAATTCCCTTAGCTCCACAAGGAAGGAATATCTTCAGGGCAAAAGGGTGATTTGGCTGATAAATTCAGGTTTTTCTGACTCTGACAACATGGGACTGCTTAGCACTAATTATGGCAGTGACTGCAGATCCCTTCAGGTCACGTCCTCATACGGTGAATACGGAGAACTGAGCTGGAGCTCATGATGGTGCCTAACTGTTGTCTAGCAAGAGTGGCCCTTGGTACAAAAAAAAGTAAGGGTTATGCCACAAGAATGATTAAGCAGGTGGAATAAGACAACAAAGCTAGTGAGGAGTCATCAAAGAGTTTGGGTAAGGAAGAAGGAAAGCAGAAACAAGACCTGAGCCATGCCGTGAGCACGGCCAGGGAAACAGAGAGCTCCAAGGTGGATGCAGACGTGAAACATCCTAGTGTGCACAGAAGCACCGATGACCTAGAGGCGGCCTGCCGCCTCCAATATCTCTGCCTTTTTCTCCTCTCCGAGCTGATCTACCACGTACCACCATACACCGCTCCCACGGCAAACCTCACCTCCCTCATCACCACCTGCTTCCTCAAAGGTCCGCAGACCCACACCTCCAGGCTGCACGCACAAGGTGAGCAAGGACTAAACCCTCCCACGCCAAAGCGGTGGAAGAAACCAGCGAGATGCTGCCTTCGTCTGGAATATAAACTCAAACCAGCACAAGCTGCTCTGAAGCTGTGGCTATCAGAGCTACCTTCAGATGCACCCGTTCGGCAGGATGCATTCAGCTCAGCAGCAGTAATGGTTGTTTGCACTTCACCGTATTTCCAGTCGGGAATTCACTGATTATTCTCAATATTCACTTAATGTTGATTCATGCAAAGCACCAATCACTCCAGCTCCTACTGAAGCACTTCAGCCTGTGTTTGTCTTGGAGCACCTGAAGAGTACCTTGACATTTATGGAAAATACTTGGAAGTTTTTAAGGGTCTGTGCTGACTGTTATGGGTTATGTTTGCCAAAATGATGCTCTATGCACATGAACACAGCGGTTAAATACTTACTATGGTCACAGTTTTATCAGGACCATCCTTCACCCACCATGAAGATGGACCTTTGAAATCGGCGCTTGTTTGTTTTTATCAAACCACAATTTGGGCAATAATCTCTTGTCATACACAAAATGAGTCAAATTCTTCTCTCATTCACTCTGGGGTAAATCCTGACTAAATCCATTGACTTGAGCACAATGACTTTGGATTCATATTGGCAAAACTGCGAACAGATTTGGGCCTCACGCACTATGAGAGATTGCTTGCTCTTTATATGCTTTACCGAAAGCAGCTTTTCAGTCCTGCATGGATGCCAAATTAATTATGCAAAGCAAAAGAGAGGGATTTTTTCCATGAATATTTGGACTGTCTGCACACTGCTATACATTTTGTTATTCATAGATTGTATAAAGAATTGCAGAATTAATCATATCTTGCATTTTGAGACACTTCACAGACATGAATTAGGGAAGTTTCCTGCAAACTTACCACTACTACCCACAGAAAGGATTATCTTGAGCTCTGAAACATCATTTATCTCTTAAAATATAAATCCAAAGCTAAATACCATCCTGTCTGTTCCCACAGGCAGAGTAGAGGTTTGGAGTTTGTTTTACTTCATCGGTTATTGCAAAATCAACAGTTCATTCTCAGGCACCTTAGGAAGCCAAACTCTATTCATCTCTTGCTCCAGCTATCACTTAAAAGTGGTTTTGCCTTAGCACCACCAGAAAAAACTTCTCAGTTCTTTGCTGGAACAGCAAAGTAGAATTAGCTTAGCAATCGACATCTTTGTTATTCAAGTTTAAATTGCACTGGAGAAAAACACTGTGCTTCAGGGGAGAGAAAGGTTTTTAAGAAAAACCTGTTCCATTTCTTTCATTATCTTTTGGAGACAGCGAGGGCCTGCCCGGACACGGGGTGCCTCTGAATCACAACTGTGGACAACAACATCAGATGTTTGTGTCCAATGGGAAGCATAAAATGCAACCTGGGTAAAATATGATACAGATTTTACCTGCAACATTGAGCAAGCAAAGTCTGCAGTAGAGCAATGTGTCTGCAGAACACGACTGGAAGAAATTCCCTGCTGTCTGTCATGTCATCCCAAGACCAGATTCAAATAAGAGCCCACTTTCTTCTAGTTGTCGAGGCCACAGGATAGCCAAGACCAAGGAGAGATGCTCTCCTTGCTGTCAGCTCTGACCCCCAACACCCAGGTAGCGGGAAGGGCAATTTTACCAAAGACAATTTTTAAATATTTCTCTTTTTTTTATCAGCAGGGACTGATACGTCTCAGAAGCTTGTTAGAAATACAAGTTACGTGCTACCTATATTTACATGCACATTGTTAGATGTCATGAATTAATCATAACTCCATGACTTAATCATTCATGACAAACAGCTACTACTATCCAACTAGCACCTTAGAAAAGACTTAAAAAAAACCCAAACCAACAACAAATATTAATGGATACAAACTATGACCTTCCCACCTCGTACCTCTTTCTTCTCTGCAAATATCTCCTGCTTAACACTTGCAGCTCATAGAGCAAGTCTGATAGAGATATTACTATCATACAGACCTCTATAAAATGGAGGACACCAAACTGATGCGGAAAAATACAGCGGATCTGGACATCAGAGGGTGAAATGCCAAAAAGACCAAGAGTTTCTAACAACAGCCGCATCCGTTTACAGCAACGATGAACAACTACTTCATGATATGTGTCCAGTGAGTCTTGCAATGCACATAAATCCATCAACAAAAGCCACAATTATTATTTTCAGGCTGTTTTTAAGTGTTGCCACACAGGCATTTGTGCCATTGTGTTACACACCCGTGTCCAGCAAGGCAGAAAAACCAAAGGTAGAAGAAAAACTCCTCTGACAATGCTTGGGGAAATGTCTATGCCCACAAGGTACTGAGAATAAATAAGTATTTGTTGAAACAGCAATAGTCAGCCAAAAGGAGGTCTTAACTGGACAAAAAGTATGTTGTGAATCTGGAAGTTACATCCTGGTAACATCCTCGATGGCTGACATGGAAACCCCAGTAAATCACAGGGTGCTGGCAGTGGTCAGATGCTCTCAACACCAACCCTACCACTCATCTCTGCTTTCCTGGGGCTCAAGTGGATAAACCACCTCACCTGAGGCTGTGCAGGGAATTGACTCAAACTGGAATAAAAATCTGACTTGCCTTGGTTCCTTGTCTGTGCTTAGTCCCTTATAGCTCAGTACAATTTTCCGCCCAGGGTTTCCATCTGGATGGAGATAATTCTGCTGTTTTAATGGCACAGTATTCAGATACTTGTCCAAATACCCAGGGACATGATGATAAAGAGCTTCACGGAGAGCGTGGGAGATGTATATTTAACAAGGTATAAATGGGAACAAAACTCATGGTCCTTTAAATACCAAGGCAGTCCTGAAACTGGGAATTTGATGCACCAGCAGAGGAAACTGCAGTACCTGTGAGCAAAAGCAGCTTCTCAGTTTTCTTTCTGCAGTCAGAGAATGAATGAAAAACTACCCAGGCAAATCTTAGATTTTATAAAAACGCAGGAATCTTGCTTAGTTTCTTAAAGGTTAAAAAAAAGGGGGGGGGGG
>JAVJGG010000074.1:78806056-78846317 GCA_035590195.1 Aviceda cuculoides
GCACCTCCTGAGATATGGCCAAGCAGGTATCAAACATTATCTACCCAGCTTCAGGCACCACAGGAGCTGCACGGAGCTCAACGTAGGGTCAACCCCCAAGCATTTCCCAGAGTTTTTTACTCTGATGAGACTTCTGGTTGAAATAGGGAGGTGCTGGGAGAGTGCAATGCCCTCCTCTACTCTTCCCTGGGGCTGTGGTACCTCCGATTCAAAGGCTCCAGCCAAATACGTAGGATCTGCTCCAGATACCCACAGCTGGCATCTTACACGTGCGGTAATCCGATAAAGCTTATTCACAGCCATGAGTTGCTTTAAAAGCCACAAGACTGGGAAGAAACAGCCTCTTGATGCTGCTAGTATCAAACAGACACCTTACAAGAACAAGTGTGTAAGGCTGGTGAAAGAGGTGCTCTTCTTTTTTATCAATTTAATTCACAAGGTTTAAGCATTGCTAAGAATTAATTAGTGACAATTAAGAATAGACTGAGATGTGATTACTTGTCCTTAGAAAGTCAAGCTGAGCCTACATGTACTCAGCAAATACAAGCTCAAAAAAAAAAAAAAATCTCTATTTGCAGCTTTTTACATAAACAAAGGGGGGGTCTTAAAGCTGAGAAGTCAACCTCTGTCACCAAAGAAGTTGTGAAACATGGGTTTGGGAAAAATGTAATATAAACCTTCTTGTTCAAGGGAGTTCCACAACATGAGAAAATGGGAAAGAAGCTGACTCTGTTTTCCACCTGCTTTTCCAACCGCCTTTTCACAAAGCAATAAGAAAATAAGACCCACAGAGACCAGGAATTTCAAGTGTACATAGATACACTCCAATGAATAAGGGACTAGACTATCAGCTAAACAACTTAAAGTACATTATTTCTGTTTAAACCAGATGTGCAGCCAGCCCTAATTAAGGCATTAGCTACAATCACTGGTATTGCAAGTGGTGTCCTATTGAAGACACTCTCTCCTTAAAGCCTAACAATTTGAGTCTTGCTGATTCCAAGAGAATGAGAGATTCAGCCCCAAGATTGTCATTCATCTATTCTTTTTGATCATAATGTATGCTAGAACAAGCACCAAAAGCGAGAAGTGGTACAGCGGCCACTTCTGTACCAAATACTGAGCATCCCCACAGATGGTGAGGCTCCTTCATCATCTTGTGCAGGAGTTATTTTAAGTTTCCCCCAGGAGGGATTAACCTACCTCCTTGCATCCAAAAAACTTTCTGACATACCTCTTCTGCCAGGCTGCTGTAAAATCCAGGGTTTCTTAAAAAGGCTGTGACTCACATCAGCTTAAAGTATTTCAAAGGACACTGTTCTTTCCCCTCGATGAAGAACACCACAGGCCACAGCGAGAGGCAGCAGCAGAAGTGACTCGGTGGCAGGGATGCGAGGAGAAAAGCAGCTTTCTTCGGGCGCCGCAGCAAAGGGTAAAGAACCAAAAGTGTTCAGTTTTGCAAGGTACTGAGCGCGGTGAGATTTAAAGCATGAATAGAAACACCGAAGCCAATGGGATCAATCAAAGCTTGAAGAGCCACCTGAATCAGAGCAGATCTAAGCAAACCCAAGGGCTCTGCTCCTATCCCAGTACACACAGCGTGTCACCACTGCCTGCTTCTCCCTGCAGAGCCCAAGCACAGCTCCGCTTGCTCCTGCCCAACTCCCAGCCTCCACAGCCCACAAAACCAGCTGCAGCACCAGGTCCTACTCACCTTCTCCCTTGCCAAGGCACTGGGAAGGCACAGAAGTGGGAATTTGAGCCCAGATCAAGTCATTCCATACCACCTTCTCGAATCTACCATCGGCGGTGGAGGCCAGGCACCATCCCAGCCCAACATCCCCAGCACCCTGAGCTTCCTCCTTCTCACTCCAGTACCATCCTTAGCGAGGACTGATGGACACCGCAACCATCCCAGCACCCACTGACCCAGCCCTGATCTTCTTCATCCCTAGCTCAGTGCCTTTTTCTCCATCGAGAAGAACCATCGAAGCCATCCCTGATCTCCAAGGTGTATGCATTTCACACCTCTCCCCAGCCTGGGTTTACAACCCCGTATCCATCTGTACACGGGGCTGCCGCTTCCACTGGGGAGAGGAGATTTAAAGAGAAAAAAAGGGAGGGAGGGTGTCAGATCCACGCTCCACTGCTAATTCCTGTCAAAGGACCAGGCTGCATTTCCACCCATCTTCTAGCTGTATCATAAGCAGCACGTCTTTGCTACATTGGTCCGTCACCTGCAGAAATAATCATCCTTTTCACTAACCTGGCTGCTCCTGGGACTAGATCTTCACCTGAAAACTGCTATAAAACAAGTTACAAGCCAAAGGGCATGTTTAGGGAGCACCAAAGTGGGCAAGTCTTCTGCAAATTGTTTCACCTGAACTTGCCTTCTCTTTTAAATGATTGGGGAAGACCTAAGAACAAACGGTGACTGCACCGTGTGGCAGCACTAACCCAAGATGCACAAAAAGAGGATTTTAAGGTTGGCTACGAGAAACAATAAGGCCAAAAGGGCAGAAAAGTCAACTGTCTGCTGTCCTTGCCAGGGCAGAGGTTGCTCATAGTGGACTAGAGAGCGCTGCAGAAGAGAAGGTGGGGAGAGAGGGGAAATCAGCTAGCACTTTCCACGCATACTTCACTGACTATCTCTTAATTTCCCGCATCCCCAGTCGGCTTTTCCCTGGGGAACGGAGCCACACGCACAAGGCTATGGGACATCGGAGCCAAGCGCAGAGGGACCGACCTGCTGCCGCCGGTGCGAACACGCTGCTCACGGGCGGCCGAGGAAAGAGGTTCTCCCCTGGATTAAGAGCAAAACCGCCTCCTCCTTTGAAAACCCTATTAATTAATGGCGTCCATTGGGGAGCTAGCCAGGAAACTAGGTAATTTAATTTCTCAAGTACACAATGTCAGGAACGACATTGGGCCAAAAGCCAGCGCTGCCAACAAGGTGAAACCTCTTTCATTTCTTATCCGAGAGGTGGGGAAGTCAAGCATGAACGTCAGAGTGTCACTAGAGAAACCAGATACACTGAGCAAGTACTAAATTATCCAAACAAGTCCATTATATCTATTGCTGTCACACGCCGCCCGAGGGAGACGGGAAAGGTCTCCCAGCTCGCCGGTGATGCCGTGGGCCAGTGCTCTCCTGCAGGTGAGAGGCTTTGCTGGGCTCGACACCACACAGAGCCAGTCAATGATTTTAGAGAAAAGGAAAAGGGAAAACCTACCAGCCGGCAATTTGCCATGGGAAATCATGAGCAAATAACAATTCGGATAACATTCCTCTAAAAGGCGTTGATGCCCGTGAAATGCTGATTTTACCAAGAGCTACAAAAACAATTTTAAATCCCCAGACTAGTTTGCAACATTAAATGCCCAGGTAGGCTGGGTCAGTTGTCTCTGCCAAAAGATGTCCCATCTGGACTGTGTTTGGGGAAACAATGGAAAAATCAGGCCAGGTGTCTTTCTTGCCATCATCTACATAAAAAGTGATGGAAACAAACTTAGTCATTTTACTGTCCACCTCCAGTTTTCTTCCAAACATATCAGAGAACTTACACACAAATCAATCCTTACAGCAAGTTGTCGAGCCCAAAAGCTTTGCCACGCTCTGAACTTGGGGAGATAATGGATTTATTATAGCACTTGCCCAAGCTGATTTAGCAAAGCAGGGACAGAAACATGAGCAAAGGAATCCTTTCTCACCCCCTACCTTGGCGCAAGTGTTGAGCGTTTGCACCTTGAGCTGGTATAGCCTTTCCTTTCCAAGGACCAGGCAGATAACTCCAAAGCACCAGATTCAGCAGAAGGAGGCACCCAGCCAGAGCTAGGAGGCTTGTTTCAACTTAGCAAGGCATGGCCGCGGCTCTAGAAATGCTTTATAGGAAGAGATTTTTAAAATTTTTGTTTATTTTAAAATACAAACTTAGAAATGGCGAGAGGCTACCAGCACAATCGGTCTAAGACATCATGACTCTAAAAAGACTTGAGACTTTGGAGGAGAAGAAAAGAAAACCACCACCTCCTTCAATTTTAGAATGTCTAAGAACACTTTATATATACCCATCTACTGGTTCCCAGCCCACCCTGAGGAGGCCAAGACGATGCTCTCGTGGTGCTCACAGCACACCCTACAGTGGTCAGTGGAAGGCAGACTACCTCAAAACAAGCAAGTACAGGGCAGTTCCCACTTTTTTCCATTCCTAGAGAAATGTAAACTTTTTTTTTTCCCCCCACCCTTAAAGATCCACAATGTCGATGCATTATTTTTTGTGATTAACATCATTACAGTGCACCATTAAATTCTCCCAATTCATAAAAAAGACTGCACTGTAACACTATATCCAACAGGGGAAATAAATTCTCTAATTTAGGATGGGTTTGAAATTACTTTTGGATACATCTAACCCCTTTAAAATTGGAATTCAAGCAATTTCACTGAAACCCTGTTTGGTTTTTATATTCAGGAACAGAAACCCTATCCAGCACATACCTCCAAGGGAAAACATTACTGTTACCCAAAATGACATTAAGATTTAATACAAACAACACAGTAATTCAGCCTTTTAAAATTCAATAATGGCTCCTCTGATTTGACACATAGTGAAGCTGATTGCAAAACTACCATTAACTTCAGTGATTTTGCTGCGAGCTTCCTGACAAATTCAAAATTACATCCAAATCACACAACATCATTTAATATGATGTAAGCTATTATATAGTAAATTAAAACCAAAGTTAACAGATGTTTCTACAGCTCTTTACTTAAAAGTTATACAACTAAAGAACACTATTTTTAATTTTTTATTTAAACCTATACACAGTCTACTGAATGTAAGTACATTTAATATTTAATGCAAACAGTATGATCCTTATGAGAATTTAGTGCTGCCAGTGAAGCCAGTACCACTGTTGACATTAGCTAGCAGGAATAAGTGTTTGCAGAGCTCAGACCCATAATTGATCTAACGACAGTAAATATGCAGACCCCGATGCACGTCCTCCAACTTCAGCAGAGTTACGCTTTCGAGAGGCAAGCCGGGATTTCTATATCAGTTCCACGTACCGGAGACCAGAATTCCAGCAACGATTAAGGCCTGTAGCACACAGCTTGTTGCTGAATCCGGGGACATTCGCAGCAAACGTGCCAACTCCGTAAGCTACCTTCGCCTCCCTCGCTAAAAGATAAGGATCTAATTCAATAAACCCAGAAGGGCTCAAACGCTCAGCTCTTCCCACGCTGCCAAATCGCCTCTGAAACGGTCATCGGTTTCCTCTCCCGCGCGCCCGCAGATTCCTCGACGCCCGCGGCGGGGCTGCCAAAATATTGCTCAGCATCCCTGGGCTGCCGCTGACCTTCCTGGCCCGGGGGGGTGGAGAAGCTGCGTGGCCCATCGGCACTCGTGCAGATCCGTGGGCAGAAATTTCCTGGCAGCGATGCCCAGACACACCTGTATTTTATACCATAAGTACTTTCCCACGCTGCAAATGTGTTTGGTTTTTTTTTTAATCTTTTAAGACAGTCGTTAGCGATGTAGTCAGCACCGGGGAAGCCTCTGCGTACTCTGTTCCCAGATAATGGGGAAAAAAAATTGTTTTATTTGTGATTTCGTATTTGCTCTGTGGTGACATTAGAGTTCCCAGCTGAGACCAGGTCCCTGCTGTGCCGAACGCTGCGATAACTACATCAAGAGGGAAAGAAAGTCCTTGCCCCAAAGGCTCTGTGTAGACAGGAGAGACACAGAGCTAGCAGGAAAAAAGCCAGAGCATAGCCACGAGCACCGAGCGGGACACCCCAGCCAAGCTGGGGACCCCCCCTGACTCCATTACCTGCCCTGATCCACTAATCACTGAGTCACCAGCAACAACACACACCAAAACTCCAAAATTTACTGTCCTCGCATCTTCCTGGCTGCATGCAGCCACGGGCACGTAGGGAAGCGGGCTCAGGGGTATCTCAGATGCTCTTTGCAAACAACTAAAGAACTATTCCAGCAGCGGTGGCTCCTGAACAAGCTGGTCGTGAGCAAGTTGAAGGTTTTCAACCTCAGAGCAGGGAGGTTTTTCAACGTCAGAGCAGGGAGGTTCTCAAACAGCCCCCTAAAAACAGTAGCGGACAGAAATCCACAGCTGGATTCAGCAGGGGCTTGGGACCTTCATGGATTAAGTACTTTGTGGGTTAAGTTGGGACTAGACCCGGTGAGGCACGTGGTCTCTTGCAACCCTGCGTGCTCCAAAATAATCCCTTTGTGAGCAGGTGACGTTACAGTGGCACTTCACAAAATAAATACTTGGTCCAGGGCTCATCGTCCTGGTATTGAATTCTCAGTCTTGTCTGTCCTGGTGGCTCTTCTCCATTCCCAGGGCCTGATCCAGGGATCGTTTACGCCAATTACAATATAGCAGCGCTTGCCTCGCCAGTGGACTTGTGCCCACCAATGGGTACCTGGTCACAGAACCACAGAATGGTTTTGGTTAGAAGGGACCTTTAAAGGTCATGTACTCCAACCCCAATGCCAGGGTTGGTGGATGACTGTTAAGATGGGGTGTACCCATCCACAGGGATGAATCCCACCCAAGAACACGAAAGGGTGGCTTTTCCAAATCCGGGAGATGTAGAAGTGCTAATGAAGAAATCGTGATGCTGCGGTCGCCTACTGAAGGAACTGCTTTCTGCCCATCGCACACCTTCACGCTGTTCTCTGACCTACCAGAGTTTTTCTGCTATTGGCAGAGACACAAATTGGCTCCTTTCTTCCTTTTTCTCGTGGACAGGGTAATATCCCATCGCTGATTCGAGGCAGGCAGCTTGCAGCAACAGCTCTGATCACAGCCGGACACAGCTGTCAAACACATTCTACGAGGAAAGTCAAAAATCCTACAAATACCTCGCGTACATCTGCTAGCACCCACCGGAGGACCCAGGGTGATACAGCTACTTTCATCTCTAAATTCCAGAAAACATAATAACCAGGTCTTCGTAGAGAGGGCCTCAAAGAGGGAAGGTCAAATGTCTTGTCAAAAGTCAAAGCTAAGGTCCTTTTTTCAGAGCATGACACTTGTCTCAGCTGTTGAAAACAATCATTTCTTTGCACAGCACCTTGGAAGTGGAGCACACCAAATATTTGGCATCTTTTCTTTCAGATCTGGGTGTTCAGCACAATGCATCAGCCATTGATCAACCACAGCTGAAAATCCTGTGCATTAACTCTGCTCTAGGAGAGATCAGAGAGAATGGAGAGCTGAGAACAGCTGCAAAACTGCTGGGCTTTTATTCCCTTTTAAAATAAAAAAATTTAAAAAAAAAAAAAACCAAAAAAACACTTTGTTTTTGCAGTCCTGCACAAACATGTGTGTTCTCTTCATCTTTTCACCCTTTCAAATACTAATCATGCCCAAGAAGTTTGCGACACAGGTAAGGGCTGAATTTCCAAGACCTATTGATAGAAAGGAACCGAAGAAAGCCTTTTGCAGTTCTTTCACACCCTGGAAATGCTATCAGTCCTACAGACCCCATCCAAATAATGATATGGGATTTTGAGTGGTACCTACAAGTCTGCTTACACACACATGGCCTGAATGGGTTTGTTTCTCTCTTTTTAGTCACATTGAATCTCCGAGTCACCCCGGTAGCATTGCCTACCTCTCACATTACCATCCTCCTCCTCCCAAGGAGCCTTATCTTGAAAAAGAACTAAGGCTTTGCAGCACACAAACTATTCTAGACAGGCACGGAAAGAAAGTCAACTTCTGGCTAAAGTTTCTTCTCTCTAATAATTTTTCACCTCCATTCTTGTATCAGCGATAAAATTATCACCAACATTTTTTTATTATTATTATTTTTTCCCCTAAGAGAATTAGTTTAGAAGATTTCTGCCAAGGAGGATTATAGACATTGTTACAACCTGCCAAGAAACAAGAGCGCAAGTGTATACATGTGTGTCTGGGAAAGGATGAAAGTGAAATGATTGCAGCTGAACTTGCCCAGATAGCACCAAGGAAATACAAAACTTTCTATTAAGCTGACATAAAAATAGAAAAGCTCTCAGAGTTACAGGGACCCAGACCCAACCCAAGAAATAGTAATACCCCTTATCTCTCTGTGCCATGGATTTACTCCCAGGCTGTCAGAGTTGATCTAGTTATTTCCTGCAGGACTCGCTGCTTCCTATATCTTATCAGAATACGACTGTAAGTAGCTGTAAGCCCGCTAATAAGCTTCCCCAAAATGCACTACACCAATTCCCCCCCCAAATACCCTCCGTGTTATTTGTCCGCAGGCGACTCCATCACAAGTGCTCTCCCTCCTGCGACGGCGGACAAGATGCAAACACTCAGGTCCACGAGTAACCTCAGGGAACCAGACCACCGGCCTGCCCTGAAATTTATTTCTGAGCCCCATTGATTTCCTGCCCCCTCTGAAATCAAACCGCCCTCCACCATTATAAATCTAATGGGCCATCCAGGTGTAAAGCTCTGCTTTGAGACAAAACATGCTTGGCTACCTCCTGCTAACAGAGCGACTAATAAATTATATTACAGTGCAGGTGAAGAGCAAACCAGGTTTAACACCTATTTGTACTGACGCTTCTACCTCTTACCATAAAGAGCTGGATTTTGGTGTGGTGATTCCAGGTCCTACTGCTCATATAGCATTGAGACTGGTCAGATTGGATGGCAACATTTATACCCGCACTTAAATGTTTTTGTTTGTTTGTTTTATTTAAATAAAGCTTCCAGTACTGGAGAATTCAGCATAGTCACAATAAAGGTTCATCATCTCTCCTGGTGAATATCTCTGACTTCAGCTTCCAACAACATCTTTTGTGTTGGTCCCCAGGCAGGCACCAGCACACAGAGACCATGGTGAAGTAACCTATGGTGCTTGGCTTCTTAGGTTTTGGGCACATTTCCAAGCTTTTCACTATTCTCCTTTAAACTCTCTAACATTTTGCAGGCTCGACATAGAGACTGTTGCAGGGGTGTTATGTCGGAGCCACCCAGGGAGGTGATCCCACCCAGGGACCCCTGTTTCCACAGGGACGCTTCCCACTGCGGTAGGAGTTCGTGGCAAACCTGCTTTCGTACCTGAGGACTTGTTTCATGTCACTACATGTATTGAAGATCAGCAGAGAGATTTCTTGCGTCCTGTAAAATGTAGATTAAGAGCCAAAAGTACCTAACTGAGTGTCTGACTCAAAACCCAACCCACTGAGCCTCCTGAGAATGTTTTGCACCAGCCCTGGCATACTTTGCACGCAGAATTACGTGGGCAGAAATCCCCACTGCTCTGTGTTGTAGCACCAGGTACGCAGCTGTCAAGAAGCAAACAAGGAACAATTATTTTTTTTTCCATGCTATTAGCTTTAAAATTAGATTCCTGGAAATACTCTTTTAAGCCCAACCCCCAATATCTACCTAAATGATCATAAATAAGCATTGCGTTACTACACAGCTGAACGCCAGAAACAAGAGGAGAATGACAGTTACTTGTATTTCTTATCTGCTAGAAGAAAAGGGACAACATGGCAGGAGCACAGAGAGCTTCTATATGTGCACATATATATATATATACACACACACACAGTATGCAAGCACATACGCAAATGGAGAGAGAAAAGTAACCGAGCCCAGCCAGCGATGTCTTTGCAATGGGCTATACAGCACACAAAGGACAGACATGAAAGAGCAAAGCAGATACATGATATCAAACAGGTGATATAACCTGCTACCAAAAAAACCCCCCAAAAAAGTAGAGGACACCTTTACGAGAAGGGGTGAAGAGGGAAACGTTATTACCGCACGTCCCCGGTCTGGGAGTCATAAGTAAGTCATAATCCACGCCGATATCAGCTCTGCCAACTAATTGAACTGAAAAGCCAACTGAAAGCAATCTAATTCCCAGCATTTTCTAGGGGCCAAAGGCTCAGTTCAGAAAGCACTTTTGCAGCTGATCAAATCTAAGCGCGTAATTAGACCCACAGGGTAAAATCCTGTCCTTAGTGGTGAGTTCTGACTAAGCCGGATCGAGGCAGGATTTTGCCTGTTGGACTTTGTGAGCGCTTGGGGACTTCCCTGAATCCGTATGGGAATTTCAGCTCTTTGCAGAGAAAGCATTTGTGAAATTTCTTTCTGTTCCCTTCACAAAGAAGTTGCACAAGGCCCAGATTTCCAAATCTCGTTGTCCTAAACTGAGGCACGGTTTATGTTATTTTCACCAGGGCTGGACAACCGCGGCTTCCACCGTCTCGGACCCATCCTGCCATAAGCCAGCACCTTGCAGCCAGGTGCGGTTCCCACATCTCAGGGGCAGCTTTTTGTGACTCGGCTTGAGGCTTAATTTCATCAACCCAGCAAAATAATCATCTCCTCCGCTGCAAACCCGCCAGCAGTCTCAGCGGAGCTAGCACAGGCCAAACTAAACAGCCCTTCAAGTCTTAGAGTGGGTGAAGTTCGCTGCTGCCTTTGTGGGGAGCGCGACGCCCTTTGCGGCACATAAGTGTCGGATACGCGGCCGCTTAGCGCATTCAGCTGTTTAACCAGAAGACAAACCACTTTTTCCCCTCTGTGTAAATTCATCGAGTCAGAAGGTTTCCTGGAAAAATTCCCCGGGACGTCGCCGACTGGTGTTTTCTTTGGACGAAGGCCACCGGCGCCTGCTGG
Source organism: Aviceda cuculoides (assembly GCA_035590195.1). NCBI lineage: Eukaryota > Metazoa > Chordata > Aves > Accipitriformes > Accipitridae > Aviceda > Aviceda cuculoides. The sequence goes on from JAVJGG010000074.1 coordinate 78,816,725, forward strand.
CGTCGGTAGAAGAGCAGCCTGTGCACTCCTGAGGGGCTCTGGGCAGAGCCGAGGACATACCTCCCCCTCGTTATCCCTTGCCATAACGGGAAACAGTCTCCAAGATATTCAAAACCCATCAAAAAAAAAATCCCTGCTTTGGAGGCGACAAGCAACATATGCTATTTTGCTGAATTCTTAAAGTTGAGCTATCAAAACCCCCTCATCCCTGCATACTCCAGCATTAATATTTTTGCGACACACTTGACCAAGGACTATCTTCCAAGTATAACTTTAGTTAACCTAAACCATGGCACCCTACCCACCATGGGAGGTCAGTGATCAGGACCATGCAACGCTCTGCCTCCTCCATCCTCTGCTTGGGTTCCAGCCCAGCAGCACACCCAAGACGTGCTTAAAATTAAGCCTCAGACCCCTGACTCCAAAGCAGGGATTGCAGTGGTGACATTAAAGCTGCTCAGAGAACAAGGCATTGCTCCAAAATTCAACAGTACGTTGTCTCCAACGCATAGAGGACAAATCATGCCTTTATTTGAAAGGCACACATCTTTTCATGAGAAGCTATAAAGCAGAATAATTCAAATATACAGTTAATAAAGAGCTTGTGAAAGTATAACTCTTCTTCGCCTTTTGAAGAAGACGTTCGACAGATGTTCGATCTTCGAGAGAGACTCTTAAGATTTACTAGCGCACCATTTCACATGCAAATAAAGAGAAATAAAGCAGCGAAAGCACAAAAGGCTCTTCACCCTTTACCATCTTGCCATCAAGACTTTCAACACAGTTCAGCCCTCATTGCCAGGGTCAGATCAAAGGACAGTTTGGGTTGGAAGGGACCTTTAAAGATCATCTAGCCCAACCTCCCCAATCTTCAAGGCTGTATTAGTCCGCATTATTTCAATTAAAATATTAAACAATAAACCTCTTATTTCAGACTGCAGCAGGCTAGCCTATGCATGCACACCCCCCCTCAGTCCCGTGGATTTGGAGAAGCTTATTATAATCATAAGCTATCAAAGCATCATGTAAGTTTTTAGTTACTCATTATTAACTTATATAAGCTCAGCTCCTTTGATGGTGAAGCTGTGGTAAGGCAGTGAATAGGACACTCTGCTACTCTTTGCCCCAATTTAAGTATATTCTTAATATTGTCCACCTGTGCTAAAGAGCAGCACTCAATTTTTATGTCATCTATCTTCTCCAATGTGGTAAGATTTAAAAAAAAAAAAAAAAAAAGTGTCAGTTTAGGGTTTTTTACTTGACTGCAAAATATTGGTATGAGGCTCAAAGTAAAGAGAAGCTGTTATGGCATTTTGTTGCATGCCTCCAGCCTCAAGACTTTTTATCTGCATATTTTGACAACTTTCTCCTTACAGAGATAAAAGAATCTTAAGGTTGGTTTTTTTCTCTGTAATTAAGGCAGGAAAAAAAAAAAGTCACATTATAACTTTTGGATATGCCTCAAATTGCCGTTGTTGGAGCTCACTTTCTAGAGGGAGGGAAGAGGGGTCTGTGTGCATCTAGAGTTTGGGGTATAACAGCCAGAAAGGTGAAAACCATTACCCTACCAGCAGACTGGAGCTTCTTCCCCCACTCCATGGTAACTGCTCTTGTTCCAGAGGTGATCAGCCAGGTCCCTCCTTCAGCTGCTGGTTGCAAATTGCTAAATGAAGTCACCTGGGAGAGAAAAAGTTCTTCCTCAAGTGTCCTCGGTAGAGGAACTGGTCGAGGCGGCCAGGAGGGGAGTCAGGGTATTTATGAGACAAAGGCAGTCAGCTGAGAGCCCTCCTGGAGTTAATGAGGGCTTTTAAAAAAAATATGAAGCCAGCAAGGACCTGTTGACCTCTGAGAGATAGTGGGGAGAGGGTAACATTGGGCGGGAGGGGGAGGGGGGAACAACCAGGAGGAATAACTAATTGCACATTAGGCAGATGTTCTGCCATTGCAGGCTTCACCCATAATTTCATTTCTCCCATTTAACTCACCTTGACTTTCTCCATATGCTATGGACTAGATCCACTTTATCTTTTTGTACAAAGGAGGAAAAAAACCTCCAGTTTCTGACACTTAACATCAAAATAAAGAACAGTAAAATCCCCTTCCTGAGGCACAGACCAGGTTTGTTTGATGGAGTCTATCCTATATAAATGAGAATATCTTCATCCCTGAAGTTAAACGGAGCTTACGGTATTTTTTTGCTTTTCAGTATCCAGACCTGAGCACAGATTTTTCCTCCCTCTTTCCCAAGCATTTTCTACTTGGGCAAAAGAAAAAAGGACAAGTGGGGAGAGCTGTGGATGATGGCCAGTTTCACTTGCACTCCACCAAAGGGCAGGTCACCGCTGCTTTGCGATAGAAACAACATTAGGTCTGTGCAGAAGTCTTAAGAAAATCTGATCCAGAAACCCTGCATTGAAGACACCATCTGCAGTTCTTCTTCAGGTCACAACTCACCAGATGCACTTTCTTTTGAAAAAGGAAAACGTTTTCACTGTAATTAAAATGCTACATAAAGAGTTACAGAGCTGGTTTCACAAAGATCCAGTCATCGCTGCAGGCCAACAGCAAACTAGGGCAAGTGATGTCTCACAAAATCTCTTTGAAAGAGCAACCTTTAGTGCTCAATATTGAACTTCGAAGACATTAAACATACTGACCCTGCCACAGGGTGCTACAAGGGGTGTTGGGAGAGTTTCTGTTCAAGCACTAGCTGGGCTCAATTCAGCTACAAAAGGTGTGGACTGATTCAAGCATTGCTGGGCAGTGAAGGGGAGGCAAGGGGTTTTGCTGAAAGGACAATGAATAAAACAGAGCTTATCAAATGGAAACCCAAGGTAGGTGGGTGTGTGAATGAAAAGCATGGACCTAATAATAATAAAAAAAAAAAATTACAGGAATCATCAACATGAAAGAAAAGGTCTTTTCGTTCCTTTGGATGAAAATATGCTCCAAGCATATGGAGGAGCTCCAAGCACATGGGACCAGTGCCAGCCTGCCCACCTCATCCCTCCCACCTTGGGCTTCCTATCTGCCAGCTGACCATTGGGTTGGGTTGGGATCTTCTCCTTTTTTAGCTATTTTTCATATCAGTCCCACTGAATGTGATAGTGACAGGAAAAATGCTACTTTAATATCCTTATTGAATAATAATTTTTTTTCCTTGTGAAAGTTTTAAATGTGCTTCATTTGGCATCCGTTTGATCTGGCAACAGTTACCCCACCTAGATATATGAGCATCACCAGAGAAAACCCCAAAAAAGAGAAAGAAATGTGGAAAACTGTGCAGACCACCCTCACTCAAACCAGAGAGCAAGATAACGGTGGGCTGAAGGTGATGGTTCATCGCACAAGCAGCAAAGGCATTGCAATCTCGAGCTGTCGAATTCAGCAAAGAATTCAGAGGAACGGTGCTGCACCACCCTCATTTACCCAGAGCACCCACCCAAATCCAGTAACAGCTGCCTGCCTTGGGGACGATATCTTAGCTATTTTGCCATTAAAGCTCAAGCTTTATCAATTTAGCTTTAGCTCAATCAAACCCCTCAAAATGTGATAGAGGCGATTGCCGTCGTGTACCTTAGGGGCTTACCTCAGAGCAAGGAAAGCAATGCACAGGTGGTAAGCGTATGCAATATCAGCCTCAAACACGCACAGGAAAAATTACAGAGGATGGCCAGAAACGTCTCCGCGCGGCATTCCATTGCTTTCCTTCCCCGGGCTTTTCTTTGCCCAGGCTGGCCCTGCTTCCTCTCGCCAGAGGTCATGGAGAGATGACTACATCGATATTTTGAGTCGGATTTTAAGCCAATGAAGTTCCCACGCTCCCCCCCAGCCCATTCCAGTCTGTAAGTTCACTTTGAAGAAAATCAGAGTAATATGAAATCCCACACCAGCAGTTTTCTGCAGGGTGATATTTTTGTATACACGATTTCCAGACTGTGGATTGCAAAGGTATTAATAAGACTCTATTAATAAGACTAACGTTGCCTCAGTCACTGCTGATCCGATCATCTTTGGTGCGCGTGTCTTGCTCTGTTTTCCCTTCAAGCCCTTCTCCTGACGAAATATCTAGGAAACATGTAAGACATATTTCTGTGTTATAAACAAAGCAGCAGCATTAATACTTAAAGTACTTAATAACCACCTATCAAGATATGGCAATGAAGTAAATTAATACTCCAAAGTCCTGATTTGGGTCTCACTTACATTGGTGTTACAGCACTAAAAACTATTGGTTTCAGTTGCGGTTCATTTACAGACAAGTAACTGAGGTTAGCCTGACCTTGCATTGCTCTAATAAATACATTACAGTAACAACAGATCTGGAGTCAAAAGGAGTTTGCCGCTGGTTGCAACAGTAGCATTGTGTAAATAATACATGGATATTAGAAAAGCAATTACGTCACAATATCAGAGCCCATATCATGAGCACAAACTGCTCTGCAACACAAGCCGGCTCTATTGGGATGAATGCCCTTTCTAAATTACAGCATTACAGATCAACTAGATATTCACTTTGTTTCTGTAGTAATGCAAAACAGGAGACTGCACCGAGTCTAAGGTCAGCGCAATTTGATTTTTTTTTTTTTTTTCCCAATAGATCTTTTTAAGGACACGAGTTCATCTTTCAGAGAAAACAAAACCTAACCTTGGCCTTGGATGGGCGCAGGACGACGTCTCCGTTTAGCTCTAGTCCCTCCGGGGTGATGCAGGGGAGGGAGAAGAAAGGCGGGATGAGGAGCGCTCAGGAAAACTGCAATCGGTCTGATGCCCTTTGGGAGGAATAAAACCAATACCCGGCCTAAGCTGGTAAATCTGGGCTGTGTTTCTACAAACTGAGCCTTGGCAAGGAGCTCACCTGTAGGCTCCACACTTGGAGATGCCTAAAATTCAGAGAGATTAATTTTGCACCAAGTATTGTTGCTTTGTGTTTGTAGGAGGTACCGACTCAACTTTTCTCTGTCTCTGTTTTTCCATCTAAAACTGAGAATATGGATAACATACAGCTAAATTCATTAATGCTGCTCAGGCTGTTGGGAGGTCAATGTTCTCACCTTGTAATTTGTCAGGGCTTTACCACTTGTGGTTGTTTCTCAAATGGTCAACAAGCAAGACCTTAACCTCAGCTTTGGACAAAGCCATTTGCTACTTGGCAGAGGTCTCATCTGCCACTCAAAAATGATGAAATTTAACACTCTGAGATAAGCCACATTCCATTTTCTTGTGCAAAGAGTATGATAGGGCTTAAAAAGAGACAGTCAAGGCTAACAACCCAACCAGACCCACCTAAGTCTATGTGATTTAGGGTTGGATTACTGGGAGGCTTTAACAAATACCTGTCCTTCGTAGCAGGTCCCTTCAAATAGCCATAATCATGATACAAAATTACATCACAGAAAACAATATGGGTTTTTATCAAATTAATATTGGCTAGGATAAGGGGGCAGGGCCAAACTATTTTAATGTCTTCTGAAGCATCCACTGTAAAAACATATATTTGATTGCTCAGTGAATGCATCTTGTTTGCTTTTCCTGTTGGTTATTAGTATAAAATTAACAATCAAAAGGCTAATAGATGAAAAACTTGTTAAGGTACAGGTTTATTAATCCCCAGAAATTAAATCTTTTGCTCATGCAGCTACAAAGTTTGCTAATCATAAAAATACATTTTTCAAGCAAAAGCTTAGCAACGCTTACTAAAAATTTGCGCTACGGGTGGTGAAAAATAGTCAGCGCAGAAGATGGAAATGAGCTGTGCTACAAAGCCCCACAGCTGATGAGAGCTCAGAGCACTAAAGACCCTGCAGAGGACAGTCAGCATCTGGTGAGCTTGTTGAAAACTCACCCCAAAACTTTAATAATAAGAGCTTACAAAGAGGCAAATGCTTCCTATTTTTCCATGAGAATCACCAAGTCACATTTGTATGTGTCTTATCAGCCTCTTCTCTGTGACTCTTTAGCGTCAGCCTGGCAATGTTCCTGCGTGTTCACTGGGATAAAAAAATGGTAAGATAGCAGAGCAGTTATCGGGCAAGTACTTAATATTTCGGGGTCAATATTGCCTGTTGACATAATTTCTTATAGAAAGGGCTGTGTAAGCCCCCTGCCTGTGTCTGTCAGTCCCTCCCTTCTGTCTTCCAACTCTTGTGCTAGATTTCAGTCAGGGCTGAGAGCAAGTCAGTGCTCCCAGAGACAATCTCTTCCTAGTTTATGGAAAATTTTTAGGGCAATACAGAGCTATTGTGGATAGTGCACGTATATTCGCGCTTTCATTATACTGCAGAACTTGCAAAGGGGAGAAATCCCAGTCAAGGAGGTGTGTCTCTCATGTCTAATATGGCCGAAAATCTGATTTCAGCTCTCCTGTTTGTTCAAGCATTTGTACCATCTCTCTGCTGGGTCTGTCCTGCAAGGCCTTATGTGGGATAAACCCACCGCTGCACTATTTAAAAAAACCAGTCCGCCCACCGTGATCCGTAAATCTAGAAGATAATTTTCCTCAGCTTCACTGCTCACAAAACTGTTCTGTTTGTGGTTTAGATGTTTTTAGCTTGTGGACACACATGGTTCCTCTTGCAGTGATGTGTAAACATTTAATTCTGCTGGCAGGTTAAGTAAAGTGATGCCAGCAGGTTTATTTTGCAGAATAAGAGACCTGTGCAGACACAGGGTCAAGATCTGCTCTCTGTAGAGTATTGTATACATTGATTTTTACTAATTATTCAGACAAGTGAGGTAACACACTGATCTGATATTATCATATAAGCAGAACCAGATTGTCTATAACAGTGGATAAAAGAATACTGAAAGGCAAAAGGTGTTTTTCTGCCAGTGTTAACAGGTCTGTGACTTGAAATGAAACAACTCCAAACCTCCAATTAAAGCAGCTACTAGATATAAGCGAGTCATTACGGTTGTCCTTCTTTATCCCTAAGTGTTTATAATAAATAAGAATGACAAATTAGCATACAGCTCTAGGAAAAGTGAGTGGTTTGGGGAAATAAAGAGTGTTTGCGCCTGGGTGGAGGGTGGGTTTGACCCCTGCAGCCTACATGTCCCCAGCAAGCAAGGGGACAACCCTCAACCCTTATATTCACCATCAAATATAGTACTGGCTTATGGACTGCTGCCGCCGCTGATCCTGAAGCAACAGGAGGACAGCGGGGCTTCTCTGCTCCCATGAGCATGGAAAATCCAGGGAAATCCATCTAATCCCAACATCTGCATTGCTACATCCAAGTCATTTGTCTATGGTTGCAAGGCAAGAGAGACGAAAGAGCCATCTAACTGTGTTAAGGAGAAAAAGAAATGCATTAGAAATGCATCTTCTTTAGAAAAGAAGTTGGCCTGAGCAAGAACAGGAGCCTCCCGGCTGCAGAGGTGCCAGGCAAGATTGGGTTTTAAGTTTTCTCCATGGCAGGCAGGAAGGCAGAAGGTCAGACCCAGTCTGTTTCTGGGGCTGGTCTGAGACTGGCGCAGCGATGTGCAGAGGCTCTGCAGCATCCTCCTGCCTCCCTTCGGCTGCCGGGAAAAAAAAGAAGCAAAGGGATCCCCCAGGCCATAAACAGCAGCCTGAAGATTGCTGTGGACCGAAGTTTTTCTAGAGTTACACGGTCTGGCGGACCAAGGAAGGACCCCTCACCACTTCCGTATTACCTTGTAGAGAAAGCAAACAAGATTCCCAGAAAAAGGCAGGAGGAACAGTGAGACTCATCCCGCTTCAGCAAGGGAAGGGAGGTGGTGGACAAAGCAGCTGGAACCACGCTATGATGGTCCCTTCAAGGGGTTGTGGCTGCACGTGTCACCCACCTTAAATCTCAGCAGGAGAGAGGGCACGTACACCTCAAACCACCTGGTTATGGGGGAGCTTCACACACACGGGGTGGATGGCGAGGGGAAAAGCCACCGTCACCCCTGGGGGTCTCCTCCTGCAGATGGCAAATCTGGGTCCCACCACCCATGGGACCTTCAATAGAGGCAAGTTGGTCATAAAATGGGCATATCAGGTAAACAGAGAAGGCTATTCAAATAACCTTACTGTTCCGGAGACATGGCTATCCTTTCTCCAAAATAAGTTGACTTTTACCAGTTTTAGCTATGGGATACTTGGACCATCAGAATTGGAGGGGGAAAGGAGACCATCTCCTCTGGTTGCAAGGATAGCACCAGTTCTGCATAACTGACTGATACTTCACCATCATTCAGAGAGCCTACTCAGTTTTCCACATAGTGAGATATGAAATCCATCACCATTGCATAACCTTTCCCAAATGTTGCCACATGAAGCAAAGTTTCTGAGAGATTTATTAAAGATGTGATTGATTGAGGAGACAATTCTGAAACAACAAAAAAAAACATTCTCAGTACACAGTACTTCATGAAACACCTATACAGGAAGTCAAAAATGCCATTTATCTTTTCAAGCAAAAGGAGTGCATATTCCATATTCATCATCCTGCACCACATGTTCATGGAAACATCTGAAGAGCATGGCATTAGGGACTCAAGTATTTTATTTTATTGCCTGATGGCATTTGCCTTGAGCGGCAAAGATGGCAAATTATTTGCAAAATTATCAGACTCCCTCAGTACCTCAGCACTTCTCAAAGGAAATAACGTGCTTAGAAACACGGATGTTACCAAGATTAACTTCCACTGCCTGAAAGGCATTTGCCTGCCTGACCTCACTGCAGCCCACAATTTTGTCAAGTGCCACTAAGCAAACAGGCAGTGAGATGAAAACGCTCCCATGAAGCTCCAGGCATCAGCTCAGATGTCTCGACGGCATTTCATTCATCTCGTCTGGGAAAAGGATGAACTTCATTTTCCAAAAACTGACTCGAAATAAGTCCAGCAAGGCAGAAAGATTGGTAAAACTGACAGTGTGACAGTCCTGGCTGTCAGTACATCTGACAAGATCAATTCCTTGCAAAAATAAACAAAAGATGTCCTGTGAAAGAAAAACAGTGGATTTTAGCCCTTATTATTTCTAAAGACGCAAAGAAGCCCAGAGAAAACTTATTTTTGTTGATTAATTTTGTCATCCTGTATCAGACCAGTTAAACCTGGCCTGGCAGCAAACCTTCCATCTGGGAGACCCTTCATAGATCAGCCTGTCAGGTCTCAAAAGGCAGCACCAAATCCCAGGAACTGGGATGGAGACAAGAGCCCCTTGTCCTTTCCCTGCAGGACCAGCTGCCCCAACAGCAAGGACCTCCGTTCAACCCAATTTCTGACCCACTGGTGGCAGAGACTTCAGTGACTCCCCAGGAAACCTTTTCCATTGCCAAATCCTTGTTTTCTTCCTGATAAGTCCCTGCCAGTTGCAGCCAGAGGAAAAGGGGTTGCAGGCAAAGATGTCCCCATCGGCCCCAAGGCTGCACGCAGAGAGGGGCGACCACCCAGTGGGATGCTGTCAGCAGGGAGGGAGGACTTTAGTGCCACGGTGGTTTTCTACAGCTCTGAGCAGAGAGGAGCAGGCGAGGTGTACCGGACCTCCGATTTCACCTCCACGAGTTGCAATGAAATGCAAACCAAAGCTGGTGATGATGAGCTGAAAGGAGCGCCCGTTGATTTTGCAGCTTTGTGAAATGACACCCAACACATCCAAGAGAGAAAAGGACAGTGCCTATGTAGCGGGTAAAGCTGTGGGCTTAGGTGACAAGAATAATCTGAGTGTGTTGGAGGATGTGTACATCACTCCTTCAAAAGCAGAGGAGGAAAAGGATTATTTTGTTAATTATTTCAGTCTTCTGTTTTGTATCTCTGCTTTTCTGCCTACAGACGACTACTTCGGGCTATCACAGTTGCTAGCAGACACCTAGTGAGACACCCTCCTGTGGCATTTGTGTTGATTCAGCAGTAGGATTTGAGGTCTGTTTTATTGTCTCTGGTCTACATAGCCATCTATTTTCTACAGCCCACCTTCAACAAAGAAACTCTTGGTTAAGACCTGAACTTGCTAACTCAATAGTTTTCAGATGTAGAGAAGAATTAGTGGAGTATGAGTTTCTACACGTAGGAAGCTTTGGAATTGGCATCCTTGTAACCAGGGTGTCTTCTCCACCTGAAAAAAGTGCCCGTGGCAGCAGTTATACACACTTAATGGAATATTTTCCCTTTCTGTGGTGGACAATAGCTCCTTTATGGATTTATATGGTTTATTCATCTATGCAGATCCACTGGGAAGGCTTAGAGATGGCTGAAGCCTTAGAGCAAGAAAACAGTTAACTAAGTGATAAAAGTTACCTGACTGATGGAACTTCAACACCCAGGAGTAGATTCTGGTTAGCAGTGCTCATCACAGCTCTAGAGCTGGTTGGAAAAAACAAGAAAAAAAAAAAAAAGATAAATAGAGATTCATAAAGTTTTTATTCCAAGAGGTGATGCCTGTGATGACTGCAGTGGAATAATACAACCAGAAGACAGTATCTGCCTAGTATCGCCTAGCAGGTCCCACAACCCAAAGACGTCTTGCTGGGCACTCCTGGGAGAAGGCAGCAGCTCACAAAAGCAAAAGGAATCACTTCATCGCAGGAGCACAGAGCTAAAATCTGACACTCTGTACCACATAGCATTGCTGAGGCCAAAAATATAAACTGGCAATACCAGTTTGAGGGAATACCAGCAGAAGGGCCATTTATTACTTTCCCTATTTCTTCTGTTTTTTTCTCTAAGTATCCACTCCTGGGCACTGCCAGAGACAGACTGTGGTGAAACATCTCTGTAATTCACTACGGCTTTTTATTGAGACTTTCTCAGAGGAAAGGCTGCAAACGCCACTAAGGAAAATGACAGATGCTCCAGTCTTTAGGAAATGAACCATTCTTTGATTGCTTGCTTAGCTGAGCAATTTGCAATGTGATAGACAGCAATTATATCATCCAGTGTCAATTTGTCTATTCATTTTTCCCTCTCCACATGTTTCCTCTTCTTGATTGAATAATCACTAACAATAATCACAAGCAGCTGGGGGAAGGAAGTACATCCATCGGTTTTAATGTCAGCAAGAATGAGAACTGATTCCTCCAGCATTCACCACAGCTTTGCATCTTCAAAGTCATTTACATTTTCCTTATACCAGTGCTAATATCAAGATCGTATTATTTCTGTTACCTACCCCTATTTGAGTTTATAATCTTGGAACACTAGAATGCCACAGGTAAGTATCCAATTTCAAAAAATATATGGTTGTTTCATCTGCTATTCTGTATTCCCACAAATATTTTTGCATTTATGTTTTAATTCTCCTGATGCTGAGAATATTGATGGAAGTGTAAGACTGCGGCTCAATAAGATACACCAGAGCCAAGGAAGATGAGTTTATGTAAAAGGTGAGGACAGTAAAGGACAGAGCTGTTAGGAAGGCATATGTAAGCAAAACCCAGGGATTGCAGCGGCTTTTCAAAGCTTGTCTGTGCACAGATTGCTACTTCTAGTAATAAATTACCTTACTGTTCCCATATATACTGCAGGCTACAATCCAGAATGTAACATTGAAAGTCCAGTGATCAAAATACCAAACTCTCAATTTATGTCATTGTATAGCCCTATATGTACTTTTTTATATCTGCATATATATATGATGTTATATCATCATATAATTCTACAGTGGTGTGCTCTAGTTATATGAACCAATTTCTGTCAGCTGAGCTTGCAACTCTCTCTGTTCAGAGACACAGAACAGCAGAAAATACAAAATGAGTCTGAAGGCACAAAAAGTAGCTCAAAGATTGCCTTTCCCATAAAACTGTTAAAGTGGTTTATTCAATAGAATTAAATCATCTTTCAAACACAGTGACACAGACCAAAAATATACCCTGATTACTGTTTTAGTTATGGCTTACATCAATTGATAGGCTTTCTATTACAACCATAATACAGCTAAAGAAACAATAAGCAAAAATTACAGGGTGGAAGGTTGAAAAAAGAAAGGTGACTCAATGGACACAAGGGATTAACATCAGCATGAAACTACCATGACTATCCTTTTGTTTCTCCACCCCCACCGTCACTGCCTTACAGAAATAACAAACATGAAACAAGCTTTATTTTTGTAATAGCCCAAGCTCCCCCAGCGCGAAGACACACAGTTTTGTTCCGCTATTTCCAAACTAAGCATTTGTTTCCCACCAGGTGAAAACAGGGGACATATTCAACAGGCAGCAGCTGTTCAATATGATTTACATGGGCTGAACACAGAGGTTTGGTCAGGGACCTCATGGTTGACAATAAGGAGGACCCAGAAATGAAGCAAAAATCACCACACCCTATCCCAGATAGAGCAGGTACAGGCAGTTTTCCTCATCTCTAAGGGGACAGGCTCTAGTGTTACACAGAAGTGTGTATCACTTGGTCAACATGAGGTTAACAAACAAGGATTAATTCAGTTCTGCTTGCTCCCCACTGCTAAAGCAGGTAATAACCAGAGTCTTCATAAGCCGTATGGAGCACTGGAGAAGCTTCAGTGTCTTGGTCCATCAGACAGTTTCAGGCAGAACAGACATTTTGAGAACTAGCCAACACAATATCTGATTTTGCTGGCTTAATTTGTCACCATTTTACATGCTAAAACATTTTACAGTGATTAGTACAGTTAAAAACATACATCGGCTTACCCAAAGATCAAACACCGAGAACATTTATGGCTTCTAAAGGGAAAGTCAGACATGTCAGTAACGTATTTACAGCTTTCAATCCTTGAAGCGCTGAGGCAGATTTGTCCTTCTTTAAGGTTCCCACTGTGGCCCAGTCCCTCCTTTCTGATGTTTCTCGGATGCTCAGGGTTTCAGGGAGCATTGGGGGTGCTCATGGCTTGGGACTCAGGCTCCCTCACTATAACACCTAGCGTACATTTGAGTTTCCCTTAAGTTTATTTTAAAAAGCACTTAAGTACAATTGCTTGTTGATTTTGAATACCATGCAGACAACACAGGGATGTCCAGCAGCCTCACCCACATTAGACAGGATGATAATAAGACATAAAATGGTAATAGTCTGGGAGGGTTTTGGGGGAGATGCAGGTTATTGGCTTAGAAGCATTTGACCTGATGGTTTTTTCTATTGAAGCCAAAAGCCAATGTTGTGCTGCCTTCAAAGGGAATGGGCTGAATCCTGCCTTAAACACATTCATATCACTGATTAATTCCATGTTGGTATTTTAAAGCAAGCAGAAAAAACTCTTTTCTCGAGGCATGTGATTCGCATACATACAGTCAGGTACAGAGGGTTCATTTGTGATTTCATATGGTGATTTACACTACCACAATGAAATGCTTTGCATAGATGAGCTTGAAAGGATGAAAAGTGCCAAAATCTGGAAGGGAGAGTGACAGTCACAACATATCTGCTTCCAGATAAGTTTGTTCTTTATGCACACCATTAAAAACACAGTATTGCTACTGCATCATATCTACAATACACTAAAAAATGTATCTGAAAACAAGTGAGTAAGAAACAAGAGGCTGCTCTTCCTGCCTGTGATCAGGGCCTGTTTCTGGAGGCTTGCTCTGAAGTACACCGAACTTTCCACAGACTTCACTGGATTTTGGAAAAGGCCCTAAGAATAAATACTGACTCTTTTACTCCTAAAAGCTCAGCTCACTCCAGAATTTCCCAGGGAATTTGACCCTTAGGGATTGCCGGATTTTGCTGTTTCCTTCATCATATACTTGTAAAAGCTCCAAGGTTCTCTGCATGCTCAGATGCAAGCAAGACAGGGGGAAAAGACCATTTCAGAGCTCTCCATTTTCACTACCCAAGCTTCTGCTCTCTACAGTCAGAGCTTTGCTGGCAAGCCACCAGGCTTCAGAAGATTAAAAAAGACAGATTCCCTCTCGCTCCATGCCTCAGTGTTTTATCCGCCTCGGTTTCCCTCACACGCAAACCAGGGATTGCTCCTTCCTGCCACGGAAAGCCGAGCACGGGCAGTCCGCCCACGGAACTGCGTCACCACCAGTGTTTTCGCCCTCAAGGTCTGAGCAACGTTCCTCCTGATTCACCGAACCCCCACAGAGCGGACTATTCTTAGAGTTGATTTCCTTCCATCCACTACATCTTTTCCTTCTGTCTACTACATCTAACCAGCCTGAGCGAACGTCGTCTTTAATTTATCATCAGTCAAGCCTGCTTGAGGACAGCTTTTGTCAGGGACCAGGGGAGCTACTCCTGCCCGTTGCAATCTCTGAAGCTTCATCTATCATCTCTACCGTGTTACTCCGCAGCCCTAAAGGCTCTGGACCAGAGTTGTCTTAGCAATCTCCTATATTCCCTTTACATCGTTTTTCCAGGCAGCCCCGGACCTACTCACCATGGTGCTTCTTCTCCTCGAGATCGCAGCAGGAGGAGCTGCCACGGCATGGCTCTCCCTTTGCAATTCATGAGCTGGCTTTGACAACTCCATTGCAATCACAGAAAATATGCTAAAATATTATAATGGCCCTATCACCATTTAATCCATTCTGTCCAACAGCAAAGCTGGATTTCATAAATCAAAAGCAAGCAGCTAAACTATTTTGACTAAATACTTCCTTCCCTTTGATGAAAGCACTGGCAGATTCATAAGCCTCCTCTGTTGACCTGAAAATAACGGAGGAGCAGAAAAACAGAGTTTTTGTGACTGAATTTGCATTGCCAGTGTATGCAGATCTCAGGAACTTCTTAAGAGATTCTCCTAAATAATATGAGGAGTTGGGGATTAAACTATAATATTATAATTTTCTCTCTCCCTGTCTCAGATTTCATATCCTCAGCAACAGAGCTGAGATTACAGCTTGAGCTCAGGACATGGTACCAGACAGATGACAGCATTTCTTCTTGGAAAGATCAGATTTTTGTATTGGGGGGTTTCTCTGAGGCCTCCAGCCTTTTCTGTGGGAACGCATGACATGCTATGCCTGCCCTTTACTTGCCAAAACAGTGTGGAGCAAACACACCCGGCTTCCTGACGGTCACTTCTTATCACTCATGTATCCCATTGATCAAAGAAGGTTAAGATTGGACATTTGGAGCTTTGACCGCAATGGGAGAAGGGAAAACAAAATGGCCTCAAACTCAGACAAATTCTTGATGTCAGAAGAGTATTTTCTTATGCTCAATACACAAAAGAATCATGGCAGAAAACAAGGAGGGTCCTTCTTTCTGCAACAGCCCTTCTTTTCATCCGTTTAAGCAGGACAGGCAGAAGCTCAGGCTGGTCGCTGCTGGCTCACGCACCCCATAGTGACATGGTACAGGTAGGGACCTCCGCCTAGCTAAAATCTTCGGGGGGGTATTTATTTGCCACCCACGGAGAACAGTTCAGCAGGTAGGGTCCATCCTCAGGCCCTGCTCCTGCAAGCTGCCACCACACCACTTCCACTTGGCCCCACAGGTGCTGCGGTACAGCAGCAAGAATCTGATTTTCCGGCACCCAGTGCAAGGTAAGGAGGCCAAAAAATATCTGAAAGCTTCTGCATATGGCATTTCTGAAAAGTGCCATAGTTTTTCAATCATTTTTTGAGCAACATCTGAAAAATTAATCAGAAAGTAAACACGTTGCAACATGCATTTCAGCTTGAGGACTATTTTATATATATTTCTTTAAGTATCTTTCTGGCTTGCAAATCATTCTTTATATCTAACTGTACACCTATGTACACCTTCACAGACATGTCTGGGCCTGTTTCTGCAGTCCCTACACAAATAAAATGCCCATCCACTTGAGTGGGAGCTCTTTTCAGATAAATGTGGCAAGATTGGGCCTTTGGTGCATACGTGCAAGTATCCTGCACACACATTTTCAAATCATTAAAAAAATAGAGTAGCTATAGATTTATAACCAATCAAAATCTAAAGACAGTAAAACTGCACTTATTACAGTATAGCCTAGGTGAATCTACATTGCTTATTTATATGAAGCAAACAAAGGAAAGGAAACATCTGTAACCCTGTAATTACAGATTAACTGTAATAACAGTTTTGCTTATCCTTTTGTCTGTCCAAAAAGTCCAAAAGGAATTTTGCAATTAAAAAGAGGGATTTGCACCATTTCTTTCCAACATATGGATGCTTCTCAAGTGCTTTCCCTTCTTTTTTGGAAGTATCCTTTGCAACATCATAGCAGACTCCTTTCGGTTGCTTTTGTTCACTTCAATCACCAGAGTAAAGGAAAATCCCTTACTAAAGAAGGTAACCTTAGCAAAGCAGCAGCAGCAAAGCAGTACTGAAGTCACTACTAGTCCCATACTCGGGCAGAACAAGGAGCAAGGGCTCTAGGTACTGGCTTCAGCACCATTCCTGTTATCATAAAGCTTAATGCACAGCAAGATGGCCAACCCACAGGGTCACATTGCTCTCTAAATAGCACTTTCATTACAGCACTTCATTATCAAAGCCCTTCGCACATAAATTTACAAAACACAGCAAAGACAAAGATCTCTTTTGCATATTAAATCAAGGAAACCATTTCATCTACAAGTTCATTCTTAGTGTGCTGCATATTTCACAGCTAGCCAACACGAAGTGGTGCTCACTAACACACGGTATAACTCTAAGACCAAAAGCACAACAACACAAATATATAAAGTTTAAGCACAGGTCCTTCACCTACTTCTGGCTGGTATTTCCCAAGTGAGCTCTGACACCTTTATCAAGGATATGGGTTGCTTTTAAAGTAATCAGAGCTCTGGAGACCAGTGTAAAGTTGAGGAAATACACTCTCACATACCATCCAGGTCACTGCTGGTCAGTAGGGACTTTTGAAATGGTGACCATCGTGCTTCACTTCCTTTTTGATCATTTTATCTGTAGCATGAGCAACTTTCACAGCTCTCAGCATAGCACAGAGGCTTTTAAAAGAAGCTTTGTGCATTCATGCATTACAAAATCAAAATCCAAGTCCAGATTTGGATTTAAACCCTCTCCCTCCCCCCAAAAAATTATCCTTCATATAGAACTAGCACTTTAGACTCCAAATCCTTGATCAAAGGTCTTGTAATCTAAGTAAGACAAGACAAGGCACTGGACAACAGCCCAAGTGCTTCAGGCTAAGAACTTATACGAGGAAACTCTGTTCATTTAACTATGCCAGCACAGCTGAAACAGCAAACCTTACCCTCCTGTGTATCATACCGGTATGAAAAGGCATATACCAGCAGCCTACTACACCACAGTTTAGCAGCCAAAATAAATTCCAGCAATATGTGGCATCTTTTCTGCATCAGGATTTTGCCAATTTGACTGTATCAGGTGAAAAATAAAGCTTGGCATGACTGACAGAGTTACATGGGTAACTTTTTAAAGAATCCAGCAGCCCTTTACTATCCTAGTAACATTCTCAACATATAAAAATGTCACGTTAAGACATCTGACATCTTGAGATGCATAATTTAAAAATAAGCATCATAATCCAAGCCACAAAGTATCTTCACTGTATTTTAAAATAATTTTCTGCCAGTACTTATCACAGATACCTGAAAGTATTTAGCTTGACCTGCACAACAGTGAATCAACATTTAGATACTCTTACAAAGCCTTTAATAAAAATCCAGGAGGAAATGCTTTTTTTTATCTTATGCTGTGACATTTGAACAAAAAAATCAACTCAGAAAATATAACTGCATAATCTCCTTGCTATTCAGCCTGAGAAAATCTTACAGAAGTGTGAAGGAGCATGTTTCTTCAACAAGAACTCCAATCTGAAGCTGAGATGGTCACTGTAGGAGGAAATGCACACATGACTTAGCTAGAAGGAAAGCATTACAGACAATGAGAAAGAAAACATGATCAGCAGAGGAGACCAGAAATATAACACACAAGAAGGAGAAGAAGAGAGAAATTCTAAAACAATTACACACCATGATCCACACAGTTACCTGTTGCTGTGAATTGGAGTTTAACATTCTTTTCTAACTCAGCTGAAAAAATTCATAGTGATCTTGTTTATTCCTATCGCATCTATCTGCTATTTTTCACCAATACTTCATGACATTACAGAACACAGACCTCAAGTTACATACTCCGCCTTAAAACTATAATGCTAAAGAGTATTTTCAAAAACCCGAATACCAGAGAACAGTGCTTTCAATAAAATCTGGCAATGACCCAAGGTACTTGATTCAGAAACCTATGTAAAGTCATACAGTCTGTGCTAAAATTCTCCATCACTGATTCTCCTCAAAAGTTTGGTGCTTTTCTTCATAGTGAAATGATAACCATATTAATGTGCTCAGTTTATGCCTAAACCTATTGGAAATGTGCTTCTTATCTGACTTGCTTTCCAGGGCAGTGTACACCCTGGGACAGAGGAGTTTTGCTTCTCCTACACTATTATGGACCCAACTCTGCTAGCAGGAAAGATGCTGGTATCCTAGATCCTATGGGATGCAATGCCTTGAGGAAATTTATATCAAACAATTATTGCATAATCTCAGGGTGTAATAAAACCTCCTACGCCATACACAGGCATCAAGTTCCTGTTACACTTTTGCGTCAGAGGAAGAAGTGTCCCTGTCAACAGCAGCTACAGGTCCCTGTATGAACCCGCAGGATCCCCTTGCTGTGCATGTGAAGGAAGTTGAAGATTTCTGAGGGCATAGCATGAAAACCAGGGCGAGGTTTCACATTGTCATAGTAATGGTGAGTTATAAAAATCCCTGAGGGGTTCATGGGGAAGGCCCAAAAGCCAAAAAGGTGGACCTCTTCGCAGAGCTCCAGGGCAGCAGTCACCAGGATCAGTCCAGTGCTAATCCGCTTGGCCCGCACCCCTTGGCCGAGCCAGTAGCGTGAGACGTTGATGAGATACTGGGGATGAAAGTAATAAACAGCTTGCTGAGATTCAAAATCATCCAGGACATATTTGACCCGGATTGAGACGTCCGTGTTGCGAGTGTTGTAGAAAGCTGGCAGCAGCACGGAAGCATTCTCGTAGACCTGGAGCACATCGTAGAAGGGTTTTCTCCATTTTTCCAGCCTATGAAATCTAAAGGAAAAAGGATGTGAGTGATGGCCAGACCAGCACAGACTCAGTCAGGACCCAGTAGACAAGAAACTTCCGATGGGCTTTTACTGAAACACTTCTGATACAGAGATAATTGAAATGATGTTTCAGTTAAAAAGGGGAATATAGTTAGATTTGTAGCTAAAGCATCAGTATGAAATGTAGGGCAAAAATGCAGGGGATAAAAAAATACATACTCTCCCTTCTTTGGTCAATACATTAATTAAACAGTGAACGAACTTTGTAGACATTTCTGATCATGTCTCACTTCTCATTTTGTTATGAGAAGTACACCATTTTTCCAAGGTGTGGACAGCTGTATAGTGCACTATGAGGTGCAGAACTGTATAAAAAACTGGCAAATACCAAAGCAGAACAAACATCTAACTGTAACATTTAAAATAAATCCAAAATGCAAGCAAATTATTTTATGTTACTTCAGAAAAGAAACACATTCCCCGAGCAAGAAAGGAAAGCAGTAATTAGCCCCATGGTCCCAAATCTGTCAGCGAGGTGGCATTAAGGTATTAACAAACTTAAAATTAAAATCACCCAGGCAATCATGGCTACAAAGTTTAACTGGCATTTTTAAAAAAACATATAATAATATGTGTTACTTTATTTAAGCATTTAGGGTAGGATCCAGTTGCTTCCACCTTGAATGTTTCTGAGACATTTGCCTGGGGCTTGCAAGCACAGGACAAGACTTCCAGGGGAAGTGTGGCTCTGCTGTTATAATTTTAGCTCATCAGCTTCCCACTTTCTAGCACCAATGTGCAGGTCTAAGTGTTTAGCATGTTTCTATAAGTTGTTACTAATTCCTTATACTGAATAACTTCAATTCAGAATGAAATGTATGATTCATAGTGTCAGTTTAAAGTAATACTGAGGAAAAAATTCTCTGTAACTGTTAGAATTAAGTGAAAGGTAGATTTGGAAAAGCAATAGAGATGAAAATACAAAAACTAGAAATGACCTCTCAGTAATTATACTGGGATTCACAGTCACAACATCCGTCTTTACCCCAACGTCCGTGAAGTATTTCTCAGATATAGGAGGCAAATTGCATCTATAAAGGAAAGAAATCAGTAAGAATATTAAACAATGCCTTGCACCTTCTCAGGACTAGAAAGTAGAACTGATGTAAGTATTTCTTCCAAAGAACAAATCTAGAAACATCTTGAGAATTTAAAATTACATCAAAACATATTGATGCCCAAACTGTGCATTAAAGTAACAGGTTCTTAGAGGCTGTATGGAAACCTCTCTTCTTCCCTGAGTCTCAGAGATGACCCCTTTTTGCAGACATAGCCAACGCTCACTCATTTTGCTTCCTTAATGGCAGTTCAGCTATTTACTTCGGCAGTTTAGGACAAGAAACAGGATGAAGCCCCAAGGACAATCAGCCTATAAAATCAAAGACTTCCTCAGGAACAGCTGAGAAGTATTCAATAATTAATAGATAAACTGTATCTATAATGTTGCCTTTAACATGTTTTGTTTTATACCCGAGAGAATTTGGGGGAAATGTTCCACAAGAGACAAATCAATCCAGTCCTAATTAATCCAAAACTATCTGCTTCTTTTCCATTTCCCTTTATAAGTATCTCCCAGCATAGTGTAAGAGCAGCAATTTTGACTCTACAGATTCACCAGAGGATGTCAAAGCTATTAGGAGCAAACTTGTGAAGATTTGCAAATCTTGACTTTGCTCAGCCTCCACTCACCTTGACTTAGATTCATCATCTCACAAAATTTAGAGCATCCCTCAAGAGATGCTGAAGTTACTGAAACACACACAAGCTATCATACAAGCTTCACTTCCATAGGAAACCCAGCTAAAAAAAAGCCTTCAGCATGTGTTATCAGAGGCAACATAAGTGGCCTTTTACAATCAGTTTAAGCTAGAATTAGATACTTGCTGACATTTTGAAAACTTTTTAAAGTGATCTACAAGCCTCAATAAAAGCCATCACTGTTTAGATTCCCACATCTCAAAAATCCTGCTGTGCCTAAATCCCAAACATCCCCATATTTCTGAAGATCAGGGTTGAATAGGAGAAAACTGTGAAGGAATTTAGGGTAAGTGATGCTCAGTGTTTTCACAATGCTACAGTTCGGCTGTCAGCATAATTTCTCAGTCACAGAGACAGGGCAAGTGGGGGAGCAGAAGAATGCACAAAAATCATTCAAAGTCCTTTTCAGACTTAGGAGGTTCACATCTGCCTTCCAGAGAGTCCCTCTTTATCATGTCAGAGAAATTTTTTTTAGCCATCTCATCCTTCTCACAGGCAATCTTATTTCCAGAACTTTTCCCTCCTAGGTCATGCAACGTCCTTCTGAAGTCCTCTAGCATCCTCAGTTCCACCTAGCACTGGGCACTGTGCTCATCGGATTATATTTGAAAAAGGTTTTCAAATACTCGGCTTCAATATTTTTGAACAGCAACTGCCCACCAGGAGTAAGAAAGACTGGATTTGTTGAAAGTGATAATTCCTTATAAAAATGATACAGTCTGCATAAACTGTACTTTTGCCGTAAGACTCCAAAAATTCCTCCCTGCAGAGAGTAGTCCCATCTCTAAATGCACCCAATGTTTCATCACAGATCTCTACTCTGGCCAGTAGATGGAGATAGACAATAACAACTAGCAAAAGCAATTCGTGTGTGTATTTTGTATATTCTATTGTACTATAATGAATTGCTATCAGAATTTATTTCATAGAAAAACTTCGGTTGCATCCTGTTGGCCACAAGCTTCCTGACAATAAAAGATTTTGCCAGGTGTCCTGAAGGTATCACTGAATGTTAAAAGCTCTCCATAGGTGGTTTTTTAAATATTCCAAATAATTATTTCGCTGATGAACAAGATGGTGATTCCTGACAGTTTGGTGAACTGGTGTTAGACTGGAAAGTGGATCTGTTGAGACCTGACC
This sequence comes from Aviceda cuculoides, assembly GCA_035590195.1. Taxonomy (NCBI): domain Eukaryota; kingdom Metazoa; phylum Chordata; class Aves; order Accipitriformes; family Accipitridae; genus Aviceda; species Aviceda cuculoides. Next base: position 78,838,637 of record JAVJGG010000074.1, read on the forward strand.
TTAAACACAAGCTTTACTTTAAAATTGATGTCAGCAGACCTTAAGCTCTTAAACACTAGCATGTCTTCGTGCACAATGCTGGTCCCACATATTTTGGAGATGGTGAACCAGGGGTTTCTTCTGCACAAGTACTGATGTATTTATTCATATTTCAGTTCTACTTAAGCCTCTATTTAATTAATTACTGGTACCAAAAGCAACCCAGTTTCTACGTTCTGTAGTGATCTGATCTGCTCTTTTTAATCAGTTTTGGTACAGTTCAAGGAAGAGTAACAGTGGTAAAAAGGGACCTCCACTGAAAGTTCTTATACATAAATGATGACATTTGCTGCCCATATTTCCACTTTCACTCAACAGCTTGTCATCTCCATGTGTAACATATACTGCTCCTTTCGACCATACTAATAGCTGTGATCCAATACGATAGAAGGAAATCTACGATAATTATTTAATGTCTGTGGGGTACACCAGGCTTTTAAGAAGCAAATTATGGGAAGCCTGGACTGTTTCACAGAATAAAACTAAGACAATAGTTTGCTATAAAGTGGGAACAAGAGGCAGACAGAAGGGTCTGAAAACAATGAATAGGGAAGGTAGGACCTGCAAAATCTTATTTCTCATTTGATGCCAAATTAAATTAAGAATGCAATGAGTAAAAATTTGACCTAATTTTTGCTGGTATGAAATCAGAAAAATTCATTGATTTATGCACAGTTACTCTAACCTGACAGCAATGTACCCAAGATCAGAAAATAGGCCAACAGAAGTGAAAAGATTTTTCTGTTCTACAGAACAGGTCATGAATTTGTAAGCTAGCTGTCATACGCCCTGACCCAGGCAAAGAGCTTAACAGGATTTAGAGAGGGATTAGTCATGCATATGAATAATAAAAAAATCTTTCCCATATGTAGTAAGGATGATAAAAGTGCTGCTAAACTCCGTTATCCAGGGACACAAGTCATGGGCCATCCCCGTCTATGCAAAACCTGGATAACTCCACATATGGTGGGGAGAACAATATGAAGATAATCAACCTTTGAAGTTATTCAGGCATCTCTGCACACCCTGGAGTCTACAGTACTGATTACTGTTACTCCCATTATCCAGCACTTAAGCTCTGTACCTCTTCAGAAACACACCTCTGAGGCACGTGAGCTGCACAGTGTGGAGCTATTAACATCTGGACAAGCTGCTTGTCACGGCATAGCGGTTGTATCTCTGGTTCAGAACTGCCCCCGAAAATCATGGTCATGTTCACAGGACACTGCTTATGGGTTAATGTCCATGGAAAGATAAATCCGCAACCTGAGTAACAGGGGATGTCCTGAAAGAGGACAATAAACTTTGTCAGTATGTCAGGTGGTTTTTCTGAAACGTTGCTTTTTGAGCAAGAAGCAGGCTTGATATGGCTAGTTTGGCAAATCCCGTGTTTCTACATGAGAGCGAATAGCTTTGAAATCTTTTATTTGTCATTAAAATGGGGAAAAAGAAAAACGGTGCTGTGGTGATTACCGAAACACGAAGTCTGCGCTGTCAATCTCCCGGCCACATCTGCTGTTCTTCAGAATTCCTCCATTCCCAACCACCGCACATTTCTTAAATTGGGAGCGGTGGTACGGCATATCCTGCAACATCACAGCAAGGAAACAGTTAAATACCCCAAAACATGGACGCAACAAGTCTCTTTTTCACTTTTTCCTTTTTTAAGTGCAGCTGCCTCTTGCTTCAGATGCACTAATCATAGGAAGTTGACACTGGTTCCAGCCCACAATATTCCCCTGGTGTACATAAATGGATGGGATTGTTTTCTGTGCAATTAGAGATAGTATGGGCAACTAACTCAGAGAGAAAAAAAGCAATAACCTGGTTTTGTCTAGACTTAATAATGGAAGAAGTCATTTTAGAAACTTGCTTTCCTTTCTGATCTCCACATGAGGGCATGAACCATAAAATTAGTGTACCCCAGGCATTGCCTTCTGAGCTGCCTGCAAACTGCTCATTCCTCAGGCTCTGATGTCCTGTTTTTGAGGAGTCTGCACACATAGTTCCAGAGCAGCTAGTAAAGCCCAAGAAGTTTCTCTAACTCAGACAGCACATTACAGATATTTATGAGAACCTAATACAAATTTTAGTGCTTCCTACAACTAATTGTACTAATGGTATTAATGATTCTTAATTAGCACTTGTACTACCAGCAGTGCCTAGAGCCTTTGGTCAGGCACCTTTTTGGACTTGTGTAGGATGCATCTTTCTGTAATCTTCAGGCAAAATTCTGCCTTCATATGCAGACGTGCAGCTGCTGCTGAAGCCAGAGAGAGTGAAAATCACATCTCCAAGAACAGAACTGGGCCGTTAGGGTGAGAGGGTTGTGACGCAGAACTGTGCCATGCTACACCTTATGAATATGTAGAGAAGTTCTTATATAAGCATGAGAGTGCTCGTTTTGGCACATACATATTTTATCAATAATTTCATACCACAAACTACAGAGAGATGCAATAGTGGCATGACATTTCTAGGGGATTATTCCCAGGATCTTTCCATAGCATTCATAAGCCATGAGGTAAAAGGGCATGCAATTACACCTGTTTGAGAAAAGCAGCAGCTGTCTAACAGAGAAGCAACATAGTTATAGCTTTGCCTGTGCTTTATCCAGCAATTTCTTAACACAAAAAGCCTTGGCAGCCCTGAAAGGGAGATCAGAAGCCAGATCTCTGCACTCAGCTCAAGGCCCTTACAGTCCTTGCCCTTACAGTCTTGCTCCCGTGCTTTCAGCCCTTTATCTCCTCATTTGCCATGCTGCTGCCCTGCTCCTAGGCAGAGGGTGGCTTTGGGCACATAGGTGCTGCCCACTGAATCCCGAAGGCATTTTGGCATGGGATAGAGCCTGCAAAGCATCCTCAAGGATGCATACCTGGATAAATACAACAGCAGCTACAGAACATTCCTAGCAAAAGCATAGATGTCTAGTCTTTCATGCATTCACCTGCGCAGTCTTGCAGGGTTTTGAGGATAATACTCCTGGACTTAGATGTACCCATTCTTTGCACGTGTCCAGATGCCAAGTGCTTTCCTGGATCTGAGCCCTTCACCTGCTCTGCCCCAGTTCCCCATGTGCACATTTAGATAACAGCACTACCCTACCTCTTAGCAGTGCTCAGAAAGCAAATGGATTAAAAGTGGTTAGACCCTTAAGGACAACATTAAGGACACAAATCTATGTACTTAACTCAAATATTTTTCTGACTTTCTGAAAGGTTAGATTTCAGTTATTCCCTCCAAATATGCCATTTTAAATTCATGAGGTGTGCTCCATGATAAATCAGTAGTCACAAAAGCCCATTTCTGCACATCAGTCACTATGTGCAATGGGAATTGCCCACTGGTTATAACTTTGAATGACCCTCAGGTCAAGGATTATTTGCTGAAAAGGTTTTGAATAATCATTGTGATGAATATAATTTAAAATTGTGCAGCCTGTTCACAGATAAGCTGCAAACAGAAATAAGTATAACAGTAGTCAATGTGAATATGAATTATAAAATAATCATGCCCCTAAAAAAATGGACCTATCCCAAATGTTGGATTTATTTTATGTGAGTATCATACTCTTTAAAAGTTCTGATCAGTCGATGCCTCTTTTATTCGGCTTTCTTAAGTTATTTTATTAGCCACTATGCTACTAGGTCAGTAACATTCTGCAGGAAAAAATATATATATAGCATACTAGAGCAGATGACCACTAGAAAATAGGATAATCAGCCAAAATATCATATCAAAAATAAACATTTTCAAAGTATAAGTGACAAAGTTTGTGGAAATGTCAAACAGCCAACTGCTAAATGGTTGGCTATGGGATAGTATCTAATGCAGCAAGTAGAGTGAAGTTGATTCTGCAAATGGGCAGAGGAATGAGGCACCTTTGGAAACATTTTGAAGATTTCTTGGTTGATATGGAAGATTCCACTAGTATCCACTTCATATTTCAGTTTAGTTCCCAAGGGAGTATTTTTCTGGGTGGTGAACAGAAAGGCAGGGGCATTGCAACACCTCGACAAAGTAGACCTGTAAATTGAAAAAGAGAGAAATAAGATCAAGGACCTGATAGCATGCTTTAGGATTGCAATTACTATTACTCCTAGCAAGGCATTTTTCAGCAAAAATAAACTTTTTAGCTGTAGGAGGGGTAAAATGGTGCTTTGCAGATTTTCTTTTAGAAAATTTCAGATTCGGTGAAATGTTGCTTGGCTGAGGAACTTATGGTTAAAAAACAAACAATCAAACAAACAAAAAAGCCCAGAAGAAATGAGATACCTGTACCTGTCTCTTCTAGGGTACAGGAAATACATGTGCAATTTCTGCCCTGCTTCAGACCCCAAAGCTGAGCTTTTGCCTCCAATATCCTGGGGAAACCATCCTAATGAATTAGTCCCTCTCTGTTTTAGAGGTCTTCCACTTTTTGAAAATTATTTACTCATCACTGGGCAGGAAATGCAGAGGATTCATCTGGGGATGTGAAAGCTTGGCAGAGCAGGGACTTAAACACAGCAATACCTAAAGACACAACCCCACTTACCAGACTACTCTGGAGCACAGCACACCTTGGTTACAAAAAAAAACTTTTAAAGGTCTTAGTTTTGCCTTTGACCTTGCATATGTGCATCAGGAAGATGATGTGGCCCCGAGAGATGGGTGCCAGGCAGACTGGTCACCGCTACAACTCCAAAATCTCAGACAAATGGCCAAAATTTTCTTTGTCCCTGGGACAAAATGGCAGGTACTCCGAAGCAAACAAGAACAGTTTTGAAAGGTCAAAAATGGGATTCACAGCATGAGAGAAAAATCATTCAGTTCTGATCCCCTTACCATAAGTTTCATATGAAATTTAAATGGGAAAAGCAGCCTTCCAAATAAGGACCCATTTCTTAGCTCCCATCTTTCCCTGAATGCTTTTCTCCTTTTACTGGTGGAACTGAAAGCCCTGAATTCATCTTACTCTTACTCCAGAGCTGGTTTGTTTCTCACTCAATGCATCTTATACCTTTAATGAAAAATACATGTCATGGCAAAAGCACAAACATGAAGACAAAGTCAAATGACTCTCAAATAACCTAGATTAAATACCTTGCCTCTGGGGTATGTGGCCTCATTATGAGTTGGAGGAATAAGGCAGTCTTCTTCATGGGCTTTATTACAAGCACCAGAAAGCAGAGACAGAATTATGCAAACACTTCAGTGATGTCCAATTACTATTACATACTTGACTCATGCAGAATGACACAATATGATGATCAGATCAAGGCAGCAATTAAGACTGAATAAGTCAATGAATAATTTCTAATAATAAAATCATTAAATAATTACAAGCAGGTAGTGGGATTGAATTGTGATATTTGATCTATGAAAAAACTCTTCATTAGTTCTGCATTAAGAAATTGAAAGAGCTGTTGTTCTTTAAACTAAATGTCCAACTGGTTTTCCAGAGGTATGTTCCTTCATGTAAATGTTTGATATCTGAAGGAGGAAAACTGCCAAGGAAATTGTTTTCCTGTGTCTCCAGACACAAAAGCTAGTGTGATTTTTGTGCTTCCTCTCTCCCTGCTGCTTAAGTAGCCGCCATTTAACTTTTGCTGGGTTCTCCCCATCTCACCTGATGGTCCAGAACTGGCGAAGTTTGAAAGTCCACAGCTCAGTGTTGTTGGAGCACCACCTTTTAGCCTGCTACTAGTCTACCTCCAAACTCAGAGACTTTGGTCTGCTTTTAAGGGACTACAGTTTCCCCACACACTCACACACTGAAGTCTCTGTCCCATAAGACAAAAATGAAACAGACTTTGAACTTTTTTTTTTTTCATGACTAGCATGATTATTGTTCCTGGAACCAGCTAACAAAGGTTAACCTAGGTGCCAGTGGGAATATTTTAAGCAGTGATATATCAATCAGGCAGGTATAGTCAGTGACAAGAGTCTTTCATCTCTTCTCTCAATGCACTGTCTAGGATGGAGAGGGGTTCTTTGCTTATTGTGCTGGTGTTGGTGGCCTGAGAGAGAGTTATGGTGCTCCTGATGGTCTCTAGATAGATTTTTCTCATTGCTTCCACCTCTGGGCTGGCCTCCATACTTCAACGTGCTCTTCGCCATACTTCAATGTGCTCCTTGCACTCTGGGCACAATCATTAGTTCTCTTACTCCAAGCAATCCTTAAGATAGTAGGCTCTCATCCTGAATGGCTCTGATAATTGCCCATCAAGTAATTTTCAGGAAAAAATATACTAAAAAAACCCCTAAAAAACTTATGTGTGGAACTCATGTTGGAAAAAGTGCTATGAGCCTGGGAATAACAATTAGTTATTTTTAAAAATGTTAATGACTAACTCAGCACATGCATTCTCACATTCTCTCATTCTCTCATTAACTCGTGACAGCTATTTCCTGGAATCATGCAAAAGGATTTGGGAGAAAGTTGCAGGGCCATATTCTAAACAACAGCTCTGAATCATGCCAGTGACTTACAGATTTAACCAGTCTATATTTCACTGACTCTGAAATAATGTCTTTGCTCTAGACCTAGTCAGATATGGCCCTTGAATGTACCAATATACAACATTCAAATACTGTTTTGGCTTCATTCTACTATTGCCTTCACAAGACCAATTTCAAAAGCCGTATCTCAAAAGGACCATGAATGACCTTCAGCAAAGAGGAAGTCACATGAAGGAAGACAGAGTACTACAGAAATGATCTCCAGAGGTCTCCATAGACCAGAAAAATTATCTAGCTAGTCAGGGAACAATAGCTGAGAAGCCATTAAAAAAAAGGAAGTCATAAACAAGGTCTGATAGTACCTAATACACCACAGAAAAAATCCAGTTGGAGTATTTTGTAAGCCAAATTTGCAGTGCCACCAATGATTTTACCATTTTACACCACCAGAGAGTTAGGTTGATGTATTAGGTGCAGCCATTAAGGCTTGTCTCCATCCTCACTTGTGCATGAATCATACCTGGAAGTCTTTCCCATATCAAATTCCCCACCTTTCCTGGGAATACTGTTCCACATGCCAGAAGAGTGCTCTCACTCTTGCTGTTCACTTTTTAAAAGTAGAAAAAGTCCATATTTATTCAAAAGGATGGTACTCCAGCAGTAACACTGTTATAATGCTTACTCTTGCTATCCATGTGAAGGTTTGATCTCTCTACGGAAGCTAAACTCAAACTGAAGTAAATCTTACTCAGTCTCATTAATGTGGACCGTTCTTACTTGAATAAATTAGCTTCTGTGACATTCATCTCCCATTTGCACATCTGTAGGCTCTTCCATCTGTCAAACAATTCAGTTTGTTTCACCCTAAAAGATAAAAAGAAAGAAAACAAAAATTCATGTTACTACAAGGGCTTCATTTCCTAAAACAGCTGCAGCCAGGGTACCATGCAGTAAGCTTTTGATAGGGCAAACCAGTCAGTCTAGCCGGTGCAAAGTTTATCATTCTTATTTCTTTTTCTGCTAAGACATAGGAACTCTAAACCATGTATACATAGGTACTGGTGGAGCTCTTCAGATGTTTGGGGCTGACTTCTATTCCCTGATAGGCATTCTCCGTTTCTTCAGGATAAAAAATGCAATATCGAGCAAGAAGCATCTACTGTACCAAAGCCTGTCCACAGTCTGCTTGGAAGCTAAT
>JAVJGG010000074.1:78846339-78863054 GCA_035590195.1 Aviceda cuculoides
GGGGGGGGTGGGGGAATTTGCACCTAGCAGAAGGGCTCAGCAGAAGGGGTATTGGAAATGGGGATACTTTAGATAATTTGGCCAACCACCATTATATTTTAGTGAGGTTATCTTAATCCGTGAGATCCTACAGAACAGCACTGTTGGTAAATCCATTTTATAAACTGCAACAGCACACATGTAGGGATAAGCATCTGTGAGGGTAAGAGGACATGAAAAGCTCTTTACAAAAGTATCTCTCTCTCCCTCTCTGTTAATAGATATACTTTTAGTTATATCAAAAAATGACACACCTATTTCTACTAGGCTGATAAAGTATGACACATTTTTGGTGATATCATCAATTCCAACAACTTCTACTTTAGAGTTCATACATATTCTTCTGTATTTGAACAACAGAGATAATGAAGGCTTTGCAAATATCTAGAGCTAGGGAGCAATGTCATAGTCTGGCTAGGAAATTTTGAAGTCTGTGATTTTTTCAAGACTGATAGGTCTTAATGAGTTCTCTTCAGGCTTCAGGGCTTTGAATGTTTGAATAAAGCAAAGACTTTTAAGATAATTATATATTTAAAGTGAGTAGAACTTAGGATTTCCCAGGCTGTGGAGGTTACAGGAAGGAATTAGGTCATATTGTACTTTTTGTAGCCCACCAGAGCACACTAACTTGGAAATCTTCCACTACTGTAAGGGCTGGCTTAGGAAATGTAGCACTTTAGAAGCAAGCACATCAGAAGAACCTAGCCTAGTAAAAGAGCTTAATGATAAATGGCATCTATTGTAAAAGTAAGGCTAACTCTATCCAGCTGAGCAGGAGTCCACTACTTTCCATGTGCCATTCGATAAGATGAAGAGGAATGAGTAATTCTCTGTACCACCTGATAAGTATGCAGAAAAGCAATTCAAAGCTCCCCATCTTCAGCAGAACATTGGCAGAAGTGTGACATTCTCACCCCTTCTATTTATTTTTAAGCACTGCGAGTCAGCAAGCAGTGCAAAGTTGTTGCTCGTGTATCCTTTATCCAGCACCAAATACAGAAGACAAGGACATAACCTACATTTTTCTGTGCATAAAGTCAGTGAGGGAGACATGCTCAAAATCATGCAGACCTGGAGCAACAAATTGTATTTTCTGTAGCCTTGATTGCTTAAGGCTATGCACTTGTATAGCTGCACTTTCAACTGAAATTCTCAGTGCACTTTACAGACCTTAATAAGCCTTGTGGATTGTCAGTAAGATTACTAAACCACTGTTTTAGATATGGTAAGGGATTAGGCATAATCTAACTACCTAAATTCAGTGCAATGCTGAAAATGCAAAAGGGCAACACAAAAATACCCTGCTATGCTCTGTCCAGTGACTTCTATTGGCAACCTCACTTTTTTGCCCAATTCCATCGCTATGGCTTCACCAATACATCTCATTCAACTCATTAGTTTCCTGATGTACATATAGGACCACGAAAGACAAATTATAGATATTTTATTGTTTCTCAGGATCACATTTTCCTACTTTTTACTGAGTTTTAACTCACTGCTGATTGAGGAGGTCAAAAGTACAAATGGGCTTAGAAAAGACCTAAACAAATTAAGAGAGGTTTATTGTCCACTCTGATTACTGTAGCCTGTTCACCATCTACCACTCAGCAAGTCCCCATGCCAGTATTTGTTACTAGGAAGGGCTAATCTTTTTGCTTCGTTTTTTAGCCTTCACTACTGGCCACTGTCAATGGTAGAGCCTTAAGCTAGATGGACACTTGCTATGAGTCAGTCTGGCTGCTCTTACTCTTCAATTACTTGGAATATAATATTACAAACAATATTACAAACACTGTATTTAATTCCAAACAGTGATACTGGGCCTGACCAAAATGCTTCAATGTATGTGAAAAGCCTCCATTTTTTTCAAATGGACCTCAGCTCAAATCCAAATGTCACTTGCATGTATAGGGGAACCCTAGGAATCCCTGATGAGATCACTGTTGATGGGATCTCTTGAGCCTTGCATCTTTTGACAATGTCATTGTAAGTTACCATTTTCATCCTGCCTGAAAAGTAACCTTTTTAGCAAGCATTCATTCATACTTACATAGACAAAACCTTCACCTCAATGATGTCCTGCCGTAATTCCAGGCATTTGGTAGAGTTGTACTCCAAAGGCCCTTCATAAAACTCAAAATACCTGAAGAAGAACAAGAAAAAAGATAATAAATAAGGCTTAGACTAGAATGTTTGTCTTACACACTAACCAAAGTTTGCTTAAAGATGTCATTTATGATTTCTGCCTAATTTGAGACTATACTGTCTGGCCCATAGGCAGGTTATTACTTCACAGGAAAACACAGATGTCATTGTTGACTGTAGAACAGCCACCCATGCCCAGTTTGTCCGTCCCTACAAGAGTTCATCTATCTTGTAGGCACCAACAAGGACCAGCTGCCTTCTCCAGCAGTCAGCACATGGCAGCTGCCACTGAAAGTCAGGAGAAAAGCAATGATCACTTAAGAAACACTGTTCCCATCCTTTTGGTGTCTGAATGTGCTGAGAGTTTAAAAACCAGTACCTTAAATTTTGCTCTTTGGTAGAATGCAAAGTGCTGGGGGTTGCATCTTGTCTGTGGAGACTGTTGCATAGCCCTACACAATCGAGCTTTTCATTGGGATTTACTCTTTTGGTATATTCAGAGGGCAAGGGAAGCTGGGATTTTCTTCTCAAAAAATTTGACGTGGTTTTGAGAATGAAAGGATTTGAATGCTCAGACACAGCAAAAATGACAGTGCTATTCTTAATTAAAATACAGACATAAATATTTACTTTTTTGGTTAAATTCCTCCACCTTAGCCATCAGACTGGAGTGAAGGAGAAAAAAACCACAATGGTAGCTACTCATATTTAGGGGCCAGAGAAAGCACAGGCTGTCCAGCGAATTCAATGAGACTATATTGAAATAACAAAAAAAGCTTTAGGGTTTAAACTAAACTCTGTATCAGTTTCACGACTTATCATTAGAAGTCTGTATTAAAGCCTAATACTTAAGAACTCTGCATACCCATAGCGCAGTTATTAACATAATGAAGAAATATGAGGTGACAACGTGGAGGAACAGGTGTTATGGCCAAGGCTAGAGCAAGATATTTTGATGGATCCTTTAAAATTCCAGAATTCATGAGGCTGTAACTCCAAACTACCTTTTAAATTTTCAATATGAAAGAAAAATACAAGATTCCTGGAAGAGCTTTATTTAAGCCATCATTGGAAATGTAATATTTTGGGTTTGGGTCATTTTAAAATAACATCAAAATTCATGTTGGACCTGACTTTCTGTTCAGTTCTGAATATATAACCCTTAAGTAGGAAAGCCTTGTTAGTTTCCTTAGTAGTTCATGTTTATAATTAATATCAGAATTTTGGGGGATCCAAAGTTTGATCTGTTCTGGAGAAGTGCTAAGGGCTTACATCTCCCAGGGGAACTGTAGGAAGGGAGAGTGTCCAGAAAATAACACCTCCAGGTATCTTCAACAGGGCCTCCAAAGGCCAGAAGCATCTAAAAACAAACAGCTTCTGAATTTTGCCTTGTAAGTACCTCCAGAAATTAATCTGATAAAGCAGGGAAGAGACAAACCTATAGAAGGGAGAAAGGGAATATAGCGTGCAAGTGGAAAAAGCTCAAGAGCTTCCCAAATCAATTTGCTACCAACTGGAAATGTTTCTATCCTATCAAATGCTGCTTTAGGATATGTCTCCTTCACCTCTCCTTGAGGTTTTCACCACCTCAGCTTTGCCAAACCCCAAACCAATAATTTCTGTGATCCAGTGAGAGGCACAAACCTTAAGACGGAAAGGAGGAAGCCCGTGCCTAGAAGGTGGCAGGAGAACATCATAAAACCCCGATAAAGAAGTAAACTGATTACTGTCAGAAAAAAAAACCAATAGCTTAGCAATCTTTAAAAAGTGTGACTATTAGGAAATGTGTTTAGATAGTCTTCAAGGCAACAAGTATATTTTTTAGTTTTATAGAGGAAATTATGTATTTAAAGCACTCCATAATCAGGGACAAATCTGGGAAAAGACTTCCTCAGCCTCCAGAAGGGAGATATAGTTCATGTAACATCAGCCTTCATCTGGTCTCTCACCAAAAGGCTTGGGCTCTCCTTCCAACTCAGTCACTCACCTGGACATTCAGCCTTTTTAGTAAAAAATAGCTGAAATCCATTGCAGTGGCACAAGTCCTGCGTGCTTGGCTTATTGAGCTGAAGCTGGGCAACCTGTGTATTTTGAAAGCTGTTCCCACTGAAATTGGATTAAGAGCTCACCTGGTTGCACCAGGCTGAAGCCCTGTGTGGCTGTATTCCAGATAAATTTCAAAAACTAAACTGAAATTTCTCCTTGTGGATCCAACACCACAGGACTTTTTCCTGGTCACAGAATTTTACTAGGGGTGAAGGAGTGCCCTCTGGCTACCAGTCCAGACAACTTTTTCGTCCTCCTGCAATGCTCCTTTTTCTTACTGTATTTTGTGGTATCCATTCTTTGGTTCTTTGAGTCAGACAAGACTGGGACCCTGAATGTGCATGTTCTACACAATAGCTAGAGGCAGGTATATGTCCCCACGCAAGACCCAGCATGTTACACACCACTCCTATCTCTTTGGGCGTAAGGGGGATAGCAATGGCTATCAGCCTCATCCTCAGCTTTCACCTAACACTGGATTTCAGTACCTTGTATGTGCCTCGGGACAGATAAGAATGGCAAAAATCTAGATCAACATGTATTTTTATTTTTCCTGCACACTTCTGGCTCTGCTGCTAAGCTAGAGAACTCCAGCTCAGATGTCAAACAGCACAGGATATCATGTGGGAACGCCGCAGCAGGGGAAAGCTGGCTTCAGCCCGTGGCAGTGGAGACAAAGATGTCATTTTATGAAATGGAGATGAAATTTCCTGAATCCCAGAGATTCCCTTGATCATTGCCAGTTTACCCAATCCACAAACCAAAAATAGAAATGAAAAAGGATGTGTTACCAAAGATGCAGGAGGGTAAAGAGGAAAGGATTAGGTAAAAAATAAACCACTTCTGGATCTGAAAGGCAATGCATGAGGCAGCATTGCATTTGTAGCACAGGTATTCCATTAGCCTACTGCTTTAAAAAGCACAGGACTGTCCTGCAAGTCATTAACTCTCACAATATCTCCAACTTTTCCAGCAGAGTCACTGGGAGTAGTGAATTCACCATTTGGCACCTTGTGGAAGTGCAGAGGGAGGATCCGTGAAACAGGCTGGATGACACGCTGCCAGTGGGATACCTACCCGCCTCCCACAGCAAAGGCAGGGGACACTGACTGCAGTGTCACTTCTGCACCGACTGGGGAGAAGATGTTACTGGCCATGGGATGAGCTCAACTGAAACTAACTCATCCTGCCTGAGCTGCTGAATAATCATCATCTAGGCTGTCATTCATAAGCCCTGAACCACATCTGAAGCACCCAGCCAGACGCCAAGCCTCCTTAGTGTTAATGCTACTGATGCTGCAGCACTTAGGTTGCAAGCGCTAATGACAATACAACAGCATTAAGGAATTTGTGAAACAATATCTAGTCAATAAACAAAAAAAAATATTTTTATTCTCTTTCTCCCAGGAGTGTTCATGCTATTTATTTGCTTCACAGCAATTCACCTTCTGCTACAGACACCGAGGCAAATTAGCAGAGGCAGCTCCCTGGAGCACCAGCCAGCCTCTTCCCGCAGAAGTGTTTCATGCTGTACTTCCCCAGGATAGAGCTTTTGCACAACACTGGGCTCTAGCACAAAGAACATGGGTTCCCTCAACCCCCGCAGATGTCCTTTAAACCCAGCTCCACTGCTCAGCAGGGTCTGGTCCTGCTGGGAGTGTTTGGAGACCAGCTCCCCCCGCACTCTCCCAGAGGAAGCATCAGTCTCACCCACTCCCTGGGCTCCGAGTGCTACTTCTGCCTATTAACTCCCACTCTAAACCATGTAGTTCTCTGTGAACGAAGATGCATTTGCCTGTCAGAAAGCTTAATTAGCACAAATGGAAACCGTCCTCCCCATCATCTTCCTCAGTCTGATATCCAGCTAAGAAGCAAGGGTGTAGTGCAATCTATTTTGATTTATGCTCTTGATTAGTGACAAGTGACACGCCTGACTACGCTACTCCTTTTGCTACAGCAAAGGGCTGTGTTTCAGCTTTACAAGAATGACAGTTGTGTTTTATATCCATAAAACAGAGTTGACATGTCACCACCAGAATGTCCTCTCCCTGCATTGCCTTTGCTTCCCCTGCTGAAATCTAGATAACTTTTACTCCTCAAGGGTCACAAGTTTACCAGAAAACCAACACAAGAGTTCATGATTCTTTATAATAGGGAACACAACTACAACTGAATCACAACAAACAGCACAGTTGCACACGGGTTTGCATTTTCCCAGGGTACCAGGCACTACACACAACTCACTGCTTTATGTCCATTCAGGCCAATTGTAGCTTCCAAATCTACAACATTTTTCCAGGATCAAATCCTGTATCTGAACACCACACAAGCTGAAAGTGCTCAGAGAGGACTCTTTTTTTATGGCACTCAGTACTGAATCCCCAGAAATGAGATGCTATTCACTCTGTAATTTTCCATTTTTGACTAACCGAGACTTTCTTCTTTTCTAACCTTCATGGCTCCCATTGCAACCCCACTTCCAGCTGAACAGCTTACTAAGCTTGATAGTGAGAGGCAGATTTGATTTCCCAGTCCACCAGCTAACTCTTAGGTCTTTGATTATCAGCAGCTGGGTTGTTCCTGCTTTGATCAAAAGTAAGCTTTTCTTGATCATGCTACATGAATTAAAAAGGCTGAGACTTCAATCCTGCCTTCAAGTGACACTTGGATTGAGGCACTGATGTGTCTGATATATTGAACAAAGATTTTAAAATATAATTGAGTGTAATTGTCAGGCGTTTTTTAAACAAGACCATTTTCCCCTACACAAGCTGCCTTCCCATTTTGCTCGTTCCTGCAGTACCGGTTCTGCACTGCTTGCAGTGAGGCTGCAGCACTTCGGCTGCAAGAAAGCAGAGTATCGCAGGAAGGATTCCACCTACCCTCCAGGAAAAACAAAGATCTTTCCAAAAATATACATTATCCAGTGACTAAGAAATGAGATTAAATGAACCAAGCCCTGCAGGCTTCTACTAAACACTTATTAAGAGAACTGTCCAATTAGCAGTGCCTGCACTCATCAGTATGGGGAGATCCATGGCCAACCTCGGGTCTAGACTCACCTTCCCTACTCAGGAACCTTGCAAGTGTGCCAAAGCATGCTCCCCAAAGCACACAGGGACTCACGTTCATCTGGCAAGGCCAGCATGGGATCTTCAGACCCTTGTAGCAAAAATACTGCTGAGGTAGAGAATATCATGGCTATAGGGGCTCTGGAAAACTCATCCAGAGCAGAGCAGACTAGGTGTTGACTTCATCAGAGGGCCCACTGTGAGTGAGCAACCAAATCCCGCTAGCCTTTGCTTCTATGAATATTTCTATGTGACAATATCAAAAACTACAAGATTTGGTCAAGAGGTTTAAGGGCCTGACATTAATACAGCGATTTTTTTCCCTCAAAGAGTGCATCCTACCACTTCTCATGGAGTATTCCCCTAAGATTACTTTGACCCCATTTGGAAGGCATGGTCCCCATATGGCAGATAAAGAAGCTGATGTAGAGGCTGACTGACAGGTAAGTCAGTGGCAGGCAGGAACTGGGATCTTAAGATCTGCTCTCATAGATGTTGCCTAGACTAGACAATTGCCACCGAGAACAAAAGCAGCCACTGAAGTTAATGGAAATCATAATGATCTTTCACACTATGCCTTGCAAAAGAAAACACCTGTGGATGTACTGACCTTAAATGAGATCCCCCTGCTTTGAGAATTGGCAAGTGAAGCAGAAATATTTGATGCCCTTAGATTAATTTACACTCCGCTAGGACTGTGGCACAAAAAATCATGTTGCCGCCTGTGTTGTTTCTGCTGTTTGAGAGCCTGTATTGACTTGTCCACACCAGGAGAATGCTTGAAAGACTGAAGTGAGAGAGAAGGTGCTGTGGGCAAAAAGGAAGAGGCTGGAGAAGCAAGACTTCTCCTATACAGGTTGGTGAAACTATTTGATTACCTCCTACCTGGGGACAACAAATATAAAAAAAGTTGGTTCACATTCCTCCTGGCTACCACCTGCTGATGCCAACGTCACTGGCATTAACCAGTTTAAATCTTTTACCACCTTCATCTCTAATGCTACTATATGTAGTAGGTGTCTAAATGATGATGAATTTTCAGTATGTGGCTGTAGCTAGGAACAAAATGTGTCATTATGCAGTGGCATGTAAAAAAATGAAAATATAAGAAAGAGAAAACAGTCATACATGTCTATATACATTATATGGTAAAAGCTCTTCTGAATTACTGCATCAAGTTCTGATATTTCTGGGCTGTGCCTGCAGCCCAGAAAGCCGACTGTATCCTGGGCGGCATCAAAAGAAGCATGACCAGCAGGTCAAGGGAGGTGATTCTGCCTCTCTACTCCGTTCTGGTGAGAGCCCACCTGCAGCACTGCATCCAGCTCTGGGGTCCTCCACATAAGAAGGACACGGACCTGTTGGAGTGAGTCCAGAGGAGGCCACGAAGATGATCAGAGGGCTGGAACATCTCTCCTATGAGGACAGGCTGAGAGGGTTGGGGTTGTTCAGCCCGAAGAACAGAAGGCCCTGGGGACACCTTATAGCAGCCATCCAGTACCTAAAGGGGGGCTGAAAGAAAGCTGGAGAAAGGCTTTTTACAAGGGCATGTAGTGATAGGACAAGGGGTAATGGCTTTAAACTGAAAGAGGGTAGATTTAGATTACATATAAGGAAGAAATTCTTCACTATGGGGGTGGTGAGGCACTGGAAGAGGTTGCCCAGAGAAGCTGTGGATGCCCCATCCCTGGAAGTGTTCAAGGCCAGGTTGGATGGGGCTTGGAGCAACCTGGTCTGGTGGAAGGTGTCCCTGACCGTGGCAGGGGGGTTGGAACTAGATGATTTTTAATGTCCCTTCCAACCCAAACCATTCTATGATTCTATGATTCTATGAAAAGTGAATTCATTAAGGAAACAAATAATTGCTTTCCTTACTATGCCTTGCCTATGTCAGTGGCAATGGTGTGAGTGTTAATGTTATATTAATGAAATACTGTCAAATTTTTTAAATCCAAGTACTGGTAAAATACAAATACACCTGCATTAAGAATAGGTTCCTTGTTTCTGTTAAGAGAGGTTATTAATTTATCTGTCCAGATGCATCAGCCTTGAATTCTAGGAAAAGAAGGCTTTCAGCTGAAATATTACCACAGTTATAGCTGCAGCTGTTACCTTTGTTAAATGTCATTTTGCACAGGCTGGGTTAGTTTCATACCAGCTGAGGTATTTGCTTAAACAGCTATACTCTTACAGAAATCACAGTACTGAACTTTTTCTCTGCATGTGGGCTGGTGTAAGAAGCTTGTTATCATAGACAGCTCAGTGGTGTTCCTGACATTTTTCAATAGCTGCTAAGAATAGGACATCTAAAGCCATTTCCTTCAGTTCTCTGTTTGGGAAGGCAGGGAGGTGATGACAACGATCTAGAAAGCCGCAGGAAGTTGCTTTCAACTCCATTTTAATTGAACTCCAAAGCAGCACAGGCAACAGCAAAGAAAAGGTAAGAAAAACCCAGTATTTATGATAATGTACAGGAAAATCTAAAAAGGTCTGCTAAGATTGCTAGGTAAAGAAAGATGGGCTGCAAGGGAGAGCAATGCAAGCTTGGCGCTGGGCTGAGAGCCTAGAGATGTGGGTTTCCTCTGGGACAGCTTGGGGGCTCAGCAAAAGTCACTTCAATCCCTTGTGTTTTGGACCTCTTCTCTGTAAATGGATTTAAGTGACCATTTCTGTAAAGCACTTTCAACCTAGGAAGAAACAAAATTATGTAAGAACTAGGCATTAGTAAGTTATTACTCATCAACAGCAAATTTGTGATTCAATCTTGACAGGTTTCTTGAGACAATGCTAGCAGTTGCTGCCAAACTGACCATGAAAGACGGTAAAAAATAACTTTTCTTTATCGACAAAATGTCTGGATCAGCCATTATAAGTCTGTTCTCAGGAACACCCCAGTTACTAATTTCTGTACATCAAGCTCTGTCATTCCCCACCAGTACAACTTAGTAGATACAAGCAAGCAGAGAAATGAAGGATTTGCCCTCTTTGTATTTTCCTGCACTGCACAGTGCCATGCTTTTCTTCAGTGCATGCACAGTTGCTAAGTGCAATGTTTACTTGCTGGGTCCAATCTTATAAGTTACATGCTCACAGCTTAGATGTGTCATCTGCTTCAGCCCCTTCTTGTCCCCCCCTCGACACCACCTCTGCATTGCAGGCACACAACGTGGCTCTCCCAGCTCCGTTATGAGTCGGGCTCCTTCCTTGCACAAGGCAAGGAGAGGCAGGTATCTGGCTGACCATCGCAGCAAGGGCTCCAGCAGAGAAATTTGGATTATGGAGCAAGAAGGAGATGGAGAGAAGGAAAAAGAAATAAGGCAGCAATTACAGCGCAGTGTATGAGGAACATAGTACAAGGATCCAGATCAGGATAAGCCATCTGGAAATTGAGACTAGGAGCATGGCAGGGGATATGGAGAAATTTTGTCTAGAGGAGGCCACCCTTCATCAATTCAAAGCCACCATGGCCTGCCAAAGGAAGCAAACTTTCCTCCAGCCAGCAGCCCCACTGATTTCAATGGGATATGGAAGGTTGGTATAGCTGTAGGCCCTGAGCTCTTCCTGAATTATTTATTATCTCAAATAGTCTGTAAGGAACAGACTGTACCATCTCATAGTGCTGCTCCACAAAGATCAAAGTCTTTAGAAAGAATCCACCTACAGTGCTGCGGATTTTGGAAGGCGAGTCTAACCCATTTACTGCTCTGGGTGTTACATGAAAGCCCACTTTGTCAGAGTAGGTGAAAGGAACAAGAGGGATTTTATTGTCTGGTAACAGCCAATATGGGAAGCTGAAATATTAAGATTAACCGTAACTTTGGTTTTAACAATTAACAGCAGGGTTTTTTCACAAGACTTGTGTGCTTTGAAGCATGAACACTACAGATAACCACGCAATGCATTGAAAAGCACCATGCACAAAGGGATTAGGCAAGAAAATGCCCTTTGAGCAAAGGCAAGGTTGGAGTGACTCAGGAAGTAAAATCACAGCCTTGTACCTTTGGATAGCCAGTTCAGCAGAAGGAAAGTAATGGGTATGAAAACAAGCACAGTTATAATCACATGAAATGGAGCATTGTGTAAAACGTACTGTGTGTCTCTGAGTAGATTTAGTAGATTTACTCAGATACAGAGAAGAGAAACTCACTCAAAACCTCTTAATAATAGGAAGTCAAGATACAGATTTGGGGGGCCTTTCAAACTGGGCAATACTCATCAGCTGTTGACTATAAACCCCACGGAAATGCGTGATCACCTATCTGTTAATCTGAAAGGATTCTGTATCAGTAATACAGATTGCTGACACCTTATATCCACAGTGTTTATAGTAATGTACTTTTTTCCTGATGACAGTGACGTTTCCATGTCACTTGCTAGTGGAGAAAGCAGACACATCCCACCCAGCCCTCTGCTCTGCAAACCAGCTGCACACAGGGACCCTCTGTTAATGAAACAATTATCTTTAGCGTGGAAGATAATTAGAAGAGGCTAACTCTCTGTCTCAACCTGATTAGCCAATAAAAACTGCAAACTGACTTCTCTTCACAGAAATTTCAGGTAGAGTTAGTTAATTAATTCTAGTTAAAACCAGTCCTTTTCCCAGAAAGAAGGGTAGGGACTGACAATTCACCTGTATGATGGTAGACTGTTCGTGTTCATTAATGTCTCCTAAAGCAAAAGCTCATCTTATTTAGCAGTGAAGACACAGCCTAAAACTCCAGTAACTAAAACTTCAGTAAATACAGGCCATGCTGGTGTAGTTAGTTATAGTGTTGGGAGAAGCCTGGACTTCATCATGTTCTGTAGTACGACTTGCCAAATCTTCAGTGCATGTGCAGAAGTTGGTGCTTCAGCTATCTTGGTAAAGTTAAAGCAGCAAAAATCCCTCCTGGTATGGCTCAGTTATACCACTGTATTCCCATGGTAAGCACCTGCATAGTAAACAAAAACCTGCCATGGTTTGGTAGGATGGGCTGAGCTCTCCAAACAGGGAATGATGCTCTAGGTGAAACTCTGCCGAATTCAGCTCCTTCAGTGGCCAAGGGCAGAGACATAGCTGCTTCTAAGGCATGATTCCCCTCACCCACTTTGGATTTAGGATGAAGAGGCCATGGCGTGAATGTGCCTGTTTGCTGGCTACAAAGGAGGCAAGATAACAATAACTAGAGCAGATGCAAACATCTACAGGGTCAATATTATATTTGGTCACATAAATTCCACCCTTTGTGTCAAAAAATGGCACTACCTGTCCTTGTAGCTGGGATGGCTCAGAAGCAGTTTTCAATTAGAAATTAATACTCTACTACATAAAGCATATATAAGAGAACAATAGCTGATATCTGCTACATAGCAGCTCCCTAAAAAATACAGTAATTCATACAGCGGGAATAAAAGTGTTCTGATAGTCCCTTTGATTTGAGTGACATGCACTCAGCTTTTCATACTGCCAGTACTAAGTGATGTCTAAAATTTCTAAAAATATGTATCTCACTTTCCTAACTCACAGAAAATGTGGAAAAAATCTATATTAGTCTTCATCTTGACATAGAAAGTAAAGCTGATTATAGAAAAGGTTGCTCCAGTTGGACTGGTTGCTCCAGAAAAAGTGTTTGTGCATTGATTACAGTTCACATAGCAAATGTCTTGAACTAAACTTGGCATCTTCAGAGGGCTAGTTTCACAAAGCCAAAGATTCTTATGCACTAAATTGGTCATGAGAATGAATTTAAGTAGAAAGACATGAATGACCATTGAGAAGAGTTTAGAACACTTCCCTAGGCACTCAAATTGCCAATGACCTAATGACAAATAAGGCCTGGCTCATTAGCAAATCAGCCTGGCTTAAAGAGAAAGTAAAGCACGGATAATGGCAGCAACACAAATAAGCATATTCACATTAAAAACCAGAAATTTAAGAAAATTAAAAAGGAAAGCAAAGCCACAAAGACACTTCCATGAGCGACTTCCATGACTTATAAATAATATGCTGGGTTTTAAGCATCCCAGGTATAACACAAACTTTAAAAATAATTAAATTCCTGTACTGTATATAAATGTTGGTCTTGAGCAGTTACAAAGAATAGGCAAGTGTTCAATAAATGTTTCCATTATTCTTTGGGTAAAAATATATATTGATATCGAATGATGACAAAATAATTTCTTTTCAACAGAGCAACAAGTGACAATGTCAATCAGCAGTTATTCAACATTTATTTAAGCATATCTGCCTAAGCTGCACATGGGAGTTTGAAGGACCCAGCCCAGGAGTTTCTGGATCATTCATGCTAAGGTCCTTAAGAAATGTGGATATTGAAAGGCCTAAGGTCTTTTAAAAGTTCTTGACATTCAGAGAAATAGTGTTGAGCTAGTGTGACCTGTGGACCTGCAAGCTTGTTAGCTTGACATTGATGCCCGGAAAAATAAGATGCATGTGATATATGCTTAGTTAATACAGAATGACAGAAGTCAATGCAATCTTTGAATATCAATGTGGATTTATAGAAAACAGATTTGGTGAAACAGCCGAATGAGATTTTTTCACGGAACTATATATTTGGATGATAAAAAGACTAGTGTTGATGTAATAACTTATGTAAGCAAGTTGACTTAAGACTGCATGCCATTTTAAACAAAATATAACCACACAATATCAACATGGCATGTATTCTGTGGACTAAAAGCTGCCAAACTGATAAAAGCATAATCTCTCAATTTTCCAAGAAGGATATTTTAGAGAGATTTGATCATCATTTTTTAATACCTCAGAAAATGTCATAATGTGGTTCTTTGACAGTTCCTTCTACTTTTTTCATTATGCTGAAAAAACCCACAGGTAATGAGGATTCAATAAGTGGAAGTTGAAGTTAAATGCATGAGCAATTACCCATAGAAACGGCTCCCTAGGGCTTACAGTGGAGTCCCCCTCTATGTGTATTTGAAAATTGGGATTGATTGCTTTTCCAAAAATGTTGCTCTAGATCAGACATATATGAAGTCAGCAAAATCCTATGACTTGTGGTATGAAAAGGTTGGACTAGAGGATGGCCCTTTCTGGCTTTAATTTATATATTGTTGATGTCAGGGCGTCTGCCTGGGTAAACCTGAACAGTCTGTGTGGGTCCATAGGCAGAAACACAGATAAAGGAAAAATCATTCATATTGAAATAAGTTTTGGTTCTGGCTTCAGTGGAGGCAAGATTAAGCAAACGATAATCTATCTACTCTGATCACCAGGTTTGCTGCATTGCCATTAGTTCCAGCAAGCAAAATCCGGCCGCATCAGACAGCTTCATGTCTCCGCACAAAGTCCCTGCTGCCCACAGGGCTCTCTGTGAGGGCAGAGACACTTTCACAGAGAAATGGGTTGGATCAGACCACAGAAATTACTAGCAATATTAGTTTTACCTTCCTTTACTTTGCAAGAGAACTATGGATCTGTTTTGCAATTTTGAAGTTATAAAATATATATGTGGATACATACATGCATAATATTTACACAAATAGAGCATTAAAGGAGCGTGAACAAAGTCGGTGTCAAAAGGGCACATCCTCACCTATGAGACAGATAATGATATTAACAGGGAGGATTCTCATAAAGGCATGAAGAGAAATCACTTCTTGTGCACAGAAATGATCCAGGGACAAAGCTGAGTTGAAGGACAGTCAGGCTGCATGAAATTCACCCTTGTGCACAAAGTGATGCAAAACCTACTCATTCTTTAAGTTTATTTGAGAGCCTAAATGGGGTATAAGCAATGCTAAGTCCAGTGCTGAACAGAATTCAAAATATATCCTCGCTTCATTCAAATAAAGTCTCAGAAGTATTTCATCTTGCAACAGGCTGCGTGTTCCTGTGAAAATGGAAAGACATGTCAACTCCTGGTGGCAGAATGCACCTTGGGCTAAGTCTTATGTGACTGAAAGACCCATCATTGCAGTGAGAGCTGCACATATGGAACAAAGCACAGGTTTTTGACTCCTGAAGAGAAATTAAATATCTCTTGAAGCTGAAGGGAACAACAGTTTCATGAGTATTGCTTGATGTTCAGAGAGGAGGCCTATCTTTCCTTTTGTATAAGTAGTACAAATTAAGAGTGAATCCATATTAGCAGTGGAATTATTCCAGTGTGAAGCAGAGGGAGAAAGCAGTGAGACCCATGTATGAGAAGACAGAATTAGCCTATTTTGGTGAAACAATCATGTACAAGGCAAGTGAAATATAAGAAAAAAATTCATAATATTTATTATCTCCAAGGCATTGTGCTAACACTGGCATCAGTTCTTATAGTTAGAGGTTATGTTGAATGGCTTCTCCTGTAGTAGGGGAATTCCATCTCTAATCGAGCTTTTATTTGCTTTACAGGCTTAATGGGAGCAGACAATATTAACTACAAAAAAATAATTAGGCTTCATTTCTTCTGCCTGTCCGTATTAGGTTGTTATGAGCCTTAGCCTGGAATTCTGTTATGGCTGCTACTGAACTAAAACCAAGGTGGGCAGATACTTTAGGACTCTTATCCCTAGGTTTAGGTAAAACATCCAGAGGTGAACACAATAACTATATAATAATGTTATAAACCAGTTTTCTGCTGTATTTCTAGTGGATGAGTTCCTAATAATCACAGAATCAGAGTATAGCTGAGGTTAGAAGGGCCATTGGTAGCTCACCTAGTCCAAGTCCCTGCTCATATCAGGGTGACCTACAGCAGGTTGCTCAGGTCCATGTCCAGTTGGGCTCTCTGCCAAGATGCTTTCCAGCCAGCTGGCCACCAGGCTAATTCTTTGTCTGCAGTTAATAGACAGATACAGTTCCACTTACCTCATCAACACCTACTGTCCTTTAGGATCTGGCTGTATTTTCAACTTATAGAGGATGCATAATGATCACTAGGTATTGTAATGTTGCTCATGAAAATGCACATGTTACTGCAGGAAAAGCAAGTTTAGATTAAGTATTCAGACAACATTAATGCTGATAGGATAAAAAAGATAGCTTTTCTTTGATGAAGAAATAATATATTTAATTATACTGAAGTCTATTTGAAATGAATATTTCACTAAGCGTGAAATGGAGAAGTATTTATCAGCCTGTATAACAAATGATACGATGTAGCAGCAGACTGGCTTAGTAAACGCCTATTATTACTGTTTTTACTGTGATGGTACCTCATGCAAGTACGGTGGAGGAGGTCACCAAAGAGGACAACACAGGTAAAGAACAGAAGGATCGAGAAAACACAGAGCTGAGGTTACTCGTCCAGTCTCACAGCCACAAAGCTGGAAGAGGAATCCAAACCTCCTGAATTCCAATCTATTCATGTCTTTAAAGCTACACATTTGTCCTGGTTTCGACTGGGATAGAGTTAATTTTCTTTCTAGTAGCTGGTACAATGTTGTGTTTTGGATTCAGTATGA